>JAOTON010001597.1:1200000-1626402 GCA_034440635.1 Lepas anatifera | reverse complement strand
TCATCAGCTGCTGCGAGTACGCCATGTGCCTACTTAGACTAACCGAGCCTAACCTAACCTATACTTAACCTAACCTAACCTAACCTAACCTAACCTAACCTAACCTAACCTAACCTAACCTAACCTAACCTAACCTTAACCTAACCTACCCTACCCTACCCTACCCTACCCTAACCAGTTGTGGTCAACGCTAGTTGTGGTACTCAGAATATTGCACTGGAGGATGTTTTGAACAGTGGCACTTATTATATATTTTAACCTCTAGCGATTCTAATTAAAGGAAGCTTTGATCCATTGGACCTTTTGAACAGTGGCACTTATCATACAGATCAACCTGTAGTTATCTGGCAACATGTGTGAAGCCACCTACTGTAGCCGCCGGAGCCGCCGCAAAGATAACCGTTACTGGCATGGTCGGCTTATTGGCCGTGATCTCATGTTGCTGACGAACAAATAATGAAATGTTAGACGAAAGAAAACAGAAGACACAAAAAAACAAACATTTGGAAACAAGCATACGTGACTTATTGCGAGCTCTAAACCGGAGGAAAAATCAAATGAAAGTACATAATAATCACTTCGTACCATAAGTGTCGCCACCGGCCAAAAAGTGGGGGCCAGACAAACTTCAACCTGATGCTGACAAAAAAACTTTCAACGTCAAGATAAAAAACTGTTCGAATTTGTGCTCCTGGTTGCCTTCTGCAGCGGCTGGTTATAAGAATGTCCGGTTTTCTCTCATTTTGACTGAGATCAGGAAATTTTTGGCCAAAAGTGGGGGGGGCCAGGCCCCCCTGGCCCCCCTTTTCCGACGCGTATGCTTCGTACCAATAAGTTGCGCCTCTGCGGCCTGGCGACTTTGGTCAAATCCAATTTACTCCACCACTGTCGGCCCGTGGGAGAACTAACGTCCACCCTCAGAAGCGGCTCGCCACGTCAGCTTCGACATCCTATGCCACAAGAATGAGTCAGGATGAAATACATTATTACCAACGGAAAAGTGTACATAAATATGCAAATTATCAGAACCATTTACTCATGACAATCCAAAATACTGGAACATTGACCAAATCAAATGCTGATTATTGACCAGACCAAGCCGTTGACCAAAACAGATTATGCCCGATTATTGCAAATAACTAAATATCACAAAAACATGTCCAAGGCCATCACATTCACTCACCATGGTCCAACGACGTCACCAACAACCTTTCACTACGCGCTCTGTCCGGTAGGTACAGAATGGGCCGCGCCCTCGAGACCGGGCCGGGGGTCGGGGCGAGTCACGAAGTTACGTTCCGCGAAAGTTAGGTCGCCCTTACAAATAACACCTTATACATGTCTACTCCAATGCAACCTTCGAATGTAACAATGTCGGCTCCACCAAAGTGCATGAAAATCCATTGTTGCCAAATAAGCATCGAATAATTCCATTTTCAAGTCACGTGATTTATTCACGTGACTAATGACATCATCGCACCAGCCATCTATCGAGTCAAATCACATGAGCTAAAACCAAGCCATACGTAATGAGAAAAAGGAATTGAAGAAAAAAAGGGGGAGCAAAGGAGTACCAAGGAACCCGTTCAACTAAGTGGGAGTTGACTTGGATCCATACACATATATTAACATAAACACAAAGAATAAAAACACGCAAGAGTAAAAAATCACACGAGTGCCCCCGGCGCGGGGCCCTAAGCTGCGCCGGGGGCGGATAAAACCACATCTGTACCGCGCGGGACCCTAGTGCCCGCCATGGCCACCCGGCCGCACCAGACCACCATGCAACGCTCGATATTGCGCATCGGGCCACGCAGGCGCTTCCGACCACCAACGCACCAGTCAACGCAGTGGTACCCGACCTTCACGCTCCGCTCAACACTACGCTCCGCTCGACACTACGCTCCGCTCAACACTACGCTCCGCTCAACACTACGCACCGTTCTACACCACGCACCTCTCATCACCACGCACCGCTCAACACCACGTACGCCGCACAGGGCCAAACGCATATCCGGCAACCAGGCTCGGGACATCACGCCCGGCTCACGACCGAGGCGCGCATACCCGGCGCCACGGCCGGCCCCGAGATCCCACGCGAGACGAGTCAGTCGCTACTCTCCAGCCGGTCGGACCAGAGCCCCGCCAGAGGGCCGCGGACGAGGGCCGAGCGGCGCCACCACGGAGGGCAGCCCCAGCGCCCGACCCACCACCAGCGAGGCCACCAGAGGGACCACGCTCCGCCGATCAGCGGCCGACACAGCGCCGCCCGCCGCCCAGCACCAGGGCCGCGCCGCCGCCCAGAGCCGCCAGCCAGCCGCGGCCGCGGCCGACCCGCGCGGCCCGCAGCACCTGAGCGGGGCACAGCCGCCAGTGCATCGGGCCGACGCACATCAGCACCGCGGAGCGGCCGAGGGCCGTCAGGTCTCCGGGGGAGGAGCCACCGACAGCGCCCCGCATACGCTCCTGCGGGAGGAACAAAGGTAGATTAGTTAAAGGAGAGAGGACATGGTCACAAAAAAACACGCCACGCTAAATTGAGAGGCAGAAAGAGAGTCCAGGAGGCGCGGCACTTTGACGGAGAGTCAGGGACAGACAGCAGGGTGCCGGAGGCGAGCCTGTACGGACGACCGTTAACTACCCAAGTAAAAAAAATGGCTCCGCGATCAAATCAGCTATGAATGAGTTTGATAAAAAAACTTTTATAATACGGGCGTTAGTACTAGTACCTAGAAATTTAGATTGCAAGGAACCCGCGCTAGAAAGGGGCTGCTCCAGACCCCCCCCAGCCAGAAGCAGATATGCTATGACAGTAAAGCCGCGCAGCCCACCCCCGAGCAGGGGGAACTGCGCCCCCTCCCCAACAAACTACATATAGCGAAGGAAAAAAGCCTAATGGTGTTTAATAACTGTCAATATACAATTTCTTTAGCACCTTTTTAAAAAACACATGACTACGCGGGATATCATAAATGTCTCTAATTTTTGTAGCAACTATTTGGTTCCAATTTCGTGGGGCTGCAATGAAGAGAGAAAACTGTTTGTAAATTGTTGGTGCGAACAGAATTACGAAATGGTTAATTTGGCGGCCTTGCCTACGGTTGTTTTCTTGGTTCCTGAGGTTAAATGAGTTTTGAAGTGGAGATGGAAGTAGGCCATTGAGAAATTTGTGCAAGACGTTGATGTTTCCGTACCCAACAAGGTCATATATTTTGAGGATGTTGTGCTTTTTGAAAATTGGGGAAGAGTGTGCCAGCCTATCCGAGTGGTCAATGATTCTAACAATTCTCTTCTGTAGTAAAAATAATTTTGTCAATCTATACTTGAAACAGTTTCCCCAAATTTGGAGTCCGTACGTGAGACTGGGAAGAATTAGAGCGTTGTACAGCAGGAGAAGTTGATCTGGGTTTAATATGTGTTGAGCTCGTTTAATTAAACCTATATTTCTCGCGACGGTATTTTCTACGGCTTTTATATGGGACGCCCACTTCAGATCCTCATCAATTTTTACTCCAAGGTAATTTGTGGAAGGGGTGCGAGATAGCCTAACATGATTGAGATGTATCGGAAAATTTTCAATCTGTGCAGGGAAGAGCTGATAGACGGACTTTTTAACATTGAGGGTTAGTCTGTTGGAAACAAGCCAGGATGATACATCGGGGAGACTTTCATTAACATTGCGCTGTAATTCAGAGGGTGTGTTAGCAGTGAAGAGGAGGGCCGTATCATCAGCGAAGAGGAAGAAATTGGGATTTGGTGAGCTTTTGTGGATGTCATTAACATAGATCAGGAATAAAAGGGGCCCCAGGACACTGCCCTGGGGCACGCCGAGAGGCATGTGGGCGGGATCACGAGATATGGTATTATTAATTTTGACATACTGGGTGCGATTAGATAGGTATGATTTGAAGAATTTCAGAGAAGTATTTTGGAAACCGTACAGCTCAAGTTTGGACAAAAGAATTTGATGATTGACAGTGTCAAATGCCTTGGAAAAATCTAAATAGAGGGCAGCACATACTTTTTTCGAAACAAGGGCAGAAGTAATTTTGTCATAGAGGAGTGAAATAGGCATGTATGTACTGTGGTGGGGGCGAAATCCAAATTGACGATCAAAGATTATGTTATTGTGGACTAAGAATTCCATAACCTGCTCGTAGATAATTTTTTCAAAGACTTTAGAGAAGACAGGGAGAATTGATATGGGTCTGTAATTGGTAAAAGCTGAAGGGTCTCCGGATTTGAGAATTGGCACAACTACAGCAGTTTTGAATTCAGCGGGGAATGTGCCAGTAGAGATACAAATGTTAAATAAATGCGTTAGATGTGGGGAAATTGTTTCATTTAGGCATTTTAAAATTTTCGAGCTAATTCCGTCATGTCCTGCACCGGTATTTCCTAGAGAGGAGATAATTCTTTTAGTTGTGCAGGGCAAAACTTGTGAGAATTGGAATTGTGGATATATTTCATCGCCAAGATATTGAAGAGGATCCGAAGTGGGCGACGGGAGACCTGTATCAAGTGAGGTAGCGATTTTAGAGAAGAATTGATTAAAGTGACTAGCAATTTGGGATTTGTTCGATATGGGCTCACCTTCGTGGGAAAAATATTCGGGGAGATCTTTTTTAAGCTTGTTTTTGCGCACAACTGTGAGGAGGGTGTCCCAAAGTTTTTTAGGGTGAGCTTTATTTTCTTCAAGTTTATGCTGGTAGTAGTTTTTTTGCGCAGTACGAAGAATGCTGGTTAAGGTATTATGATATGTTTTGTATACTAATTCATCCTGTCTTGTTTTTGATTTAATAAATTTCTTGTAAAGGTCATTCTTTTTGTTAATACATTGTAGCAGATTGTAAGAGATCCAGGGTTGGTGTGGCACAGTTCTTCTGGATGGCTTTTTGATCCTAAGTTTGTTTATTTCAGAAGTTACTGTTTGTTGGAGCATGTTAGCGGCAATATTTGGTTCACTTAGAGAGAAAAAATTGGCTAATTTAGCAGCAATATTACCTTTTAAAACATTAATTTTTCTAAAGTCGAATACGTCATAAGTGGAGGGGGCTTTTTTGGGTCTGTCTATAGTTGAAGCAAGTTTGAGCCAGATTGGGAGGTGGTCACTTACATCAGAAATTAGAACGGACGATGATTGGACAATTGATGTGTCATTACAGAAAAAATTATCAATAAGCGTTTGAGATGTGGAGGTCACTCTAGTCGGAACGGATATGCAGGGGAAGTACCCAGATGCTGCCAAAGTATTAATGAAATAGTTAGTGGGTTCATGACAATCAGATTTAAGAATATCAAAATTGTAATCGCCACCCATGATACAAATTCTTTTCTCCCTATCTATTCTGTCCAATACATCTTCAATGTAGTCTGCAAATATAGCTGATGGGTAAGATGGTGAGCGATACAGGGATCCTACAATGAGATTGAATTCAAAAGGTTTATGCAATTCTAAGAAAACTGATTGATGTGAGATACATTGGGACTCCAGATCACTTCTCCTGCTGTATGGTAAGGTTTTGCAGATGTAAATCCCAGCCCCTTTACCTTTAAATTCTGAGGGAGTGGAAGTTTCCAAGTTGAAGTTGTCGATGGTGTACGACCCGGATGATCCAGGGGCAAGCCAGAGTTCTGTAACAAGAATGATTTTGGGTTTAGGCTGAAGGCTGGAGATAAATTGATGAAGTGAATCAAAGTTTTTGGGAAGGGACCTGATGTTAACATGTACAATGGAAAAACTATTAGGGTTTTGCTGAGATATATCCTGCACAGATGAGTAACTGCATAGCTCTAATACATCATTAACTTTACTTGAGACAGCTTGATCTTCTTCAAGGCAGGAAAAGTTAGGCTGATATCTTACAAAATTATCGAGGTTGCTCAGAGTTGAAATGTTTTTAGCAGGGGCTATCAAAAACTACAAGAAAAATTACTTTTAAAGTTATAAATAATGCAAAGAAAAGTAAGTAGAAAAACAGGAACTGTTTTACAAAGCTGACTGAACATGGGGAGGTGGATCAAACCCAGACATTGACATAAAAAACACTGAAATTTAGCCTTATCTGGTTTTGGACCTGTGCAACACACGACAGCTAGGACCAGCTAGTAAACCAAAGCTGGTCTATCAGGGGAACCAGAGAATATTATATCAAGCAGATCACCTAAGGAAGGGAAAAAAACTGCAATGAACAATGAAAAAACTGCAATGAATGATGCAATGAGGAAGGGAAAAACTGCACGGAAAAACTGCAATGTGTTGCATGAGGACCACTGTACGACAAAGTGCAGGCAATGTCGATCCCAGTGTACCTACACCTGGTATGTTGACCCAGTTGTCGTCAGCGGGGAGGAGGGCCGGAGTCTATCTCCAACCCCCGTCAGGTGATGCTGCCCTGGTATGGGCGAGGAGGGTCCTGAAGGCTGGACACTGTCCATGGAGTCATTTCCCTGCCGAGCAATGTCAGGGTTCAGGGGACAGTTCAGGCTGTTCACTCTGGTAGCAACCTGCTCATCAGTATCAACACTTCCGGATGATCAGCGCTATTTATCCCACAATCAACCCCCCCCATAAACAAATTTAAGTCCCGGCAAACTTGGAAATTATGGCGCGGCGCCAACACCCCACCCCTTGAACCGACGCGGGTTCAACACCCGTTGATTAGAGTGCAGAGCCGCGCTGCGCAACATCTATACCTCGACTCGGGTATCAACGAAAACACTAGCGACATCTAGGCCAATCCAAGCAAGGGAAACCACAACAGCCAGTTGGGACACCAGCATCGGACATTACAATAAAGTGATGCATTGAAAACCAAAAATATCTTCCTAACGTACGCTTACCTGGATAAGGTGCCTATGGACCTATGGGATAACCTGGGTTCCTGTGTTCTATCGTAGGCCAACGGGTGTGCACTTAATCTAAACTTGATTAGAGTGCCAGTCGCAGTCGCAAATGCAGCGTGTAGATTCCTATCAGGAAAAAACGATACGCCTATATTCGCTGCTTACACATTAAGTCAGGAACACAAAACTTAGTATGTTAAGACTCACAGCGACCAAGATCTGAACAAATCTTGTTGTCAGAGGCTTCAATTCTCGCTCTCCAAAACAAGCACCAACTTCGTGATTGGACGCTTAAAGACTGAGGAAGAAGTCTTAGCTACTGCGGACCTAACGAAACCCTTTCTGTCCGGACACGTCTCAGTGACCCGAGCCAATGGCCATTGACAGCGAGGTGTGTTCATATCGACGACGAGAACAACATCATAGACTGCCAGATTGCGCTCTACCTTGTTCCACTTGTGTCTGATCTGCAACAAGGGGAGGTATTCCTTGAGCCAGCGCCTCCAAAAAATATCAGCCAAATACTGAACTTGCTTATTGTTGGCGCCGCGCCATAATTTCCGAGTTTGCCGGGACTTAAATTTGTCTATGGGGGGGGTTGATTGGGGGGTAAATAGCGCTGATCATCCGAAAGTCAACTCCCACTTAGTTGAACGGGTTCCTTGGTACTCCTTTACTCCCCTTTTTTCTTCAATGCCTTTTTCCCATTACGTATGGCTTGGCTTTGGCTCATGTGATTTGACTCGATAGATGGCTGGTGCGATGATGTCATTAGTCACGTGAATAAATCACGTGACTTGAAAATGGAATTATTCGATGCTTATTTGGCAACAATGGATTTTCATGCACTTTGGTGGAGCCGACATTGTTACATTCGAAGGTTGCATTGGAGTAGACATGTATAAGGTGTTATTTGTAAGGGCGACCTAACTTTCGCGGAACGTAACTTCGTGACTCGCCCCGACCCCCGGCCCGGTCTCGAGGGCGCGGCCCATTCTGTACCGGACAGAGCGCGTAGTGAAAGGTTGTTGGTGACGTCGTTGGACCATGGTGAGTGAATGTGATGGCCTTGGACATGTTTTTGTGATATTTAGTTATTTGCAATAATCGGGCATAATCTGTTTTGGTCAACGGCTTGGTCTGGTCAATAATCAGCATTTGATTTGGTCAATGTTCCAGTATTTTGGATTGTCATGAGTAAATGGTTCTGATAATTTGCATATTTATGTACACTTTTCCGTTGGTAATAATGTATTTCATCCTGACTCATTCTTGTGGCATAGGATGTCGAAGCTGACGTGGCGAGCCGCTTCTGAGGGTGGACGTTAGTTCTCCCACGGGCCGACAGTGGTGGAGTAAATTGGATTTGACCAAAGTCGCCAGGCCGCAGAGGCGCAACTTATTGGTACGAAGCATACGCGTCGGAAAAGGGGGGGCCAGGGGGGCCTGGCCCCCCACTTTTGGCCAAAAATTTCCTGATCTCAGTCAAAATGAGAGAAAACCGGACATTCTTATAACCAGCCGCTGCAGAAGGCAACCAGGAGCACAAATTCGAACAGTTTTTTATCTTGACGTTGAAAGTTTTTTTGTCAGCATCAGGTTGAAGTTTGTCTGGCCCCCCACTTTTTGGCCGGTGGCGACACTTATGGTACGAAGTGATTATTATGTACTTTCATTTGATTTTTCCTCCGGTTTAGAGCTCGCAATAAGTCACGTATGATTGTTTCCAAATGTTTGTTTTTTTGTGTCTTCTGTTTTCTTTCGTCTAACATTTCATTATTTGTTCGTCAGCAACGACATGAGATCACGGCGAATAAACCGACCATGCCAGTAACGGTTATCTTTGCGGCGGCTCCGGCGGCTACACTTATATCTACGGCCAATATTACTATCGCTCTTGGAAAATACACTATCCGGTACTGAACCGCCCTGTAGCAGCAACAAGTCATTTGGAGTGAGCGGCTGCATGTCAGCAGGGTCACTTGACACCGTCGTCAGCGGCGTTGAGTTGAGAATCGATTCCACCTCACAGAAAAGTGTGGAAAGTGATTCGTGAGTCAGGATTTGTTCTTTCATCAGTGCATTCATGACTTCTTATGCTACGAATTGGTCTTTCCCAAACACCTCCGTGGGAAGATGCCCCCGGTGGGTTAAATACCCACGTGATTCCCTCGTTTAAGAGAAAACCATGTATCTTATCATTTTGCAGCTTTTTCAGGCCCTCACGTAACTCCTCAGCTGCTAGAAAGTTTGATCCTTTGTCTGACCTAATGAATCTCACCTGGCCCCTGCGAGCTCGGAAACGGCGCAATGCGTTGATGAATGAACTCGTGTCCAAACTCTCACATATCTCAATATGCACAGCGCGAGTCGCCAAACAACTGAACAGTATCCCATATCGTTTGAACTGTTTGCGGCCCAGCTTGACATGGAAGGGACCCAATATATCGGTCGCCACGTGGCTGAAAATCCCTTCATGTGCGATGGTTCTCTCAGGTGGCAGATCTGCCATTATTTGAGTGATGACTGGAGCTTGCCGCTTCCTACAATTGACGCACTTAGAAAGAACTCTGCGGACAGCTGCGTTTCCATCTACTACCCAGTAATTGCAGCGCATAGCTGCCAGCACGTGTTCTCTGCCCGAGTGACCTCTCCGTTCATGAATGTCTCGGATAATTAAATCCGTGATGTGACCCTTTTGGGAAGGATCAGCTGATGTTTGGATGAATATGGGATCTGTGCGTTAGCCAGACGGCCTCCGACCCTGAGAACGCCGTCTACCAGACACGGGTTGAGGCGAAAGATAGGGCTAGACCTTTTTGCCGTGTTTTGTGCTATTTCCTCCGGAAATGACACCTGCTGTACATACTTAATGATCGCCAGTTCTGCCCTGTTTAGATCATCCAAGCTCAAATTTGTGGATCCTTTCGGTTTCTTGAGAGAATCGTTAGGTACAGCTCCTTTTTCAGGGCTACTTTATCCAACAGAAACCCTTTGAAGCGCAGCATCCAGGACACCCTACGCTTCAACTTATACCAATCTGAAGCACTGTGAATGAAGCGAGCAGTGTGATCCTCCTCTCTAGCTACAGCACAAACATAGCCTTTCTTGACCTCCAATGGTTCATCGTCAGCACCAGACTGATGAAGGTCTGGTTGTTCAGGCCACTGATTCTCTGGACGTGTGAGAAATGCCGGCCCTGAAGTCCAAAACGAATCTAGCAGCCCTCGGGCAGGTAACCCACGTGAAAGAGCGTCCGCCGAGTTCAGCGCAGAGGGAACGTATCTCCACTGTTCAGGACTGGAACCGTCGTGAATAACGGCCAGTCTGTTCGATACTAACGTCTGAAATCGTGACGTTTGGTTGTGAATGTACCTCATCGTTAAAATACTGTCAGTCCAGAAATACACCTCATCTATAGCCAGTTCCAGCTCGGACAGAATTTGGGTGCTCAGCTGCACCGCCAGTGTGGCAGCAGAGAGCTCTAAACGTGGGATTGAACACGTTTTCAGCGGGGCTACCCTTGCCTTACTCATCAATAGTGACGTATTAACCGTCTTTAACGCATCCACTGTTCTAATATATGCAACTGAGCCATATCCAGATTCACTGGCATCAGCAAACATATGCAACTGACTACTGACGTGCCCATGCACGGGAGTGAGGCTTCGAGGTACACAGAACGCAGACAGCTCCTCCAGCTGCTGGTACCATTGATTCCACCTTTTCAGGTGGGCATCCGGAATCTTATCGTCCCAGCCAAGTCCAAGTCTGCACAAATCCTGCAGGATAATTTTCGCCGGCAAAATGAACGGCGAGCCAAGGCCAAGTGGATCATACACTGAGCTAGCAGTTCCCAATATTCCTCTCCTAGTAGCCGGACCCCTGCAGACATTGATGCGGATAAATAATAATTGTTGGGGTTTAACGACGCACCAACTGTCAGGGTCATACGGCGTCGCCAACTCTCACCCTGTTGGAAGGGATTTTGGGGATCAGATCGACTTATTCAGAGGCTCCGCCGGGACTTGAACCCGGGACCGGTGGCTTAGAAGACAAGGGTGAACATTGATGCGGAAAGAAAGCGTGTCTTTCAATACGTCCCATTGGACACCAAGCGCCCTCTGAGAGGACAGTTTATCTCCTGTCAGATCAATTGGATCTGAGAATACGCGGTCAGAATCTGGAAATGCATCCATCAGTTCTGGGCTGTTACTCATAAATCCAGTGAGCCTGAAACCACCCTGTGCGCAACATTTTTTACCCCCTGCGCAATTTCACGCACCTCGTCAGCTGTTGATCCTGAATGCAGGTAATCATCTACATAGAACGATCGCTCTATTCTCTGTCTGACATCTGCGCCGAACATGTGACCAAAGTCCGTCCTGTGCAGTCCTGCGAAGAGCAAAGTTTGCACAGGAGGGAGAGCTCACCGCCCCAAACAAGTGCACGTTCATGTGATAATCCTGCAAGTCCTTGGTGATGTCTCCGTTAGGCCACCACACAAAGCGCAGCAAATCTCTCTGCTGAGGTGGAACTGTGACCTGATAGAACATTTTCTCAATGTCCGCCATGACTGCAATCGGCCGCTCTCGAAATCTGAGCAACACTCCCAGTAGCGAGCTAGTGAGGTTCGACCCCTGCAGTAGACTGCTGTTCAAACATGCGCCCCGATAGCTCGCAGAACAGTCGTACACCACTCTAATCTTTTCGGGTTTCATGGGGTGATAAACCCCGTGGTGAGGAATGTACCAGATTCCAGCCGAGTCCAGCTCCTCCCCTCTCACCACTTCTGCGTAGTTCCGATCGATTAAGTCATTCACAAACAGTTTGTAGTCATTCAGATACTTCTCATTCCTGCTCATTTTTCTCTTTAGACTCTCGGCCCGACGGATGGCCTGTTGCTTATTGTTCGGAAATGGTTCATCGTCCTTGAGTGGCAGTGGAATCTCGTAGCGCCCGTCCCTGTGACATATCCCACTTTCTACCTTCTTTAGCCACAAGCGATCTTCTAACGATAAACCAAGGTCTGTGGCACTGTTATCGTCTTCAAAGTCCTGGTTATACAGCGCCACAAATTTTTGGTGTAAATCCAAATCCATGGTTTCTTTCACGTGGACCCTATTCACCCTCGCCGCTTGATTTATAACAGTTTGGTGTCCCCTAGGCCCATATACGACCCAGCCTAACTGCGATCGGAAAGCAAAGGGTGCCCCCTCCTCTCCCTTCCTAACCTCGAGAGGGCACAGTGCCTCTGGGCAGTTTGCCCCGATCATTAGGCCTATTTCGGCCTTCACCTCTGGCAGACTTATTCCCGCTAAGTGTGACCATCGATAAACGTCAGATGCCGTTGGTATGTCGTCTTGTTTCACAGGGATTTTATCCAGCGTGTATGTTGGGGGCATGTCAAGGATAGATTTACCTTCGACACCAGATACTTTAAGTCCCTTTACGACCCGAGTTCTAACCAATTGATCCTCCGCGGCTGCTGTCGTCATTGTAAGCTCAGTGACCTTTCCTTCTGCACCCAGGTTTTCCAGTAGTGAGTTGGTGCAAAATGTTGCACTGGAACCCATGTCTAGAAAGGCATGCGTCACGACGGATCGTGACCCGTCTGGAGAGCATACCTTTACTGGAATAACTGCCATCATGGGACCCGACTGGGTCCCTACCCCTGCCGATACCTCTCTACCCCCGATATCTACCCTGCCATTTCTAACTGATGCAGGCTGGCCTGCCCTGTCAGCTGCAGTGGCGCTGGTCGGCATTAATTCTGCCGGCGGTGCATCCCTATGCATGACAGTGGGGTGACGGCGTCCACATAAGTCACAAGTCAACTTTCTGAGACAGGAACTGAACCGATGTCCTTTGCACAGGCATCCAAAACAGAGCTCCTTTTCCCATACAATTTTTTTCTCTCCTCCCAGGTGAGCCCTTTCATGATGTCGCATTGATCGATGAAATGTTGCCCCGAGCAGTACTCGCACTGGGGTCCCCGGTTACGAGTGCTCTGCTCCACAGTCGTGGCGGACACGGTGTGGGACAGCCTTTTTCCCCGGTCGATTTTTTTGTTTACCAAAGGTAGGGTCTGTGAGCTTCCTTACTTCGCGATCTACGAATGAAACAATATCATCAAATGATACTGTAGTGTTGTGATATTCTAGATTATATTCTGGAGGGTTTACTTTAAACCTTTCACACAGGATTTCTAATGAGTAGTGGCTTTGTTTACCTGGAGGTTTTTTGGAGTGTTATTCCTTTGCTTATAGCCACTGCATTTGGCAGCTCATGTTTGCAAGACTTTGGTGAAGGATCTGGGTGCTGAGTTGATGTCAGATTGTGGAATGGATTTGGAAGGCAGTTCACTCTGAACTCACTTGCTGGTAGCATGTGTTGCTCTGACTCTTGTTGTTTATTGTAGTGTAATATATATGTACAAGTTACTTACCTTTAAGCTTTGGAATCAGGCTTATTGTTCCTAATGGAAACACTACAGATACCTTTCTTTGTTGTTCCTCCTGGATGTGGATAACCTTACTCCGCCACGCATCCTGGCAGTGGAAGGGCAATTTTTCCACAATTTTGCGCATGGTGCGAGGGTGGTCAGTTTCCCTCGCACCTACGGGTATGTCCTGCATGACATTGCGGCATGACGTGAGAGTGATGGCAAACTTGTCAAGACCTTCCACATCGCCTGGTTTCACCTGAGGCCAGTCTGTCAGCATATCAACGAAAGCCCCCGTTATAGAGTCGGCGTCCCCATACCGTCGCTCTAATAAACGCCTGGCCTCGAAGTAGCCGGTACCTGGGGGCAAGTGTATACACCCCTGTATAATGTCTTTCGGCTTGCCCGCACAGTACTGATTCAGAAAATACAATTTCTCATCATCATCATCGGTTTTGCTCGCTATCCTGCTGTCGAATGCTCTAATGAAAGAACGATAATTGGTCACGTCTCCATGGAAAAGCGGAATTTCCGGTCTAGGCAAAAGAATCTTCTGGAGCTGAGTGAGAATCACTTGAGAGCAGTTTGCGCCCTGTCCTGTCTGAGGCGAGCTAGGAGGCTGTGAGGCCGCTGTGGAGCCGCCCTGGTCGCCACTGCTTTCCTGAGCCCTGTGAGGAATCGGCTCAGCCAAAGCCGAAGTTCCCCCATTTCCACCAGTCTCCAGTCTCGCTGTATCGGTGGGCCGGAGCCCGGTTTCCTGACCATGCGATTCTGCTTGGTTGGATTCCAGTGCTGTGAAGCTGATCCCATATTTAGGACAGTCTGAGCCCTCGCACTCCAGCAAAGCCCTTTCCCTAGCCTCAGTTTCGGCTAACTCGGCCTTAAGGTCACATTCTTCCTTCCGCATTTTCATCTCTACTTCATCAAGTTCCAATTTACGTTTTTCTTTCAGAAAGGAGGCCTTGGCCAGCAAACCTGCCTTTCTAGCCGACTCAGCAGCGCGCACAGACTTAACAGAAGCCTGCGACGTAGAGGTTCGGACGGATATCTCTGATCCCGGCCGCGTGGGGGGCTGACTACAAAGCTCTGAAGCTTCCCTTGCACCGCCCTGACTCCTCACACTTTCGGTGTCCATTCCCAAATTACTTGCTATGAATGATTGTATGTCCATCCCTTCCTTTTCCAAGAGCGGTCTTAGCCGAGCAACCAAATTAGCCTTGGAACCCTTTGTTTTAGCACCCCTCTCCCCCCTCAGCTCCGCCTTTAACTGAGAAACCTTCAGGCTGTGTAAAGTGTCCATGATATTCTGAGTGAAACTGATCGTGCGGCACTAACAGATATTACCCGAAAAAACGAACAAAAATAGACTAAGTGGGAAAGCGTATGTTTTAAATCCAAACCATGAATCGGAGCAATGGACCAGGGAACAGAATTTAACTCAAAGGAACCTGCAGCGGAATCACTGGAGGTTCATGGGTAAACTGCAGGCAGCAGCTAATAATCATCGTGGATGAAACGGCAAATGAATAAGCCATTCATCAAAGGAAATCAGAACGATTCAATGAGGACAACGAATGACTGGCATCGCCCACAGCCAATGACCGATAATGCAAATAATAACCACGGAATCTAACCTGAAACTGACCAGAAGCAACCGACGTCAACTAACTGTGGAAGTGATGGCGTACCAAACTATACAGTTGTGTTTAGTTCCCTAGATTACATCTATATGAAAGCTTTGCATAAATGGCTCTACTATGTCGTGTCCGGTGAACAAACTTTACTTACCAAATGTCTAGAATAGTATCAATGGCTCAGTTCTAGGGCTCATTTATATGAAATAATCTAAGTCTAGTGCTTACACAAAAATAAAACCCAGGAAATCTAACCTAAGAATCTCCGCCATAGAAAACCCAGTCCTAGGGCTCACGAGTTAAAATCAGTGAAGGTGGGCACTGAAACCGGATAGCGCCTGCAAATCCAACCGATACTATAGCCGAGGAATGGACCAGAAGTGTTCTTAAATCAAAGGAAAGATCGGTTCAGAGGAAAGAGGGACAACCTATGGCTTGATGTACAATGCACCAAAGAAACGATAGCCACAACAATGCATTTTAATAGCACTAGTCTAGACACTAGGTATGCACACTCCAATGCACCACTATTGAGAAGCTGTCCTTGTTATCGTGCTCACGTAAATCACCAAATCATCACAGTCTTGAATCGGTTTAGTTCTTCCAGAAACCAGCGTATTGTGTGAAGAGTCCAAATCTAACAAGTCCATCCAATTAACTTTAAATCTTACTGCTGGGAGTCATGAGACCAAACCAGCACGCTGAAAATATAGCAGCGCACGCACATACCGTATTGGCACGCGCCGGTCCAACTGGCTCCGCCCGCTGTGCCGCTGACTCGCTGAGTGTTGCGGCGCAGCCGACGCTCCTCGATCCCGTCAGATGGCAGAACTGTCGTAACTGCCTCCGACTAGAGGCTTATCGCAACTGTAGCCACCGGAGCCGCCGCAAAGATAACCGTTACTGGCATGGTCGGTTTATTGGCCGTGATCTCATGTTGCTGACGAACAAATAATGAAATGTTAGACGAAAGAAAACAGAAGACACAAAAAAACAAACATTTGGAAACAAGCATACGTGACTTATTGCGAGCTCTAAACCGGAGGAAAAATCAAATGAAAGTACATAATAATCACTTCGTACCGATAAGTTGCGCCTCTGCGGCCTGGCAACTTTGCTCAAATCCAATTTACTCCACCACTGTCGGCCCGTGGGAGAACTAACGTCCACCCTCAGAAGCGGCTCGCCACGTCAGCTTCGACATCCTATGCCACAAGAATGAGTCAGGATGAAATACATTATTACCAACGGAAAAGTGTACATAAATATGCAAATTATCAGAACCATTTACTCATGACAATCCAAAATACTGGAACATTGCCCAAATCAAATGCTGATTATTAACCAGACCAAGCCATTGACCAAAACAGATTATGCCCAATTATTGCAAATAACTAAATATCACAAAAACATGTCCAAGGCCATCACATTCACTCACCATGGTCCAACGACGTCACCAACAACCTTTCACTACGTGCTCTGTCCGGTACAGAATGGGCCGCGCCCTCGAGACCGGGCCGGGGGTCGGGGCGAGTCACGAAGTTACGTTCCGCGAAAGTTAGGTCGCCCTTACAAATAACACCTTACACATGTCTACTCCAATGCAACCTTCGAATGTAACAATGTCGGCTCCACCAAAGTGCATGAAATCCATTGTTGCCAAATAAGCATCGAATAATTCCATTTTCAAGTCACGTGATTTATTCACGTGACTAATGACATCATCGCACCAGCCATCTATCGAGTCAAATCACATGAGCCAAAACCAAGCCATACGTAATGGGAAAAAGGCATTGAAGAAAAAAAGGGGAGAGCAAAGGAGTACCAAGGAACCCGTTCAACTAAGTGGGAGTTGACTTCCGGATGATCAGCGCTATTTACCCCCCAATCAACCCCCCATAGACAAATTTAAGTCCCGGCAAACTTGGAAATTATGGCGCGGCGCCAACACCTACCTCATTACCCAAAACTTGGGTACACATACAAAGTATTATTAATTTTCAGCATGAGATCATAACTGTATTAATTTACCAATACATTTAAGGCAGTGTTCAGCAGTAGGTTTGCATTTAGCATTAGGAGTAAGAGTGGGGAATTCTGTTTTGTGTGGTAGGTAACTTAACAAAATATTTGTGCTAGCTTGAACCCAGTCTGCAAAGTATGGCAGCAGGCCAGACGAGCCGCACCAGCCATCTAAAATTCTCGCACCACCAGCCTCCAAAAGAATTCGCACCAATCTCCCACATACCAGGGAAAAAAATGCACCCATCCCTACACAAACGATGCAATGCTACCTCTATTATTAGTTAGTTAATTAAGAACTTTTATAAGGCCCCATTCTGTGTTTTAATAACCATTCAGCCATTAATTTTTTGGTTTAAGTGTCACCTTCCTCACACTAGTCTCACAAATTCACACCAGGTTGATAAAATTTGCACCACTTTCTCCTGTCTCCAAGGGCATTCGCACTGACGAGATCTCGTCGAAAATGCCATACTTTGCACACTGGGCTTGAACCCTGCTCAGTATGTCTTTTGCTCTTAAGAAATATTACTCAAATGAATAAAATTTTTAGGACTTGTCTTGCTACATGCTCAATTCCTTGTTTTGCCCCTTACTTGTTGGGAGGGTCTCCAGGGAGCCTGGTTCTTCCTTAATAAATAAATATTTCCGGCTTTAATATCAGGTCAGCTGCATGGAGAGCAAACTATCTAACCAATACCCCTACCACATCCTGCTCTTTCAAATAATGCATACTTTTTTAGAGGTATAAGTATACATGTATACATTAATGAATACATTAATGGATTAAGTATACATTAATGGATACCACATGTTGTAGACTGGGATTAACATATATTAGTTAAGATTCTATATGTTTATTTGGAAGCTGACACTCCATTGCTGGAAAGACTGACATGGGGAAGAATGAACAATCCTGGCAGTGGGAAACAAACATTATTAATAATATAAGGTTGATGGGGGAAGATATTCAAAATTAATTTGGTGACTATAACATGGTAAGGAATTAAGCTATGGGTTTTAAAGAATTAAAATGCTCTATGAATATTTTCTGATGATATGGCATTGTTCAGTTCTAGATTAAATGCTATAAATACTCAATTAATAAAGACATATTTAATAAGCATGATAAGATATCAAGGATCAAATTCCAATCATATCAAATGGTCACATATTAAAAAAATATATGGTCAGCCAGGTTCAACCTCTTTGGGCTTAGTTACCTTTCCTCGTGCGGGATCACATTCAATGGCTAAGTTAAAGCGAGGACAAAGTGCCCCACCTTATAAACATTTGAACGGGAAACAGTTTTTAAAGGTTCAAAAACCACTCATTAACCACCCAAACCACATATTTATGAAAAGAGGTTTATTGAAATAAGGTCGGCAAGTGGAAAAGACTTAATTCAATAAAACATAAAAACCCCTTTAGTTTATTGTCTACACTTTTTAAATCATGATCCCCCATGAGGAACATCGTGCACTCACAACATTCCAACAGCCCCCTTTTGCCAGCCCTGCTGGAAAACTCCTCATTGTGTCTTGTCCTCTAAGAGGACTCGTCTTGCCTGTGGGATCTATACCTCAAGATGATAGAAGGATGCTAACAAGGATGTCAGTGTTGAAATTTCGCACAAACACCTTTCCTTTATTTTTTTCAGGTACAGCACTTGAAAATGCAAATTAGTTTTTCAACCCTTTTCGGCCAGTTCGAGAAACTCCCGACCAGTCATCCAACAGAAGAACAATTAATGTGTCTGGAAAAAGTGTCTGTTACCACATACGGCACTGGTTGCTTTTTACACCTGGATTGATGTAGTGGGTTGCTTGAACCTGAAAAAGAAGCATCCTGAATGTACTGTACTGAATATAATAAAAGAAAAGTATCTGATATGAATCCTGTCGAATCAATCTTAACTACTAATTTGCGCATCCTGCATGCCTGAAACGATTTCTCTTACTAGCGAAGAAGGTATTAGCTTCATCCAGATTTCGTCTAGAATACCAACAACTACTACTACGCATTCAACTTGAACGCTGCTGATCTGGGTTCAACACCCCGGGCGGTTATACGGCATAAGTCTTTCCGATCCTTATGATACACACCCAAAAGGTTGAGAGTTGGCGACACCATATGACATCAGCAGCCGGTGTGTCATAAAGCCCCGAAGTTGCTTTGGCCATTACTTAGATATATTTAGGCTAAGTGATGCTTATTCTAACCCGGTTCCGAAATATACATATGGAAGCACCCTGCGTATCCGATTACCCAACGGTGTTTGTTCCTATTCTTTTCCTCTAATTATTTTTTCCTCTCTGGTCTATTGAAGATTCCTTCGAGATCACCCTGGATACTGTCATCCTTCTTCAGGACACGTTGCAACACTCGCAAGCAACCAGACACAAATATCCTTGATATTTTCCTTAACACAATATTCCAGTTTCGCAAAGACTCAACCACGGATTACCATAACGGATGTGCCACTTCGCCGAATTCCTATTGTTCAGCGCGACCGACCGCGCTCCCGCATAGGGTACTTAAACTACTTTAACTTTAGCTCCCGCACGCCGGCCCCCTGGCGGCCATCTCCGCGTACGGAGCTAAGATGCCGCCGTTAACACTGAACGCATGACTATTCGCATCGTCATCGTTCCCGAAAAATAAACGCATGGGACCCCGGGTAAATCATGGGGACACTTCGCCATCAAGGGGTGTAGCCAGAAAAGGGGAGAGGGTAGATAAGTCATCAAACGACAACCAATGATGAACTTGTGATAATTTCTCCCAGCCATTTGGCCGATCGATACTGGTCAACAACAGGCCCGCCAAGGCATGGGTGTGCCGCGGTGCATCTGTTGGAGACGAGGGGGAGGGGGAGTGTACCAAAACCAGACCGTGGAAACCGATTAACACGCGCATTGACGGGGGCGAGTACCCCCCCGGTTTTTTTCGGAGATAGCAGTAAAACGGTGGCGCGTAGCGCCGCCGTAGGTACTTGGCATACCTTTTCCCTCATAATTTTTACAACTTCTGTGAAAACTTTGAGGTTAGGTCATCTCAGGTCAGGTCACCAGTAGAGGTCAAGTGACCTGACCTCAAAAAAGTTTAAGATAGCATAAGTCAGAGCAGAGTGAAGTTATCCGATTGAAACTCATCACATAATGGGCCCACTGAGTTCTCAAAAATATGTTCCAGTATTTTTTATATCGATAACCTAAGGTCAGGTACGAGGCAAGACCTCTCCATTGGAATTACATGGGAAAATTGTTTTTACTGTATAACTCAGTAATGGACAGTGATAGCGTTTATTTTAGCTGCATTAGACTCGCCTTGGCTTTGCAGTTTTAACGATATGTATATTATATGATTTGACCCTGACCGGACCTCAGGTCAGGTCAAATCCTTGATTTGACCTAGCAAAGTCCAATTATATATCATTCGATTCGGCTTGCTGCGAGGATTCATATAGTTCAAGTCGTTTTGCTCTATCTTTACTTGTTCAGATGTAACGGCCGAAAAACTTAATTTACATGTTATGACCTCTCTTGACCTTAAATGTGACCTGACAAAAAATGGTTCAAATAATTTCGATGGACAAGTGGATGGGCTATACAACGCCGTTTACCGTTTTTCGCTACCTACCGTGGTTCTCGAGATCTTAGGGGGCCGGGCACCCGCCCCTCCCCCTTCGTCAAAGCGAAGGTGGCTCAGACCCCCGTCAATGCGCGTGTTAACAGCCTGAGGGCCGGAGGCCCCCACCTGTTTTCGAGGTGGCCGGAGAACTGCTTGCAGCGGAAAAACGAAACTTGGCCACATTTAACAGAATTTAATAGCGCGTCGATTGGTGAAGACTTTTGAAAATCGGCCGAAAATTTTGACTTATAGGCTTTCAAAGTCAGACCTGCATTTTGAGATCGCCGTAAACGCGCGGTCGGACCAGTTAGCTTGCATTGAAGACCAAGTGGTGACGTCATAACGTCATATAAGCGGGACCATATGTCAAGGTCACTTCACATGAAAGTCAAGGTCAAGGTCAAGGTCACAGGTCAAGGCATATCTGCACTTTCAAGGTCACTGACCACTGCGCGTCCGGCCAAATAGGTTACCCCGTCTGACATATATTATGCTATGACGTCATCGGTAGGGTACCCCAATACAAAGGTCAAGGTCAAAGGTCAAGGTCAAAGGTCATTGGGAAAGGTCAATCCTCATTTCCCGCCAAACAGTGGCTACAGTGTTAGTCAAAGTGTAAATAATAAGTAGTATACCATATGGTGACCTTAAAGGTCAATGACCTGAATGACCTTGACCCAAAAGTTGTGGGGAAGCCTCTTTGAGACCTCTTCTCTATGAACCGTGTCCGCCTTTAGCTTATTCCCGCCATTTTCCTGCATAATCACAGCATTTATCAATCGATACCAGCATGGCCAATATTTGACCTTTACGACCTCATTTGACCTTGAAGATATTGACCTAGGTCAATGAAAATTGGTCATCATGTAGATCACCATAGCCCCCACCCACCTACCAAGTGGCGTTTTTCTAACCCTCTTAGTTTCCGAGATCTTAGGGGGCCTACCAGGCCCCCTCCAGTGCGCGTTAGTGCCAGACCCCCTCCAGTGCGGGTGTTAAATATAGGCGGCATAGGTGGATACAGCGTTGCCGATCGGGGGAAGGCACCTTCCCGGGGGGTGACACCTTTTACCGGCAAAAACTATCACGTGGGCCGGCCCATCGGGGACTGGTCAGGGGCCGGTCATCCCTGAGATCGTCCGGCCTTTGCCAGAGACCGGACCATGGAAGCAGACCAATGCTGGCCGGAAGACCAAAAAAAACTGAAATTCTTACCGAAAACCCGAAAAGAAAGCGCTGGAGCTGAAAAACGGGCGTACAAAAACAACACACACACACACACATACATACAGAAAAATATTCCGAGAAAGCTGCGCCTACGCAAGGAAGAGGACGAAAAAGGCACAGAAAGCCAGAAAGAAAAAGGCTCAGAGAACACCCGGCAACAGAAGAACTATTGATGAGAAATAAGAGGATGTCTTCTGTATTGTGTGCTTTAAGAACTTCCAAACCAGCAGGGCAAAGGAAATATTGGTCGAGTTTCAGTTATATTCTTTGTGGGCTTACGAGACATGCATCGTGATCGGAAAGAACTAGACGCATGGCTTTAATTACAGTTTACCCCTGGACTGTTACAAATGACCCTTGATGAGGCCAAATGTAACATTTGAAGCAAGTTTTTCAAAGCCAAGTTTCGACCAATAAATGTTTTTATTTTGGTATAGTGCTACATCTGCCAGATGTCCAAAATGTCAAGGCTGCTTAAAATATGAGGAAAAGCTGTCTAGCACAAAGCATTGCCCTTCCTGACAAAAAAGTAAAAATTGTTACAGTTGACCCCGGTCTCCCCTATCAACTTTACAGAAAAAAGTGATGCAACGATCTCACTATAAATTTCACGTATGCTACCAACGCATAATAAATAAATGGGCTAAGCACTTCACAGCTGCACACCAGCAACCAGTCCGACGCGCTTTGACTACACTGTGTCCCGCTTAATCCACGAACGAGCTCTAAGCGCTGACAACCGACCACGTCTGAAATGTGAGCATCATGCAATGCCATGGTTTTGGCTGGGGCGGGGGCTTCTGGTCGGATAGTAAACGATGTTTGATTGGTTGTAGGCTATCTCCAGGGTTGTGGTTAGTTAAATTTATGCTGAGGTTACTTGGACGGGATTTCTCGTCAGTACTTGCTCTGTCTCGATTTTACACGATGGAGAAGACAGCTTCTGATGGTAGTTTTTGAACACAATTTTTGTGGGTTGCCAATTTGGGACGAGCAATAGAACAGAATTAGTATTATTGGGTGGTGTTCTGTCTTATTTTCGTTAGGTGCGTTTGTGTTTATTCAGTTTTAAGTAATACTTGTTTATTTCACTGGGGGTTAATTTCCCGGCACTGGGGGGCATTTCGGCCGACTGGGGGGGGCAATTGGCCCCCAGTTAACATGCTAAAAAATGGGCTGCATTGGCTTATCAGAAATCTATAATGCGGAATGTATTTACCAATCTAACCATTGTCTATTTTCCCTTGGATCAAACCGACATTTCGTCACACATTTTTCGAGTGGTGTGGACATACGGCGGCGCTGGGTGCCGACCTGGCGGGAACGCGATCGATGGCGTGCGTGTGGTGGCTGCTCGCTGACGCGACCCGCCGCGGTAAATTTGATTGACCGCATGGATGACTGCGTCTGGCTTGGCCTGCGTGTGCCCAGGTTATTTGCTCTTTTTACCTGATGGTTTTAAACCTGCATGCGCTTGACCAGGGGCGTAGCCAAGGGGGGGCGGCAGGAACAGCCCCCCTGAGGGCCCCCTGAGGACACGAGCCGCGCCTCGCGCGGCTCACCCGCACTATGCTCTGTGGCCAAATTTGGCATTTTATACCTGACAGGGCGCTCTTAAGCCCTCTTCAGCACTCTATTCTGTAACAAGCAGGGCCCTTTTTACCCATCAGGGACCTTTTGGCGCTGTCGCAGGGGCCCTTTTGGAGGCGCCGCCCCTCCCTGAGCGAAATCCTGGCTACGCCACTGCGCTTGACTGTCTGTGTTTTAGTGTTCCTAGTGTTTATATTGTTGTTGATGTTTGTCGACACTTCTGGGTTCCCCCGGCGTAATTTAGGCGCGCCGCGTCGGGGCGCCCGGCCTTCCCCTCGGGGTCCGGCCTTTAGTGTCCGACCTGTGTGACCTGAAATTCATGTGTATGGTTTCAAATATTCTGCTAAAGAGCACATAACCCGTGACACTCCCACTTATATACAAGAAATGAACCATATAGGCAGGGTTGGCACTGCCCACTACCTACTGCCCGGGTTTTTTTAATGGATAAAACCCACCCGGGTTTTTTTCATAAATCATTTTCTAGATGCCCCTGAGTAAAAATTTCGTCTTTTTTGCTGTTCACATCGCTTTTAAAGCTACTAATCCTTGGTATGTGTAGAATATAACGTAATATATAATATAAAAACGTAAGTTTACCAATAGCCAAAGTTTGGCAGAATTGGTACAATATGCCACCTCGTACCACCCGCTGGAAAAGTGCATTTGGCAATTCTTGCCGTCTTACCAGGAAAATCATTCCTAAGAATCCACATGTCCAAATTGCACATTTTGCAACACAAATTTCTATCAGGTTTTTGCCACATGTAAAATTCGCTGGATAACACCAATACTGTCTCAGAATATGACGTAAGTTTTGGTCTGTAACATGCAGGTTGGCAAAATACCGGAAAAACTAGGTCTATGCCAGCCAGTGGCTTAAACTGGTAAATACCGGTATTTACCAGGAAAAGGTGGCAAAAACTGGCAAAAATTGGCAAGAACCATTAAACTGACAATTATAGACCCGAAAGACATTCTAAGGCCAAAGATAATAATAATAATTGTTGGGGTTTAACGACGCACCAACTGCCAGGGTCATACGGCGTCGCCAACTCTCACCCTGTTGGAAGGGATTTTGGGGATCAGATCGACTTATTCAGAGGCTCCGCCGGGACTTGAACCCGGGACCAGTGGCTTAGAAGACAAGGGTGCTATCCACTAAGCCACCTCATCCCCTCTAAGGCCAAAGAGCAGTTGTAAATGTGAAGCAATTGATGACATTGGCATGGTCTCTGGTCAAGACTGGTGTGTTAGCCGGTATTTTATTTTCTAGGCATCATGGTTCAGAATGCTATGAACAACCAGCTTACACCAAAACTCTGAAAAATGTCAAAATGTCAGAAGTGATAAATTCTAATCCGTAGGTACCAGACGTACATCACTGAAAACGTGGAAAGGTGAGATTAGAAAATCAGCTTGGTTTCAAACATTGCCAAATCCTACCTTTATTCTTCTTCAGTGACGGGCACTCAGGTTCCAATGTCTGAATATGCGTCCGCTTTGGGCCTTTGATATATTATTAGCGATCTTTGCACTTGGGCCCGTGCAGTGCCCCCGAGCCTATATCCACGCCTAATTATTAAAAATGGCACCGCTATTGGCGCGTCGTTACGTCCAGGCGATGTTTCAAGTGCAGATCTGTGTGATGTGAAGGATAAGCCGACTCATACATGATGTGAAGGTTTTAAGCCGACACATAAATTATCACTTTATTAAATATGAGATTGAACATGTATAATGAAACCAGAATGTTGACTGTGGGTCAGGCTGGAGTGTGTTATGCTTTCATACTTTGCCTTTCTGTTTGTAAAGCCTTGTATCATTTGGGGATGAGGTGGATTAGTGGATATCACCCTTGTCTTCTAAGCCACCGGTCCCGTGCTCAAGTCCCGGCGGAGCCTCTGTATAAGTCGATCTGATCCCCAAAAATCCCTTCCAACAGGGTGAGAGTTGGCGACGCCATATAACCTTGGCAGTTGGTGCGTCGTTAAACCCCAACAATTATTATTAGCCTTGTATCATTTGCACATTTTTCTTTGTTTAATATGTGCCACCTGTTGTCGAACGTTTGCAGTGTGTAACTGATATGAGTATTAGTTTGGAATTGTCTAAGTCTGTTGACGAGGCACGTGCCATTTATTTTACGTAATAAACAAAACAATTGCTTTGTCCTTTGGCTTTCCCGATACTACTTTCTCCCGAACCAAATTATCCACAATTGATTGAAGACACCTAGCATTGCCCCAAGACACGGGCTCACAAAGCCATTCTGTGTAAATTCCGGCACCTAAATTAGAGAGCTTCCGTTTTGATTTTATTGATTCTAGGCCATGTGCTTATGCAAATATTTCAGGAAAATATTTAAAATTAAAATTCAGAAGAACATATAGCTGGTCACAACGTTCTCTTAATTAATTTACACTTGCGGTTGAACTTGCCAATTACGCCATTTCAAAATTACATATAAATATTGGAAAAATCACAACAATGTGCATCGAAACCACCACACACGTTACTCCACCGAAGAAGCCATAAACGCAGCAAAGTACAACTTGGTAAACCAACACAAAACCATGTCCCACTTCTTCACTGTTTTTTTCACAAAGGCAACGGCGTATGTTTAAAACCCTCGCAGCGTCCACAAAGGTGGAGGTCGTCGAGGCGCCAGATCAGCTTCCAGTGCGCTTTCCGTCGGAACTAAATAGCAGAAGCAAAAGTCCCAGCACCAAACAGCTCGCGCCAACCCGCGCCAACACAGTTCGGAACCGCTGCTCGGGCGGAGGACCAGATAAGCGATCTCAGCAGACCGCGGAGATACGGTCGTGGTGTCACCAGGGCAACGCAGCGGCAGGAGGGTAAGCGTATCCATGGGCTTTCATGGCACTCGCAAATTCGGCCTTTTCAGAGTGGTGCCGACAGATGAGCAACGCGAAGTCGGGGCAGACATTTCGGCGGTGGCCCAGTCAGCGATGCAACAGTTAGGTTTCCAAGGCAGTCTAGACAGTTCCGGGAGTCTGGGAGGAGCAAGATAGGCGGCACATGCTCAACACGGCGTCCATCTGGGCGACTTCAACTCAAACGGCATCACTCCGAGCAATACTCTGCTCCCGCGTTCAATTAGTATGATTGAGTTCACCTTCCACCGAGCCTCAAAGGAGTCTCGGAGCGGCATCTTGTTAGTGAGATAATGACGAGACAAAGACGGCACACCGATTCAGCATCCTCTGCTCTGAAGTCATCAGTCTGCTCTGAAGTCACCAGCAAGTCTCTGGCTTAAAAACTCTACTTTTTACTGGCGCTTCAAAATGTGCTCCAAATGAGCCCCCCGCCGCTGCAGGCGGTGACCCCAAAAAACAGTCATCTCCAAAAGTCAAATAACGTTCAAAATTGTATTTCAATCATAACCAAACTTCATCCACATTATGACAAGGCTATTTTCTCAACATCCACCAACTTTTAAGTCTCTGGCTTAAAAACTTGGCTTTTTACTGGCGCTTCAAGATGTGCTCCAAATGAGCCCCCCGCCGCTGCAGGCACACTTGGATCCGGCGGGCGAAGTTCTCGATGACCCACCCGCATTCCTCCTTCGGGATCGCTCTTATGGCTGCTGTGATGGTTGCCTTCAAGGCAGGAATGGTCTGTGGGTTGTCTTCATACATCCGGTCCTTCAGGTACCCCCACAGATAAAAATCTTGGGTTTCAAGTCCGGTGAGTGCGGCGACCACTCGGGGTCACACCTGCGGCTGATCAGTCGGTTAGGGAAACGCTGCCGTAGCCATACCAGTGATTCGTTTGGTGTGTGGGGGGTGGCGCCATCCTGTTGGAACCACTGGAGGGCCCTGACGACCCCTCTCCGTCGACCAAGTGCTGTCCAGAACTCGTCAAACGCCTGGACATACCGCTCGGTGTTGATTGTCACAGACTTGCCGGATTCAAGTGTGCCTGCAGCGGCGGGGGGGGCTCACTTGAAGCACATCTCGAAGCGCCAGTAAAAATCAGAGTTTTTAAGCCAGAAACTTAAAAAAATTGTGGACATTGAGCACATAGCCTTGTCATAATGTGGATAGAGTTTTGTTATGATCTAAATTAAACTAAGGACGTTATTTGACTTTTAGTGATGACTGTTTTTTTTGGGTCACCCTGTATAAAATCGTATAAGGGGATGAGGTGGCTTAGTGGATAGCACCCTTGTCTCCTAAGCCACCGGTCCCGGGTTCAAGTCCCGGCGGAGCTTCTGAATAAGCTTATCTGATGCCCAAAATCCCTTCCAACAGGGTGAGAGTTGGCGACGCCGTACGACCCTGGCAGTTGGTGCGTCGTTAAACCCCAACAATTATTAAGGTTAGTGATAAATGTTTATGTGCCTCTTTCCGGGCGACCAAAACCAATGCAGATACGTTTAGTTGAGATGGCAGCTAAGGATGCACGATGGCTAGGGGCCTCTCTGAGCCAGCTAGGCTTTCGAAAGATTGCACGAGCTTAAAACACCCTTTAGCCCAGGGGGCTCAATATTAGGCTGCGGGAGTTCTCAAAAACTTATCGAGGCTAAAGATTTAAACTCAATGAAATCCGAAAACAATAAACTGATAATAATCTTTCGGGCTAAACCCAAATCAGTCCAGCTTGACACTCGCTTCCAGTCCAATTTTAGTCTTGTTGGTAATATACCATCTCAGGTCAAGGGAGCAGCGTAAGCTTTAGGGGCGTAGGCAGACCCGAGTTTTGGGGGCCAAACCCACGTCTGCCTGTCCTCCTGGGGGGGGTGGTAGCCAACATTTTTTGCTCTACATACCTAGTGCAAACACCTTTTTCAGTGCTCGACAGACCTAGTATAAGCTACCTCTCCAAGTGTATGATCGCTTTCCACGGGGGGAGGGAGGGTGGGAGCGAAGATTTTTTGCTCTATAGGCCTAGTGTAAACACCTTTTTTCAAAAATGTATCCGGCGTTTGGGGGAGATAGTTTGGCCCCCCTCCAGCGCTTTGGGGGCCATGGCCGGAATGCCCCCCCTGCGTGCGCCAAAGGTAAGCTTTGGTTACAAGGTCCCCCGGGTAATATTCTGTTTCGCCCAACCAGAATATGTAAACAATATTTATCCTAAAATATTTCATTTCAGCGACACATCGAAACATTTTAACATCAATAATAGCTAGAACCAATGTCGCGCTAAATTTCGAAGAGTAGTAGCTCTCGAGTTGGTGGATTTCATCAGAGAAACATTCACTATTCACTGGCCTTTTACCCTTGGTGGTCGCACGTGGCAACGAGACCCCTCAAACAGCACCCAGTTTTAATGGAGGACTCAAGGGGGAGGGGGACAATACGTATTTTCTCCCCGAACGAAAAAGCTCGGAGCAAAACCATAATGTTATCCCCCTCCCCCAAGCTATCGACCTTTTCCCCGGCTCCTTTTAAGTTCATAAGCAAGGTGTTGGTGATTTAACTGAAGAAATCATTTTCAAACAGAACCAGTCAACTTCAGTGTGAATATTGGAGCCTGGTCCTCTTGATATTTAAAATCGTATTTGGGTGAATGATCCTTGGATATCGAAAGCAAGCATTTTGTGGCCACATATTTCACCCAGTGACGCCTGTTCGTTTTGCTTTTCGACTTATATTTACTCCCCACTCCCCGCCTCCCCAACCTGCCGGCTAGTTAGATTGTTGCAAAAGCTTTCACTGCGTGACGTTTTTTCTTTCGTTTCGATTTTTGTTTGTCCCACCAAAACTACCACGTAGATCCATCACTGACCAATTTTACCGCTAATGATACGCATAACAACGATCACTATCGCCGCTAAAGCTGCTACATAGGCTTCTATACCTTTGTAATACTGCTAAAAATTATCTAATATTTTTAGCATAAAATATGATCATATCCTTCCGACAAGTGAGGGTGCTGCCAAAAGGCCGCAAGAAACCTAGCGCTAATTCCCTGGCTCAACTCCCCCGGGTTCATCTCCTTGGGTTCATGTCCCGGCAGATTCTCTGAATAGGTATGCTGATCAGATGCACCAAATCTCTCCTTACAGGGTGAGAGTTGGTAACGCCATATAACTTTGAGAGCTGGAGCGTCGTCTAACCCCAACAATTTTTTATTAGAGACTATCGCAAACGCTATGCCAAGTTTGCACCGTGTGATGTCAGTCAAGAGGCCAGTTCATGGAAACTCCATCCTCCCCAGTTAAAGCAATGGTTGCCGTTCGTTGAGAGGAGACGGCTGCGTGATTTTAGTCAAGCGAGGGCAGAGTTTTATGCTCCCGAGAAATAGGCTCTACAAAGGTTCTCACGCTGGAAATTTAAAAATTGTTTGTGGATGGAATTAAGCTCATTTAGTGGGAAGCAATTGTCTCATAATAAATAATCGCCGCCACCGACAAAACAGTGATAGAGCCAGTGAATCGTCACCCTTGACAAAAAAATGTTCCTTCTAAAAACAAAACCTCGTCAGGTTCAGGCTTCTTGTGATCTTCGCAAAATACTGCCCACACAATGTCCGATTTTCCCATTGTTTCTTAAATCGGTATGTTTAATGAAAATTGGGGGCCTGCCCACACCATAGGGGACAGGCCATCCAGGATCGCCGATGGGGGTAACCTTGCCGGGGGGTGGGACACCATCCGTACCAATTGGGTGGCACTTTTGGCCAGTAAAAGCTTTCAGGTGGATGCCAAATCCTATGGCGGGGTGCCGATTTTCGCATCCTGGGGGAGGGGTGGAAGTGACATTTCAGGAAGCGCCATCGACCGTTTAGAGGAATGCTCTGATCATTTTAGAGACGCCGAGGTCCAATGAGGGGGACCTGCATTCCTTTACCCTTGAATCCACCTAGGGCTCCAACTGTCCCCTCTTCTGACGAGTATCTGAAAATATGATTTTAATGAAACCTCCAAACAAAGAAAAGAAAAAGAGTAAGACAAGGATAAATGAAACTATCAAAACCTAGAAAAAGAGACACTGGTGTTCCACAGGGATCAATATTAGGGCCTTTGTTACTTATAGTATATATAAATGACCTTTATAAAGTATCAAATGACTGTACATTTTACTTGTTTGCGGACGACACTGCTATTATCATAACAGAAGAAAATTCAGCAAAGCTTCAGCTTAAGGTAGAAAATATCCTGCCTAAAGTATCAGAATGGTTCAAAGCAAATCGTCTATCATTAAACGCGTCTAAATCACATTATCAACTTTACTCTGGGTGTGCATTGGAAAATCTTGATGTGACTTTGAACAGTGTACAAATCTCAAGGGCGAAAAATATACGTTATCTAGGAATAAATATTGACGAAAAATTAAAATGGGACTCTCATATTTCAAATTTATCCACAGTTATAAGTAGGAATCTCGGCATAATGAGCAGAGCTAAATTCTTTATGTCAACACGTGAATTACTTTGTCTTTACAATGCCTTAATCTTGCCCCATTTAAATTATTGCGCGCTTGTCTGGGGTAGTAATTATGAATCCAGACTAGATAAAATCATTAAACTTCAAAAACGAGCAGTTAGAATTATAACGAAGAAACCCTTTTACTATCCAACGAATGAACTATTTCTTGAGCTAAAAATTCTGAAGTTTCCAGAACTAGTATCGCAACAAAAAATAGTTATTCTATCAAATGTATTGAATGGTACGATGCCAACTGTGATGTCTTCAATGTTTCAACTCCACCGAGCAAATAACACTAGACTAGTACAACATTTTGAAGTACCTTTAGCCACCACAAATTACAGAAAATTTTCTATTACATGTTCTGCACCAGAAATTTGGAATAAAACTTTATGTCCCAAATTTAGGACTACGGAAGATGTACCCCTAAACAAAAACACACTAAAAAAACATGTAAGGGATATCTTCCTTGCCAAATATAGAACAAATAATTAGTAACCAACGTGACCATGGCCGTGAAATTTATAGTGGGGGAAGACATGTGAACCTTGGTAATGGGGCTGCACATTGAAGACTGTAATTGTGTCCCAATAAATGCTTCCTAGTGTATATGTGTAGGTTTGTGCGTGTTGCATGGGCGTTGTGCATGTTGCATGGACGTTGTGCATGTTGCATGGGCGTTGTGCATGTTGCATGGACGTTGTGCGTGTGTACGTGTACGTGTGAGTGTACGTGTACGTGTGCGTGTGCGTGTGCGTGTGCGCGCGCGCGGTGTGTGTGTGTGTGTGTGTGTGTGTGTGTGTGTGTGTGTGTGTGTGTGTGTGTGTGTGTGTGTGTGTGTGTGTGTGTGTGTGTGTGTGTGTGTGTGTGTGCGTGCGTGCGTGCGTCTGACTCCCTGCTGCGCTTGCTTGCTAGTTTGCCTGCTTGCTTGCTTGCCTATGCCTGCATGTCTGCCCTAATTTGCTTACTGTCTTCCGAGTTCTCTGGCGAATGTTACTAGGCCTCTATCTTTTCGCCGGAATCTCGGAGGGGCTAACACGAATCTCCAGTTTTGGGTAGTCCCGTTTGGAAAAAGACTAACAATCTAACCGGTAATGAGCTAAATTATTGTGCATTTAACCTAAATAGACCTGTATTCCTGCTCCCTGTATATTTACAGGGAGCTACTACTGGCAGTTTTTACTAATAGTATTGATATTTATTATGCTTTCTCTAAGTTACTTTCTTTTTCCTAGCAGGGCGTGCCGCGACTTGTAATATTTTATGTTCTGGTGGTGTTAACGTAAGGGTACTGTTGTCGTTGGGATCGCGGAGGGGGCACGCCTGGCTACCCGATTAAATGGGTGGCGGACCTTCACTGTATCAGCCGTTTTACCAGAATTCTCTCTAAATAAGCATGCAGGTGAGGGGAGCCCCGGCAGCCAGCGACAGCTTACAGGTTTCGCAACCCAAGCACAAGGACGGATATAGGAGGGAAAATTCGTTTGCTTCCCCGCAGCAAAATATATTCCGATGGTATGCCCTATCTGTGCCCATCTTATTGTATATTCCCCCCCTCAAAAAAGCAGCTCGTGGTTCTGCCACTGCATTGCCCCAGGTCAGTGACGCCAGTTGTCCAGCACACAGCGACACAGTGGGAGCAATTGCTATACGAGTGCCCCTCAGACACGACAAGATTTGTGAGAGGGATGAATGAGCTGGCACAATGCCAACCCCGCCCATTCATCTGTGAGGTCACGTGGTCCAGGTATGGGCGAGAGGGTCAGGGATTATCAGAGGCGGTGGCAAGTCAGCCGAAGACTACCCCGTCAGAATGCAGCAAAATCAGTAATTGTGTAATATGTTCTCACCCAGATGTCAGATTAGGAAATAATGGTGACCACTGGAAAGTTCTTGAAAACACACACATAATGAAGCCATTTGTAAACCTATAGGCACCATAGGATGCAAGATATCCATCCTAAACCGGTCGAGCCTAGTTATGGCATTTTCAATTGCGGGGGACTGTACAGTCTGTTGCGAAAGTATCGTTCCGTTCCAGGGGTGTCCGACCAGGCGGAAATATAAAGTTTGGGAACCACACGTCTGAGGGCGTGGCCTGTTCGGCTGGTCGACCTCCCCAGCGGTTAGCGGGTCGGACCGATGAGGCTGGGGTCAGCCGGGGAGGGTAAGGTGACCCAGTGCTTTCACTTTCAGTCGTGGAAACTCCTGTATTTGAGCCTCCCCGACAGAGAGGCGAAGCACCATATGGTTATTTCTCGGTTCCGCTGCGGTGGGCCACCAAGTATCCCTCCCCACTATTGAGAGCTGAACCCCAAATACCATTGGAGGCAGGACCGTGTGTTTTAGGGTAGTATTACTGCCAGGAGGGCTGGGCTGACATCGGAATGCGGGCAATGTAACCTTGTGACCCAACAAAGGGGTGGCAGATGTCACGCAGCGCATCGTTCAGGGGTGATAGTTGAGACCCAGTTGCATTGTGATAGAGCCTTTGTAAACGTTTAGGGATGCGCGACTTTAAAAAGTTTTGATGCCAAGTTTAGCACGTTTGTGAAACCTTGGTGCTAAATTATCCGAGCTCCATTTTGCACATTCAAGGGCCGTATTTCGGGAGAGCATTAAGTCACCCCGGCGTCATATGCAGCACCGCGTCCACGCTAAGATCAGCCATAGGCCTGGCATTTCCGCCATCGTCATCATTAGCGTATGTGCCGCGTTATATCTAACTGGGGGACCTGCCTTTCATACTTTTATATTGTATGTTTGCCTACCGTTGTCTCTGTATGCTGCCGCCCGTGCTGCCACGGAGCTGAGTGGTCTGCGGAGACGACCCTCGCTGTCACGTGACCTGAACACGGAGCTGAGTGGTCTGCGGAGACGACCCTCGCTGTCGCGTGACCTGAGCGGGTGGTGCCGGCGCGAGCTGAGTCGGCATCGGATTGCGGAGAATGTGACCTTGTGACCCGGCGAAGAGGTAGCAGGTGCTGGGAAGCGCGCCGTTTAGGGGTGATAGGAGAGCCAATTGCACAGTAACTGTACCATTGTATAGCTGGGGACGCGTGAATGCAAGGTACGTTAATTCCTCAACGCGAGGCGTGCTCTATTGTTTTTCAAACTGCTGCCCCTTAAAAATGTGGTTTGCCTGCGCGAGGAGCCGTGCTGAGCGTGCCCTTGACTAACTCGGACAGGTGCATGCTACTGGGTTTGTTGCGTCCATACAGAAGAGGTCGGGATTAATAGAGACGGATAGAGATCAATAAGCGTGGTGATCAGTGGTGATAGATGAAAAGGCAATTAAAAATTAACAGCGGGAGAAATCCATGGGTGACATCGGAGGTTTTAAAAAGCATTCGCAAATATAATCGCAATTCAAATTCGCTAAGAAGCGTGACAGGGGGAAGGCTGGGAAAGATGGACGATGTAAAAAAATTTAGCGACGCATGTCCAGTTTAAGCAAAATCCATCTCAATATCACAATAGGTAGGTGTCGGCTGGCCTGTCTCCTCGAATCCGGAAATTAAAAAAACACTTAGATTATTCGAGGATTAGGATTCGAGGAGACAGGCCAGCCAACACCATATCTACTTATGATCGTGCTCCTCGTCGCAGCACTACAAAACCTATCAATATCACAATAGATTGAAAACCATTATAGGACGGCAGAAACATTCTAGCACAACCCGTTTGGTCTATGACTCCGGTGACTTAGTCTCCGAGGACACAGAGAAAGCAAGCTTGCTAAACAAATATTGGGCTTCGTTATTTAGGTCACACATCGATGATCAATCCCAGCCTCACATGGACACAAACAGAGAAATCAGCCCTCCTTTAAACAACATCGTTATCACCAAGCAAGAAGTGTTGAACCAACTAAACTCACTCAATTTCAATAAATCCCTAGGTCCCGACTCAATTCCCCCTCGTATTTTGAAGCTAATGGCGATACTGAAATACAAACCACTTACCGCTCTTTTCAACAAATCCCTAAATGAGGAGAAAACAAGCCACGATCTAGCCCATTAAAAAAATGTTTCTCCCTCTGGCTGAAAAAAATTACAGACCCATTCCGCTTGGTACCATTAGTCTGCTAGTACCATATCACATGTGAACCTACAGGGACTATGGTTTGGCACACCTGTCCGACAGTTGCGCGCTCTGTTACAGGGCTCGAGCGCTCAATTTGAGCATGGACTGCCTTTAACCACATTTCATTAACCTATAACTAAAGGCACTTTTGGCAAAGACACTTTTGCTCCATCGATGCCAGCGGGTGCCTTTTTCAGTATGTGCGCCCCACTTCCGAGAACGCTGCCCTCACCAACCAGCAGTCCTCCCCGCTCAGCAGATGAGCGCCTCTTTCTGATAACTAGGCACTTTATTTCAGTGTTCGAGCGCCTTATTTCAGAATTTTTATTCTCCATCTATTTTGGGCTCCTCCTGGATTGCAGAGGCGCCCCCTCAAGTGCAAAGGCGCCCCTGGATAGAAAAGTGCGCCCCATGTTTGGAAAGGCGCTCCAAGATAGCATATGCGCCCCTTAGATGGAAATAGGCACTCCAGGAAAGTAAAATGCTCCCTTTGGGTAGCAAAGGTGCCCCTTAACAGCGAAGGCAGCCCTAGATAACAAAGGTTCTCTGGACAGCATAGGTGCCCTTGGATAAACTAGTGCCCGGAAGAGAAAAATAGCGCCTTACCGGAGACAAAAAGCACCCCAGGATATAGTAGGGCCATGTATTTCAATCATGTCTGTGATTGAAAAAATACACCTAGACAGCATATGCGCCCCTGGATAGAAAGACACCCCTGGGCAGTAACGGCACCCGTGGAAAGCAATAGTGCGCCCCTGTGGAGAAAAATGCCGCCTCCTGAATAACCTAGGCACCGCCCCCGAAACATCAAATGCCCGTGGATAGAACAGACTGCCTTGAATAAAACAGAGGCCCTGGATAGTAAAGGCGCCCTTTGATGGCATAAGCGTTCCTTAGCAGCAATATGGGCGCTACATGAGCTCAAGGTTCACGCGCACCTAAGCCCAATAATAGAGCAATCAATCGATGCCAAAGCACTCCTTTAAGCACGGGCGCCAAACTTCCTAAGAAGTAAAGGCGCCTCTGGGTAGCAAAGGCGACCCTCGACAGTGGTGTAGGTATTCCTGAATAACAGCAGCGTCCCTTGATAAGAATAGCCCCAAGATGGCACAGGTACCCTGCTGATAGGAAAAGCGCCCCTGAATATCAGAGGCACCCTCTGAATCAGGTGCCCATGGAGAGCATAAGGGCGCCCTATGTATAGCAAATTGCCGCCCCCTGGATAGCCTAAGCGCCCCTTGCATAGGGTAGGCGCCACTGGGTAGTATAGGTTACCTTGAATGAAAATACGCCCCTCAATACCAAGGTGAACCTGGATAAGAAGAAGCTCCCATTGGGCACTGGGTATCAAAGGCACCCCCGGAACAGCAAAGATGCCCCTGGATAGCTAGGTTGCGTCCATTGGGGAGCGAAGGCGCCCCTGGGTGGCACAGGTGCCTCATCGAAGGCCCCTCCAGAGAGCATAGGTGTCCCTGATGAGTACAGGTACTCCTGGACAGCCCCTAAATGGCGTAGCTCTGGAGGCCTTTGATCCACACTAGGGGCCCCAGAGCTGGTCTTGAGTAGATGGGGAATAAGAACGCAATGGAAACTTGGAATGGAACAATGGAAATTATAAAACGGAGCTAACGAGGAATGAGGAATCTCTAAAACGGCTTGTGATACCTAGGCACCCCTGGTTACATAAATTGCTTATTATACTGGTGGATTCTGGGAAGGGATGATAAAAAGGCATGTGCCCCTGAGCTCAGAGCACAGTCCCCTAAACCAGGATTTCTACTAATTAATCTAAATGAAGAACTAGTTTTCACAATTTTCAGCCCTGTCACACCATCCCCATCCAAACCACCGACCTGTTCACCTTTTATTTACTCTTAACTGGGACCGAGCCTTGAGAATATGGAACTTAACCCGCGCTCTGCCGGCACCCCGGGAGTTACGCGCCCTGCCGGCATGGCTGAAAAAACCTCCTCTGGGTTACTGATAGAGAGCTTGAATTGTAGGCGGTCGTATGTGCCTTACAGGGACTCAAAAGAAACCTCAATCATTTTTCACCTTGATCGTATATGTTTCACACATGAATTCCTATCAAATGTGCCTAAATTAGTCCTTTTAACCAAACCTTGCAGTATCATCCCGACCACAGCGGCCGCCACGCGCGGCGCGCTGCCGCTTCTCCCGTGTCCCTAGTACAGCCTCAGACAGGCGGTTACGGCACCTGGCGCCGGTGCCTGCCCGCTGAGTGTGGCGGCCGGGCCGACGGCAATGTGCATTCGCTGTGTGATGACGCTCCAACGGCAAAACAATTATATGGGACCATTTCAAGAGCGGAAAAGACATTTTTTGACGTTTCATATGCCATCTGCATAAACCACTAGTGACCTGTCGGATATATCCTAGCAAACAACTGTCGCAGTCCCCTCTATATTGTGCTTATACACATTGTGAACATATGGATTTTTGGGAAATTAATTTGACATATTTAGATTTTTCGTGAATAGTCTTGTCTTGGATACTGACGGAGAGATCGCACCTCGGTTCGCTAAACCTAGCCGTACTGACATGCGCTCTACCTGGCTGTAGATGGAAGAAAATGGCATCCATAGGAAAGGGATGTTTTCGGGGAATTCGGACACGAGTTTTCACAGAGTGACGTGGTGTCAGAAATAGCTAAATAAAAAGGAAATGTTATAATCTAGGCATGCATGGAGAGAGGGTGTGTATGTTTTTCGTCATTTTGTTTTAATCACATGAGTATTCAATAAGATGTACAGGAAAATTCAAGGAACTAAAAGGCTAGGGATAATTGCACCATTACTACCCATGGATCTTTTTACATCCCCATCCGTTGACTACCCTTTTACACGGCAAATTGTCCCTTTGCCATCAGCTGTGAACCTGGCACAATGTCAAGTTTGGCGTGGAAATCTCCCCTGGGTAACCATGATACAAGGAGGGTGGCCTGAGACCACCCCTCTCACCCCATTAGCCCCTGCTGATGTTGTCGAGCCCCCTGGCGCTGTCACCATGCCGTCTGGGGACGTTTTCCAGGAAGCAAGCGTTAGAGATGCTGGCTGGGCCATTGTTCCGTATTTTCACGTGTGTCCTTATCGTCCCCTCGATCGCTATCAGCTGACCAAACCACAAAGCTTGTCACCCTTCTACCTGCCGCCTGCGCTGACGAGCCCGGTGTGTGTCAGAGGCTGTCGCGGGCCCCAGCGGGCCGCGGCACGGGCCGCCACTGCCCGGCGTGAGTAAAAAAGCGCGAACATCATCTCAATAACTTTCGCTTTACGCAAAAAGTTGAAAAGGTATCTACTTTCTGTTTGTCGGGAATGATGCAGAATTGGCATAGGAACAGCTACCCCGAGCATTATCATCGGGACGGTTAGTTGGATGTAGATATTCGCATTGAAACGGCGAGAGGAGGAAAAAACAGCACCGCCGGCAGGGCGCGGGTTAATAAACGCGTTCAAAACGTATCTCCCAATTTTTTCCGGCAGCAAAAAAGTGTTCTTCCAAAGACACTAGGCTACTCCTCGTCCCACGGCGATTGTGGGAGGCAAGGAACTTTATCCGCGTTCAGTCAGGGCTCACTCCTCACGGCAAAACGTGTGTCCCGCCCGCTACCTCTGACGTGTGTCCCGTCCGCTGCCTCTGACGTGTGTCCCATCTGCTGCCTGTGACGTGTGTCCCGTCTGCTGCATCTGACGTGTCCCGTCTGCTGCCTCTGACGTGTCCCGTCTGCTGCCTCTGACGTGTCCCGTCTGCTGCCTCTGACGTGTGTCCCGTCTGCTGCCTCTGACGTGTGTTCCGTCTGTTGCCTCTGACGTGTGTCCCATCCGCTGCCTCTGACGTGTGTCCCGTCCGCCGCCTCTGACGTGTCCCGTCCGCTGCCTCTGACGTGTGTCCCGTCTTCTGCCCTCAGACCCGTCTGTCGGAACTGCAGCAGAGCCTGGCGGAGCAGCAGAGCGGCGCCTCCCAGCGCGAGCTGCAGCTGCGGACCGAGCTGTCGCGTCAGGCGGCCGACTCGGAGGCCTGCCTGGCGCGGCTCGGCGCCGAGCACGGCGCCGCGCTGGAGAGAGTGTGGGCGGAGGCGGAGCGACGGCGGTCCCGGCTGGAGACGCTGCGGAGGAGAAACCAGCAGCAGATGGAGGCACTGAGGAGGAGACACCAGCAGCAGATGGAGACACTGAAGGAGACACTGGAGGCGGAGCATCAGGCGCAGATCGAAACTCGGGAGGAGCAGGACGCGATTGTGGCGGATGCGATCACCGCAGAACACGAGGCGGCTGTGGCTTCGCTCATTGCCACACACGAGGCGGCCATGGCCACCAAAGTCGGCGAACACCAGGCAGCCGTCACCTCCCTCGGCGACGCTCACGGTTCTGAGGCTGATGCTGGCACCGATGCTGCCGAGCTTGAGAGCCTCCGGCAGGAGTTGGAGGGTAACGCACCCTCCCAGCCAGCAATTTACCTCCGGCCCCGACCTGGCACAGCTTGGGCCAGCGCGGGCACGGAACTCCGGCACATGTAGGGCTGTTGTCGGGTGTAACTCAGGAGTTGAAACAACTTTCCCGACCTGGCCCAGAGCTGGCCCAGAGCTGGGACGGAGTTACCGCTGTCCGACTTGGCCCGAGTTGTGCCCGACAACGGAGCAGGCCCGCTCCGTGACGGAGTTATTAGCCATTTGTGTAACTGCGTGCCAGATCTGACCAGCTCGGGCCAGCTCCTCGAGACATTGCGGGCCTGGCCCTAGTTATTGGTAGTTGATGGGTTCTCGCCAGAGCTGGGCCAGAGTTACTGCTGTGCATTTCTACTGCGTGCCAGATCAGGCCAGTGCAGGCCAAAGCGGGCCTGGCCGTAGTAATTGGTGTTGATGGCACTGGTCAGAGCTGGGTCATTGTTTATATTTATACCACGTGCCAGATCAGGTCATTTCGGGTCAGCGCGGTTCCGACCGTAGTTATTGGTAGATGGTGTTTACGCCATGGCGGTAGTTGAGTCAGCATTTCCTCATTTTCATTGCTGTGTTAAGTGAGGTGTATCCGGCGAGCATAAGATGTGCATACTATACCTGTCTAACTATTTTATTTTGATAAGATATATTGAAAGTTTTTTTCATTCGGCCTGTATATAATCAGCCTGGTTTTTGTGTTGTGTTAAATATGTTTTTGAATATTGCATGATTGGCTGTCTTGCAGACATTCAGACTTGTATGCACAGGCTCATGCTTTCCATCAAGCTCAATAATATGTGTACGATTATCAAGTACCGAAAACTGGTAGAGAACGTTATTAAATCTTCATGTGTTTAATTAATTAATGAGGTCATGGTGGAATCGCTGAGTTGTTGACAAATTAGATAGTTAAGCTTTAACACAGTATATATGGGAAGATCTTTGCTGACTAAATGTAATGAAACTCATTTCTGGAAACAGGCAAATATATATTTCACGTGTATTTAAACAGCCCCAAAAAATACAAAACGGACAAACTAGCTGACCTGAATTAATCAAAAATAGTCGATTTGATAGGATGTTTAATGGCCTACCTCCTCCAATCCTGCATGCATAATGGAGCTAATATACTGAGATTGTATATTCAAGCACAGTCCTGCATCAGAATCCTCATAATACATTAGGTGAAAACATAGATTATTGGTCATAGTGTGGGAAGGACCTCGAGTCTAATCAGCATTTGAGGTCTTGCCCACACTATAGTCAACAATTTATGTTTTCAGGTACACTTCTTCGTGGTGTTGAATATTCCATCAGTCACGTGTAACGTTCGGATTGTCAGGATTTACCCAGCCCAGAAGCCGAACATCTGCCTCCTCAGGGCTCAAGTCTGTGCGTTCACCTGAAATAAGGCGAATTCGGGTTTGTGCAGCCCGTCCCTGCTTTCTCTCGAGTTTGCGCTGTTATACGGCCACCTTTGCAACCATTGCTTCCACCCACTTCTCCTCCCCTTCTCTACAAAACTTCGATCCATTCAATATATCATCTCTGATAATATTGTTGGCTCACGCTGGCGCGTTTTCCGGAACCTGTTCTCCATTTAGAACTCTAATCGAGTGCTCCGATCTCTGTATGCCCACTGTATGAACCCCGCGACCCTCTGTACGGCCTCGAATTGAGTCCTGTGGACCGGCGCGCCCCCAGACCGCGATCATTTGCACGGTGACGCCCGCTGCTGTCGAGGAGACCCACTCCACTCTGCGCTTTGCCAGCAGAGCCAAAACTATCAAGAACAAGCCGCACATCAACGAGGTTAGAACATCTGTGCTGGTCGTCAGACACAGATACTGGAAAGGGTGGCAGTGGTCAGAGGTGGATCATTCCAGCTCTAATTCTTATAGTCCAGCAGTCATCCGGATCGCTTTTTGCACATTGAGCTCAGGTCATAAGTAGCAAGGTCCTTGCATCTATTCTTTAAGGGTGCGTTACCCTCGACACATGCACCACACGACATGACCCATCAGAACTAAAACCCTGTTTCCCAAACAACAGATGTCAGGTCATTTGTTCATTCATCTCGTTACAAAGATTGCCCACGTGACACGTTGGTTGTAAACCGTAGTACGCTGCGCATTCCACGCTTTACGACCCTTCAGGTGACCAAGAACCGCTGCGGGCAAGGTCAGACGCGTCGCAGTAACAGGTGCTCTCGCACAGGCGGGCCCAGTATTTTTCCGACGGCAGACTGCTATTGGGCAAATGTCTTGATTTCTCTAAATGAGAAAGCGGTTGCAGGTCGCACCACTGTCACCTGGGATGGACCAAAGCTAGCCAAATGGCAGTTCAAGCATGGCTGTGGATTGGCTACGCTATTTGTGCGAGTTAGCAGCTAGTCAGCGGTAGGATCCGCGCCAATTTCCTACTTCCCACTTCGGCCACTTTCGTGACCAAATTTTATGTTCTTGGCCCGCCTTGCGTCGGTGGGTCGTCATTCTCCGCGCGTACACACACATGCACATACATATGACACATGGGCCGGGTGCCCGCATTTGTGACCACCTTGGCGTATCTTAGGGATCCCCCGCCTCGTAGCGGTCACGGAAAGGGGCTCACTGACTCACTCACCCACCGAACCCTGGGGCGCGCAGCTCCATGTGTTTACCCAAGTATTTATTGTGGAAAATTTTTTTCCGGTGCTCGGAGAAAGGGTAGCGTTCTACCCCTCGATCATGTGCAGAGTTGTCCACACTGTGATCGAGAGGTGTTTCGGATTAAAGGATAGCTTGTGTTGTCATCGAAAATATACGTGTACGATCTCAATCCCGTCCAGACCCTTCCTGACCACATCAGTTCGACATAAACCATAGCTTTTGTAATGTATTGGAAGCAAGTTCCCAAGTTATAGGCCCTGACCTAGGACAGGATTAAAAGGTGATCTCTAAATAAGAGACCGTCCATAAAATACAGAAGGAAAAACAGGGGGTGGGAAGTCAGCAATCATTTTGTTAGACGTTACAACAGGGCGTAAGAAAGTATTACCATGAGGGAGGAGGGTTAAAATTATAAGAACAAATGTTACGTAATTTATGGATAGGCCCTCAGCTCTGACTTAGAATTAACACTGATGTGATTCGATGGAATCCACACATCATTATCATTGGATTTTTGAAATGTTTGTATGACCTTTTATGAGGAGAGGAGCCGTGAGAGATTCGTGTGAAAACGTGTCCTGATGTCCAAATAACCCTCACATGCCTCCAGTCACGAGGCCATAGTTCCCTGGTGTTAAGAGCTAAAGGCATGCTCGTGCAAAGCACGCACCATAAAAGTTGTATAGTCCGTACCAATTTTCAAGAACTGGACGACGTTTCTGCAATATTCGGCAAGCATTAGGGGTGATGCAACACCGCCTCCCCCGCGAAATTTCAGTGGGTTTTTCATCGGCATTTCAAGGAGTATTGTGATCATTTCAGGGAAGGCCCTAGTTCAATTGGACGAGAAAATATCCTCTTGCTGGGAATTTATAGATTCAAAAATGACTTTTATGGAGTTTAAATGACACAGAAAACACCGCAATATTTCAGGGGCGCAAAAAATGTGTATAAATCACAGCAAAAGGAGAAATAAATGGTTATTTTGCTAAAGAAATTGCAAAGTGGCAACATCAGCGGTAAAAAAAATATTGCATCGGACTTGAGCTTCAAGCACCGAGGGTGAAGAGAGTTTACCGGTCGAAAATTCGAAACACTGAATGCGATAAAGCTGATGGACTAAGGAACAGGACACGCAAGTCCTCACATGGCCACCCAAAAATGAAAGAATCAATCGCGGATCCAGGGGTGCAAAGGGGGGCACGTGCCTCCTTCGTTCGACCCTCGGTACCCCCTGAAATGGTCGCGGCGCCCCTCTGAAAGATCGATGGCACCCCCTGAAGGTCACTAGTCAGCAGCCTCAGCGATAACAGGTGCTGGCAGAATATGACACAGAAATTTGACTCACACAATTGTTTGCCTTTTCTTATGAGAACTGTACTATGGGGACACACTAGTTTAGTGAATTTCTGCCCTGCGGTCGTCGTCGTCATTTTTTCCACTATGCTCCCGGGACATCGCCGCTTTCTTTTCCCCTGAAAATTCTTGTCATTCCAGCTCATGGCGGCCAGAAATTGGTCTTATGATATTGGCAGAGCCTAATGTTCTGCCGTTTGTATTCCTCTGACAGGAGAGTGTCATCCTTGACCATGGCGATGGAGGCACAATGATCAAAATCCTAGAATGCTTAGTAGAGAATGACACCCTGGCGCTCTGAATTTCCAATTCACTTTCTTTATTTCTCACTTTTGGACCCACTTTTCTAGTGGATCTAGTGGAACTCGGTGGGGCCATTATGTGATATGAGTTTCAATCGGATAAGTTCACCCTGCTCCGACTTATGCTATCTTAAACTTTTTTGAGGTCGGGTCACTTGACCTGTACTGGTGACCTGACCTGAGATGACCTAACCTTGAAATTTTCACAGAAGTTGTAAAAATGATAAGGAAAAAGGTATACCAAGTACGGCGGCGCTGCGCGCCGCCGTTTTTCTACTGTCTCCGAAAAACCCGAGGGGGGCGGGTACCCGCCCCCCGTCAATGCGCGTGTTAAAGGAAGGATTAACAACTGGATATCCGACTTCCTGAAGGATAGAAGACAGGCAGTGGAGGTTAACGGAAGCAAGTCCGGGTTCATTCCGGTCACATCCGGAGTCCCACAGGGCAGTGTCCTCGGCCCCTGTCTCTTCCTCGTGTACATAAATGACCTTCCGGACACCCTAGCAGCACGCACGCGGTTGTTTGCTGATGATACTGCAGCCTACAACGTAGTTTCCAACACTGCAGACCAGCTCAGCCTACAAAAAGACTTGGACAAGCTTGCTCGCTGGGAGGAGAAGTGGGATATGCAGTTTCATCCGAAGAAATGTACCTCACTTCCAATCACCCGCAGCAGAGAACCAATGCAGTACCAATACGTCTTACATTGGCACAATCTAGAAACAGTCAGCTACGTCAAGTACCTGGGCGTCACACTCAGCAAGGACCTGACCTGGAAACTGCACATCGAGAATGTTTGTTCAAAAGTTAACAAGACATTAGGTTTCCTGAGGAGGAATTTGAAAATCAGCTCACGAAAGGTAAAGGAAACCGCATATGTGCGCCCTTGCTTGGAATAAGCTAGCTCCGTGTGGGATCCTCATCATCAAAATGACATCAACAGAATCGAAGCAATTCAACGCAGAGCTGCGCGGTTCGTGATGAGGGACTACAACCGCACCTCTAGTGTCTCAGTCATGCTAAGTCAGCTCAAATGGCCACTGCTTGAGCAGCGACGGAAGGCGGCACGCCTAACAATGCTTCGAAAGATCGCCAATGGCAACGTAGAAGCAGATGAGCTAAGAGAAAAGCTAACACCGCTCCCTGAGCGGGCAAGACGAGGGCACCACCAGCAGTTTGTCATGCCGCAGTGCAGGACCGATTACCGTCTGCACTCATTCCTTCCAAAGAACATCAGGGACTGGAATCTACTGCCAGAAGAATATTTGGATCGTGATTCTTTGATTTCTCTCTTGTAACTCTTGTGTGATTATTGTTTGTTCTTTTGGCTTTGCGAGACACGAGCTACAGCACTTCAATTGACAAAATAATCAACTCGATGATTGTGGTCAATATACGGTAGAAGTAGAAGTACAAATTGCATCTGAATCTACCACCCTGATCAATTAGTTAATGTGCGGGAGTTATCGACCCACCAGCTGTCAAGGTTCTACGATGTCACCAACTCTTTCCTTGCTAGAACGGTTTCTGGGGAGTCAAATTGCCCATAGCTCAGAGAACCTGCCCGACCTTGAACCCAGGTCAGCCGTCAGCCACGTGAAAAGCGAATACGATAACCACCACACCACCGCGGTCACGGCAACCTGATCAGCAAAGAAACTTTAGCACAGAACCCAGCTTTTAATTAAAAAAATGGTTCTTCAATCTATAAATGGTAGCTTGGCAGCAAAAAACACATTATATTAAAACCAGCACAATGGATCAGGGACTATATATATATAATATATATATATATATATATATATATATATATATATATATATATATATGTATATGTATATATATGTATATGTATATGTATATTTGTGTAGTTTGGCAGGATGTTTTCATTTTGGCACTGACCATTGAATAATAAGGCACTTTTTGCTTTTGCGATCTTCTTGTTGGTATTTTCGATCGACCGGATTATCTTTTTGTTTTCGTGTTTAGGTCAAATATAATATTTCCTAGGGGCGTTTGTGGTGGATATATTATTGCTTAACGTTTCGGATTATCTAATAAATCCATTATCAAAAGCATACATACACACATGACTCAGATAAAATCACACAGTTAACGATTACATCGAGATAAAATCAGATCGAGCCGTTCGGGAAGGTCACTGCAGTACATTTTTACAATCGCTACACGTCTCTTGAAAAATAGATCACACTTCGTTACATGACATGGTTCGTTGTACATTTTTCATTGCGCGGAACGTACATACTATTATTACGGAGTTTGCTGTTTTTAGTGCGAGATAAAACACTAACTGCAGCATGTACCTACGTAAGTCAATTTGCGATTGCTGTGCTCCACAGGGTAAAAGTGTATTTTGTGAGTGCAGTTTTTTTACCGATACATTAGCATTTATTAAATACATTACTATTCTGTCCACATCCATTGTTACAACCCGCAATGAACGGGTTGTAACAATACATGACATCATCATGACATATATGACATATATAATATCATGAATATATGACATCATCCCCCGATTGCTGTGCTCCACAGGGTAAGTGTATTTTGTCCACATCCATTGTTACAACCCGCAATGAACGGGTTGTAACAATACATGACATCATCATGACATATATGACATATATAATATCATGAATATATGACATCATCCCCCCATTGCTGTGCTCCACAGGGTAGGTGTATTTTGTGAGTGCAGTTTTTTTACCGATACATTAGCATTTATTAAATACATTACTATTGTGTCCACATCCATTGTTACAACCCGCAATGAACGAAACCTACAACAACAGAAATGCACGTATGTGCATGGTACACAAATTTGAACAGAAGAAAGTCACAGCCTCACCTATCAACGCGTCTCACATGGTGCACACAACATCCTCACTGCTGGCAGCTTAACACGCGCATTGACGGGGACGCTCCGCCCGCTCCTCCACCAGCGCCAGCCGCGCCTCCAGACCGTTCGGCGCAGGCCTGGGCGCCGGCCAGCGCCGTGGCGCTGTTATATGTGATCAGGAGCTGGAGACTCTCCGGCGTTTGCAGGCAGAATGTATTCAACAAAGACGTATCTCGGTTTAAATAGTACCGGAGGGGGTGACGCCGGATGGGTAACACGTGTATCGACTGGAGCAGTCGGCTGCTGGCGGGGGTGGTCGGCACGTGGCTTGGCGCGTGGGTCTTTGTGCCTCTGGCCATCCCTGCACAGTTACTACACATGTGTTTCCGCATATGACATCATCCCCCATACGGCAAAGAGTGAAACGAATTCTAAATGATTACATGGTCACACGACGGTAAAGAGTGAAACGAATTATGTTATACAAACGTTTACAGATGTACAGTTCAAACTAGCGCTATACATATTTCTTCATATTCACATACACTTAAATGAATTTTTAAAGCATGATCTGTCTCATTGTTACAAGGCGCAATATGATTGAAATTCCTTTACGCAGGGTCTCACGCGCGGTGAGACTTAACCAACGGATTTGAACACAGGCAGCAATAGTTGCAGTTCAACGTATAGCAGAATCTAAACATCGCCCAAGCCGACAGACCGATGAGGTATTTTGTCTTTTGTTACATATCTAGTGTAACTTGTGATCGCCAAACTCATCGGGGTCGCACGGGACGGGGGTGGGATGGGCATGGGATGGGGGGCTTGGTGAATAAATGGTATGCGCAAAAATTTTGACACAGGTTGCAGCAACGATGTTTTGATATGTTATATCATCTTGGGAATCGAACGCATTCGTGTGTACGTGTCTTGTTGAAATCATTGGATACGCCGACTTAATGGTTAAAATCATGAAGCAATAATGTTATGAACAATATGGAAATATATGTTTGTAAACATAAAAAAATCTCCATTTCCATCATGTCCACGTCTTCAGAGGCGACCGTGTCGGCGTCAGCCCCTGAACTTGAGCAGCAGACGTGAGCCGCCCTTTCCTGGCGCATCGCCTCCAACTCCTGCCGGAGGCTCTCAAGCTCGGCAGCATCGGTGCCGAGCACCATATAATACATATTCATTGAATAAACAATCATGAATTACGATTCAAAACATATTTATAAGGTTCAAAGTCACTATAGGCACAAGCAATCCATTCAAATAAGCAACACCAAAAGTAAATATAAACACCCTATTGAGGCCCCCCAAAGCCTCAAATCAGGTGACTCATCATACAAGTCACCTAATACAGCTTCTTAATATTTTTTCCCAAATGAAATGATAACAATAGATCAAAAAGAAAGATAGGCCTAGAGATTATTATAAGTGGTCTCAGGACTGTAAGCTCAGTACTCTTGATGCAATATCATAAGCTATATAATTTGCAGTGTGTTTTTACTTCTTGCTCAGACATTTCCAAACACATACAAAATACTAAATCCTAAATATGGAACACATATGAAAAAGTGTCTTACTTTATCCTGTATACTCAGAATCTAGCTTTTCTTCTCAGGGACCGCTTCTGTTTTTTAGCACTTTGTGGAGATGGAGTTTTCCTAGATGGCACAGTGCTTTCCGTGGCATTGCTGGGGGGAGTATGCAGTGCATCATGCTGACTATCAGTGTCAGATGATGGTGACTGAGCCTCTGTGACTGGATGTGTAACACTATCTGGTGATCCTGGCTTGTGATTAGAGGTGGGACTTTTTGGAAAAAGCTGGTCCCGGTCCCGGTCCCGGTCCCGGCCAACATTTCTTGGTCCCGGCCTAGTCCCGGCGAGAAAGATGTGGTCCCGGCCTGGTCCCGGCAGCCTTTTTCCCCACTTATTGGCTTTTAAACATACTAATTCTTGTGGATTAAGAGCCAAACATATTAAGCAAATTTATATCATCATTACATAAACAAATCAACATAAAGTATGAACTATAGCTTCAGGAAATCCTTACCTACTATCATGAAAAATGGCCACAATTATCTGACAATGCTCTCTGAGGAAACGTTTGCATGTTAAACCCCTAAAAGGTACCAAGAAATTATACATCAATCCAAATTCAAGCTGTATCACACCTCCCTTCAGTCCATCCATAAACATTCAATCAATAAGCTTACCTAAGTTTTATCAGGGAAGGTCAGGACACAAATACCTTCAAGAGCCTTAAGATCAAATCACCAAAGCACAGGAGCAATTTGACATATCACTTTTGCAGTTGCCATGTTACTACAGCACTGTTTTTGGCTGTTTATGAAGAATTATGCTAGTTGATACACTGGATGAAGGAACTGACAATTAATGTTTTACATACCTAGGTAGTTCTCCAAAAACAATAAGGTAAGTAGGCACCCCTCTTCCTTCCTTCTTTCCCGTGGAAATTAAATAACGGTACCCTCCGGCGACCGCCTATGCTCGCAAACGCAAACCAGCTACTAGCATTCAGAGTTTTCTAGAACTTTAAGAAATGTAATTTTACTAAAAACTAGTCTTTTTAATTCATTTATTGCTAGAATTGTAACTGATAATTTATAATTATTCGTAAAAACTTAACATATAATTTATTTGAAAGCAGGATTGTATGTATTAGGGGTGCTCAGTCTAAGAGCGAGGCAACTCGCGCATGCGCAGTGGACAGCGATGGTGCCCTGCGGGTGCATTTCGCAAAGACGCAGTTTTATAGCCCAGGGATTTCTGGAATTTGCTTGCATTGTATCTTTTACTCAATATTTTTTAAGAAACCTTAATCGATATCAAACGTGCATGAATGGCAATAAAATAGATCAAGAAATGTTTTATGTGGTTGATTGGTCATTGTTTCAGTTTTATGAACCAAACTCGCTCATTTCTCAGGGTAAAGGTGCCACTTCAAAAACATGTGCAATCCAAGGTGAGGTATCCGCCGACGGGGCGCTTGTGTCGCACCTGGAGGCCGAGAGGGCGCTGGCGTAACACCGCACTGCAGTGAGGGCACTACGGTCGTGCCTCACTGCTATTGGTGCGGGTGCGTCGACGCAAACGTCGGGGGAGCGGGCAGGGACGAATCTCAGAAAGGCGATGATCCGATCTGATGGTAGTTTTCGATGGTCTCCAAACTTTGGTATAAGAAGTAAAAATCCGAGCATCGGCGGATCTGGGCGGGCAATGGGGCCAATGCCACTACATACATACATAGGGTAGAAACTTGGAAAACCATGCGAATTTGAAAAAAATATCATCACTTTTCATTTATAAGATCACACTTTTCACCCTCACTTGCCCCCCTCCCGTCAAGAGCATTATCCACTCAGGAATAGACGTCACGCCCCACCCCGCCGCACTCGCTAGAATCGCGGGTCAAATATCCCCCTTCCTCTAAAAAGCTCGAGTCCTGGATCCACCTACAACCGGCGGAGCAATATGTTTGAAGATGTGAGGCACCCCACAAACCCTCACCCTATAACTTGAATAACGGCCAAAACGCAGTGTTTACAACATTATATTATCAACAGTATATGTGTGTTCATAACGATAGTTTTGCACTTATCGGCGTGCCAGCAACGATCAGCAACCCGGTCCTGAGACCGGCCCTGTCGCCCCCTTTATGAACCCATGTGAGCTTTTCCCCGTCCCTTTTACTCACCATACGTCGAAGACAGGAGCATATAATTTAATCATTACATTTTTCTGATTACGTCACCTGTTTACGGTTGAACACCCAAATTAATTCGCCTGTAAATCACCGTGGTATTTCTTGTTTCGAACCGATATATATATATTAAAAAAACTTAACTCAGAGACAAGACGAACTCGGGAAACATCTGTCTTTTGAATGTTTGTTCAAGCTGCCCTGCGTCGTCTGCGAGGGTAGCAGCTTTTGACTCATTTTAACTGGTTTATACCTGCTCTCTATCACTTCCTCACTTTATTTGATTATGGCTCACGACAGACCTGTATGGCAGAGCATGTCATGGATAGGAAATGATAAGGGATATACTGTCTAACCAGATCCATGGAATCAGAATGACCCTGGTTGCTTTCGAATTCGGCTATGTGTATGAGTCGTCCTTTCTTTCGTCGAATCAATAGAAGTATTCACTTTTTTCGTTTGTGAATAGGACTTAGGTAGATTAGTAATCGTGGTTTTCAAATGGATTTGTTTCGAATTTCCCCGACAACTTCAGGTATGGAATGAATGGTATGATTATATGTGAATTTTCTTGGCAATGACTAACTCTACCGCACGGAACGCTACACACAGTCAAGCGATAAAAAGCTGCTTGCAAAACACACGTAAGAGGAGGAGGCTCAATTTGACAAGGTCTTCATCGTGACGTCTTTGTTAGATCCTAAGCAGTTACCGCCCGTCAAGATGGATTACATAGAGGTCAGTTCCCAAATGTCCATGCCAGCAACGCAGTCGCTCCACTCTTCACATGTGTCCTGGCGCTGCCCTGGATGCTGGTAAAATGAATAGCAAAAGCTGCTGCATGATACATGTACCCGCAAAAACCACTGCGTCGTCGGCTCCGTGCCTTCCTGCCACAAAAATACACATATTTTTCCGGAAAAGAGTTCATCTGCAGAACCGACAATCTGCTAAGTAACAGCACCGAATTCCACAAGAATAGCCAATGTACTTTTGCCGATTTCTTGCGCTTAACCTCTATGACGCAACGCGGCTTGGTGCTCTGATTCTATCGCAATCGGAGGATTCGAGTCAAATTCCCGACGACCCATTCAGACTTTCGCAAAGTTTCGCTCTGCTGGCCACCAACGTCACCAGCTGGCGCAGCACCCGTGAAGAGACGCTCACGCTTTCCAGGGTCGATACTACCCTCCTGGAGACGAACCTCCCCGCCACCTTCCACTCTGAAGAGCAAGCGCCGGCGTCCACTTCAACTTTGATGTAGGCCTGAGGACGTTTCGCCCTCGAATCTGTCCGGAACACCGCAAAGGAGGCACACCTAGTGTCACTCTCACCACGAATTACGAATAAGTGTGGTTAGATGATTCCCCATGAAGGTCGGAGTCTTACGAGAAGATGGTGGTGCCCCGAGCACGTTTCAAAACGGCGATGGACGTCAACTGAAGGCAGCGGCCGGTCAGATCTGCTCAAGCAGCCGAGCCGAGCTCTCCGCCCCGCGCGCAGCCTTACAGGTCATCCGAAATTCGGCAGAAGTCACCTGTGTTGAGTCCATGGTTGCATGCGCCGGCCCTCTGGCTATGCTGTACCTGCTGGCGAGTGGCTCTGCCGCTCACGCCTTCGTCTGGAGGTGGAGCTCAAGCTGCTGCTGCTGCTGCCGACTATAGACCAGAAGAAAAGCTTCATACAATAAATCCCTGGACACTGCAGCCATTCCAGGAATGAACGAGCCGACATCCTGCCACGGATGTGTCTAGCCTGCCTCAGGAGCATGCGTGCGTCGATGAAGAGACCCTAGCCAAGGCTGTTTTGCACACTGCCATCTGGGATGAGACGATCAATGCAGTCAGAAGCTAGATGTTGTTTACCTCTCCAGCAAACTATTCCCGATGAAAAAGTCTGAAATAAAAGCAAAGAAGTTCCTTTTATAAACAGCATCATACAAACCTCAAATAGTTTTCACCAGCTTCAGCCAAATATACAATTTACTTAGCCAGAGAAGATTATATTTTTTGGCTCTTAATCTCAAACATATACTGCAAGCAAAAATATACCGATTTCTTAAGGAAAAGAGGTACCACAATCATTGAAAAAACACTTGCTGGGTTCTATTATTAAGTCCCAAGGCCCCACTAGAAGTATCCTCCAGTATCAACAGCTATCAATTAAAGCAGAATGGTTCAAACATAAAAATACATAAAAATTACTGTTTGACTAATATATGCAGCAGAATAACTAATTGATGTGGCAGGCATTCTGGTAAACCATAGAAGCATGGGTGCACAACATAAAATGAAGATTCCAACTCACCCACGTGAACAGAAATTGTGGGTCTGTACCAGATATACAAGATCTAAAGGTTTAAAAAATCAAGTTGGTTTCTCATAATCAACAACTGAAAGAACAGAACACAATGTTCACCTATTTACTCAATGAAGTACCTAGAAGATGAATGTACCTAAATTCATGCTGGAAGCCTTACACAGGTTTTTATTGTGAATCAAAACATAATGTAACTCACAACTTCCAGTTAGCTTCTTGTTAAATAACTTATTCAATAAGTGGCTTATTCAAAATCTTACCTTGCTTGAATGCAAATACTGGGATTTTAGTCTGTAACTTCCGAAATCCCTAGGTAAGGTAGGTAAGGTAACTTGATTGTGTAGAATTTCACTCAATACTCTGTGAGCAGCTAGCTAACCTGCTCTACCCCTTTATTTACAGGAACATTCCGCATTATATAAATCTGATATGACCTGAAAAGTGAAAATATCATAACATTAGCACATTCATGAGTACTTCTAGATATTCACAGTGGAAATAGATATTTTGTTTAAGATACAAGTACATTTCAGAAAATAATTGGCACATCTGACACAGTCTGACACAGTGAACCGAAAAAGGACAATTATATTTCTGACATCTGAAATAATATATTGACATTCAGATCTGGCAATGTTTGACAACAGGCATAGGCAACAACAAAAAAGCCTGACCTTCATTAGAATGTTATTTTATTTCATACTCTATATGAAGACACATGGACAGAAACTATAATAGCTATAATTAGGTATGAATACTATAAGAAGCCAGTAATAATACAAAAATAAATAATATGCTGAGTTATGTACGCAACCACGAGAATTTCCTTTTTCACTTACCATTATTATTATCCACTGTGCCCTGCAAATTCCTTCTTTACCGTGGGTAGTGTCCCTTCAATGATTGAAATACGAGCGCCATTCTCACCGAGGTTTTCAAAAGCTCATCGCCATCTCGGCTAGCTAATTCGGAGCGATAGGCTTCTTTTGATGACGTCACATGCCCGGAGGGTACCGTTATTTAACTTCCACGCTTCTTTCCTTCCTTCCCAACAATCAACCAACACACACACACAAACTAATCTAATGTCCATGTATGGATTTCCAAATATGGAGGCCAAGCATAGTCTGTTAGAAAGCAAAGCTAGTAGCAAAATATGTCTTCTTTGATTCGTGATGAAACGGCTTTCAATTATTTTATACAAATCAAATTTTAAAATTATCAATACCAATAACAATATTTTCTTTTAATAGACAAAAAATAAACAGCAGCCGCAGACAGCGCACTAAAGACAAATAGTACACTATCACGTTTAGTAAGGGAATAAAGAAAAAATTTACTGAATTATCACATGGTTTTTAATACTTTTTAGCCTTGAGGCTACTAAAGCTTGTACTTCTGCTCAGTTGAATTTTTCTTCAAAGACAGTAGTGGCGCACACTTGTTTTTTATCTTTATTATTCTTCTTGTTGTTGTCGACGACAACGAAGCGTGGTGCGGTAGTTGAATGTTGTTGAAGAAATTGAAGCCATTTACGTTTTATTCACGACATAACGCACAGACGTAGGTAATTTGAAATACTGTTGAGTATTTTTTTAGAGAGAGAAGGCAATTGAAACATTGGGGTTGGTAAGGACGGCGATTTCCAATCGCCAATTCCAGAATTCTCTTTTCAATCAAGCTTTTGTTTTTGTGCTTTCCAGTATCTATATGCAAAAAACGTTTTTTTCTTCAATTCAAAGTGATTTTGACCCCAGTACCAACCATTTTTGGGTTGTATTTTGGTTGTGTCACTGAGTTGCTTTATGATTAAGTGAAGGAATGGGAATTACATCTGAAAATGTTGTTTCCAAAGAATGAAACTTAGTGAGAGCTGTGTTCTGTGCTGTGTGTGTGCAACATTATTTTTTCTCTTTCATCTAGTTGAATTGATACTTTTCTCATCTCATAAAGTTGGAATATTGCATCAAGGAGGCAATGATGTGCTGGAAAGTCACAGTTATATTTTATCTCTTATCTTCGTTTTAGATGAAATGTGGAAACCATTATCATGAATTTTTCTTTATCCAGACTGGCTCTGGTCCCGGCACAGTCCCGGCGTCTAGCCTTTGGTCCCGGCTTTAGTCCCGGGCGCCAGGACCGCGGGACCAAAAAGTCCCACCTCTACTTGTGATCCGTCTTGTGACCTCTTTCAGATGATGTGCTTGTGCTGTTGTTCAGTGCCATGTTGACAGAGGTTGGTGTGTTTAATTTTGATTCCCCATTTGTACCTGCACTCTCCACGTTTGAGGCTTGTACATCCCTTCCATGTAGATGGCGCTTCAATTCCCTAGTTGCAGAGGGTGTGACATGGTTTCCCCTTTGGTCCAATGCTACATGAGATATTCCTACCTCCCTCACACCTGTTTGGATGTGGGTGTGGGTGTTTGCACTGTGTCCCACATCACAGCTTTTGACAGATGTCTCCGCATAATTGGTTGTAACCTGAGATTGGGCAGCATCACTGTAAGTGGCTGGTTGGTGTGCCACTTTGTCCCTAATTTGCTCATCTGACCATTCAGGGACAACATGTATACGAGGTGTCTTTAACCCTCCTTTGATGTAGACTTGCCCATTCTGAGTCCAGTATGAATGGATGACTTTCTGATTCTTTAGAGTGGCTAGTCTGTTGACCAAGTCTGACTTGGATTTGGAAAGACATTCATGTATTATGAGATTTCCCTTTCTTTCCCTGTTCTTAGGGACCCGTTTACTATAGATCAAATTCCGTTCCTCCTTGTCATTGAACCTGATTATGATGGACTTTCCATAACTCAGCAAGTGGGCAGTATTGATGCTCCATGGCTTCAATACAACTTGTGTGTGATCCCAGAGCAGTCGCACTACTTCATCCCTGAAGGGAACCCCCAATTTCAGTTGTGTTGCAATTGGCACCCTTTTAGTTCCTCTCAAGATAAGACAGTCCTGCCGACTATACTCTTCTGCCCTCTCTGCAATCATCATGCTACTCCTTACCTTTTCTTCCAATTCCTGAATCTTAGCCTCCTGTTCCATTACCTTTCTCGTTAGGTGGCTTATGTTTGCAGCATCGGACATGATTGGAACTTCAACTTTTGGATCTGTTCAATCAAAAACAACAATCACTGATATTCTAGCTTCAAATTTACACGTTTCCTGAGGAATTCATAGAAACATCTACAGAAACTATTTCAACAGATGAGTACAAGATCGAAAGCACCACAGGTGAGAAGAGTAAATAGGTATAGTAATGTTAAACGTGAAGAGAAAGGACAGAAAGATGAAGGAAAAAAACGGTCAATCAGGAGGGCGCTGTATCAATACTGTAGATGATGATCACTCACACAAATCAGGATTTAGTAACTTGCAAAGTCTTATTTAAACAGTTTTGAGCACCTGAGTTCTGTCGTAGATCACAGGTTGCCTCAAATAAGAACAAAAACAAAACAAAGTAAACCAATATGTCTTCCCACTGAGAATTTGGGCAAATATAGCGCACCCAGATAATCTAGTACTGGCTGTTACCTTACCTTACCTTAGATACCTTAGATGGTCGGGACTTTATAAGGCACACCAGGTGCCTGTCTTGCCCGTTCTCATCGAGCTCAGGACGTGTTTCATTACAGAAGGCTAGGTCGGGAATGTGTACATATGCTCTGACCAGAACTTATCGATACTGTTCTTGAAGGAGTTCGTCGAAGGTGACTCCACCACCCATGCCGGGAGGCTGTTCCAGTCCGAGATTGTGCGTACTCCAAGGTGGTTCCTCCTTACTCTTGTGACTGCTTGAGGCTTCCCCACTTTGAAACGGTGCCCTCGAGTGGAGACTTCAGGAGGGTCCAGGAAGAACTCCTCTCTGGTCACCCCCAGCAGGCCGTGCATGAGTTTGTACACAAACAACATGTCACCTCTCTTGCGTCTATACCAGAGGGATGGAAGCTTCAGAGCACAGAGTCTCTGCTCATAATCGAGGTTCTGTAGAGAGGGCACCAGTCTTGTTGCACGGCGCTGCACTCTCTCCACCAGGAGCTGATCAGCCTTATTAAACGGACCCCACACCACATTGGCATACTCCAAGTGTGGGCGCACTAAGGCCTTGTACAAAAGTGGGAGCACCTGTTGATCTATGTGAACGAAAGATCTCCTAATGACACCCAGAATTTGGCTGGCCTTCGAAACAGCTGCAGCAGCATGCCTCCTGAACTTGAGCTCTTCATCCATGAACACACCCAGATCCTTTTCAGTGGCCTGTGCTGCAAGTTCACGACCCTTCATACTGTATACAAGGTGTTCATTAGCCCGCCCAATGTGCAGGACACTACACTTAGATACATTGAAAGGCAGAAGCCACCTTACAGACCAGGATTCGAGTCGTTGTAGATCTTCCTGCATATCTCTCCATCCATCTTGACTGGCTACATCCCTGAACAGTTTGGTGTCATCAGCAAAGAGACGGACATTGCATGACAATCCCTCTGGCAAATCGTTGATGAACATCACAAACAGGGTTGGGCCCAGCACAGATCCTTGAGGTACGCCACTGGTGACTGGTGCCCAATCGGAGAGTGCTCCATTTACCCTTACTCTCTGTCTTCTTCCAGTAAGAAATGCCTTAATCCAGTTCAGGACAGAGCCTCTCACGCCAAGGCCACACAGCTTCCTGATGAGTCGCTTGTGGGGCACAGAATCGAAGGCCTTTGCAAAATCAAGATAAGCCACATCAACAGGTTTCCCTTCCTCTAGGAGCTTGGTCCAGATTTCTAGGGAACTAAGCAACTGAGTGGTGCAGGACCTCTTAGGTACAAAACCGTGCTGTGTGTTGGTCATCAGGCCAGATTCTTCCATGTGGGCAAGTAAGGCATCCCTGATAATAGACTCCATGACCTTGGAGGGTACAGAGGTTAGGCTAATGGGTCGGTAGTTAGATGGGTCACACTTTCCTCCTTTCTTGAAAATCGGAACCACCTCCGCAACTTTCCAATCGTCCGGCAGATTGCAGGTCTCAAGGGATTTCCTGAACACAGAGCAAAGTGGAATGCAAAGGGTGGCCGCTGCCTCTTTGAGCACCCGAGGAGGCAACCCATCAGGTCCAGCAGAGGACGAGCACTTTAGACGTTGTAGTTTGGACTCAACCATAGCTGGGGTAATGTTGATGTTTTCAAGAATGTTTCCATGTCCTTGTCCATCCATGCCAGGAGCCTCCTCGCTAGTGCCCTCGACAGTGAATACACTGGAGAAAAACGTGGAGAGGATCGCAGCCTTCTCTTCATCACTTGTAGTAGTTGTTCCATCTACTCTGTGTAGGTCCTGAATCTTTTCCCTGGTTTTGACCTGGCTACGAGTATAAGTCCAGAAGGCCTTGGGATTTTCCTTTACTTGACTGGCAACTTTTCTCTGGTGCTCCTGTCGCAGACGTCTGGAAAGTCTCCTAAGGTCATTTCTTCGCCTCCTGTAGGTCTCCCAATGAATAATTTTTTCACTCTCAGTTGATGCTGTCTTGTAGTTATGCCAAAATTTTTTCTTTTGCTTCACAATCCTCATAGCTTCTCTGTTCATATAATGTCTCCGGTTCCTTCGTTGGGGTGGCTTAGCTGGAATACAAAGACCTATCATTCTTCTTACTTCATGAAGAAAATGATCATACTCTTGCTGCATCCCGAGTCGATGCCCAAACTGCCAGTCAACCTCCTGCGCCAAGCCCCTCAGCCTGTCATAGTCACCTCTGAAGAGAGCCAGTTTGGGGTGATCAACTACTTTTCTAGTCACTTTTTGGCAGGAAAGCTTCATGCTGAGGCAGAGGTGATCGCTACTCCCCAACCCAGGGAGGTAGTGGAGCTCCTCCAACATGTCCTCGTTCATCGACAGAATGAGGTCCAAAATGTGCGGAGTTTGACCATGACGGTACCTGGTTGGCTTGTCAACATGTTGCACAAGAAACCCATCTCTGATAGACTCAAGGAACAAATGGGAGACATGGTTCGGAGAGTCAAGGGACATACCAATTTCCCAATCAATGTTAGGAAAATTGAAATCTCCTACAAGAAGCAGGTGTTGGGGCCTAGTTGCTGTCACTGTCTCAAGGAGTCTACAAAGAGCAGAGTTATTTTCTGGAGAACAACATGGACTTCTGTAGATACACCCCAACAACAAAGATTGGTTGCCAATGAGTCGAACCTTCACCCATAGATGCTCCGAGAACTCCATGCCGCAGAAAGACACCTCTTGGCAGTGGAGGTTCTCCTTAACAAAAATTGCCAAACCGCGGACTGAAGAAGAGCCCAATCTTGGTAATGATGGTTCAAAATTGAGGTGCATCGTGTAATTAGGTAGACTAATGCAGGTTCTTCCAATAGGAGCAGTGCTTGCTTTGGGAAGGACTTCTGTTATCATTATCACATCTGGCTCATCTTGGGAAATCAACAAAGTCAGTTCATCCCGTTTGTTCGGGAACTGGTCAGCGTTAGTATATAACACTAGGAAGTCACCAGTGTCCTTATGTCAACACTGGGCCGGTTCCTCCCTGTGAGATTCATGATGTGTTGGAGCTGGGAGGGGTGGATTACCTCCTGACACTGGTGCCTCCTGACCAGAACCCCTGACAGACTCAACAGTTTTTGGTACTGTGTCGGAAGCTGTAACAGAGAGACTGGTTCCTGCTGCCATACTTGAAGATGCTGAGGAGTGGTCAACATGCTGTTGTGACCCTCTGCCACTGTGGCGATTGCCAGTTCCCCTGACAACCACTATCTTACCACTTCTGATGGTTAAGTCCCTCTCACCACTCGCTCTTCTTTCCTTCAATTCCTGTCTAAGCTGCCTTGCAGCTTCCCTTTCAGTTTTGGTGAGATCAGGGTTTATGTACAAGTTGCTCCAGTTTGAACTATATTGAAGCTGGGGGGCCGAGCGGATAACATCCCACTTCACTGCCTCTGAATCGAAGGTGACTATAAGCAGCCTGGACCTGTCCTGTACCTTTCTCCCGACACGACGACAAGAGACTATCCTAGCATGCATGTGCAGCTCATCTTTCAGAATGTTGGAAAGGGTCAGGGAGTCCCTATCTGAGCATTCCTGGTGGCTGCCTACTGGAGGTTCAGGGAGGTTGTGCACTACTGCATTGTATCTCCGTCTTTCCTTTTCCAGAAGGTCTGAAGTGGTACCCGATTCTTGACGTGGAATGGTCTCTATTTTGTTGCTCAATGCGGAGATCACCTCTTTGCAAGAGCCTTTAACTATGTCGGAGAAAGAAGGTTTACCTGGACCCTGGTCCGCTGAAGTCTCACAGATCCGAGTATACTGCTGACCCACCAATTGCAACACCTTCTCATGGCCAGCAGAGACCTGATCAAGAGCATGTTTCTGTTCAGACACATAGGAATCGAGGGCCGCCATGTGCTTGGTGGAGATACTGCAAAGCTCATCAAGTTTCTGGTTGACTCTATTGCTCAGTGAAGCTGAACTGGCACTGGGCAGTGCATCTCGGCACTTACAGCAGATCCAGAATAGACCCTTGTGCTTTTCAAGAGCCCGAAGCGCAGCCAACTGTAGAGACTGGCACTTTGCATGGTACCAATTACAGCATATGTCACAACGTACCCCGTCTTCGTTGAGAGCAACAGGGTTTCCACAGACCTTAAGAGGGCCCCCTTGGCAGAAAGCCCCGTCACTGCTGGCATCACTGGATGAGCGGGAAGGCGTCCCAAAGGGTTTAAAAACACTCTGGTTAAGCTTGCCAACAGCCCTGTCAGTATCCTCCTGGGAAGCATTGGGTTCCTCATTTTGCACATCCTCGACTTGAGTGAGTTTCTGAGTCCGATCCAGTCTTAGGGGAGCCGACTCCACACCGAGACTTCCCTCGCCCGTGTCGCTATCAGTGCCATCTACTCCTGTATCCAGGTTCTTTTCCAGGCACTTACCCAGACAGGAAGGGAGAGAAGCAGTCTTTTGTTTCTTACCTTGCAATTTTGTAGCATGGAGATCACTCACTTGACACGATGCACTTTCACCCGCTATTTCCTTCTTATCATCTCGCAGAACCCTAATACCACCACGCGGTACTTCCTGTTGAGACCGTTGAGGCAAAACATCCCCCTGTTTATCGGTATTTCTCCGCCGTGGTGGCGGCGTTCGTGCCGCAAACATTGTGCGATCCTAGCGTTGGATTTAGGGTAAGTGAAACGTTTTTCACTCTTTCGTGTTGAAAAGCAAGATTTACCACGGAAATATCAAAAGTGAATTGTTTTTAAGCTTATTTTTGTGACTTGTGGTGGGGTTGAGCTCGATGAGGTAGGCAGGACAGGACAACAGATCGGAACGTCCGACCCCGGCGACAGCTGACACCCGACTCCCGAGCTGACACCCGACTGTTTTCAGTATTTTTGGTCAGACTTCTCAGCAATCAATATTGATATGATATTATTGGAATTAAATATCACAACACCTTACCAAAATTTTTTGTATAGACACGTCTCCTGACAACAATATCCTTAGAGCTGATAGAAGCAACCAGCGCCCCGCGTTCTGTTTTTTTATGTTGAGTTCTCTGAGGGCTTGTTGCAGATAGGGCACCATGCTGAATGTCAAGGGAAATGACCTAAGGCCCTAGATAAGAAAAGTGAAGAGTAAAAGGCGACAGGTGTGAGAAAATCCTTAAAAAAAACCTAAAAATACTTCGAATCCCACAACAGATCCCTGCAGACCACCACGAAAGTAAAAAAGGGCATAAAACAGCTTAAATGAACCTAAAAAGGGATGCAAGAGCACAGGTGTGAGACAAACTTGTTTGAGGATACGATGAATGACGGACATGTTTTGACCGTCCCTATGACGGTCAAAACATGCCCGTCATAGGGATAACATGTAAATTCAGTTTTTCGGCTATTACATCTGAACAAGTAAAGATAGAGCAAAACGACTTAAACTGTATGAATCCTCTCAGCAAGCCGAATCGAATGATATATAATTTGACCTTGCTAGGTCAAATCAAGGATTTGACCTGACCTGAGGTCAGGTCAGGGTCAAATTATATAAAATGCATATCATTAGAACCGCAAAGCCCAGGCGAGTCTAATGCAGCTAAAATAAATGCTCTATCACCATCCGTTACTTAGTTATTCCGTAAAAACAAATTTCCCCATGTATTTCCTATGGAGAGGTCATGCATCGTACCTGACCTTAGGTCATCGATATCAAAAATACCGGAACATATTTTAAAAAACTCGGTGGGGCCATTATGTGATGAGTTTCAATCGGATAAGTTCACCCTGCTCCGACTTATGCTATCTTAAACTTTTTTTGAGGTCGGGTCACTTGACCTGTACTGGTGACCTGACCTGAGATGACCTAACCTTGAAATTTTCACAGAAGTTGTAAAAATGATAAGGAAAAAGGTATCCCAAGTACGGCGGCGCTGCGCGCCGCCGTTTTTCTACTATCTCCGAAAAACCCGAGGGGGGCGGGTATCCGCCCCCCGTCAATGCGCGTGTTAAAGGAAGGATTAACAACTGGATATCCGACTTCCTGAAGGATAGAAGACAGGCAGTGGAGGTTAACGGAAGCAAGTCCGGGTTCATTCCGGTCACATCCGGAGTCCCACAGGGCAGTGATTGCAGGTAAATAATCATGTAGGTATAAACACATATTTACATTCTCAAACACCCCAGATCACCATGGAAACAACCTCCATCTATGTATTTTGTATAGATGCTCCAACATATTGGGGAGGACTTAAGTCTCCTAGCCCCAACTCCTCGCATCCACCTCCATATATTGTTATCTGAGGCCTTGATTGCTGAGTTTAATGCTTGTTTAATATTCTGAAGTTAACATTGCGGTTTTTCTTTTATGAACATTGGTTTAAAGTTCGATTGGTAATTTGTTAAAAAGTGGATCAAAGTAGACTACTTTCGGTTGTACCTTTATCTTTTTCTCTCTGGCAATAAGTAGCGCAACATTCATGTTTGTATTGCCTTCCTTGAGGTATTTCCTTTTGTATTGTCTGCAATTAGTTCATGGGAGTGGCAAATTTCATAGAGAAGTTCATTTGATAAATGTTGATAATTAAAAAACCATCAAGTCTGCAAAGTATGGCAGTAGGCCAGACGAGTCGCACCAGCCATCTAAAATTCTCGCACCGCCAGCCACCAAAAATTCTCACCAATCTTCCCTATACCAGGGAGAAAAACGCACCCATTCCTACCCACAAGATGCAATGCTACCTCTCTTATTAGTTAGTTAGTTGAGGACTTTTCATAAAGCCCCTTCCTGTATCTTTATATTCATATAGTCATTATTTGTTTGGTTTTCAGTGTCACCTTCCTCGCATCAGTCTCACAAATTCGCACCAGGTTGGTAAAATTCGCACCACTCGCTCCTGTCTCCAAGGGCACTCGCACCAACGAGTTCTCGTCGAAAATGCCATACTTTGCACACTGGACAACCATCATATGAGATCAAAATCAGCATTCCTGTCATGAAAACTTCATGATAAACTCGGCACATTTGTCTTATTCAATTGTCTTGGATGGAAAGTAAGAATACGTGCACACGTTCAGCTTTGCCCACGCCAAATCATATTTCAGTTCTGGGGATAATCCCGACAGGACGTGGTCCCCTGGCTAATAAACGCCAATATGATTAGCTATTTGGGGTGTTTTCTATGGGTTGTTTTATAATCTAACCTCTCGATTATACAATTTGGACACCCAGGGGGAGCGGGGCATGAACAGGCTCTAAGCGAACAATTTGAAAAGTCGGTAATATGGCCTCCATCTCGAACTCGACATAGTTATTGAGTATTGCCGTTATTGTTCTGTTGTAATATTTATATGATATCCCATAGGCGGATCAAGGATTTCCAATCGGGGGGGGGCGCCACTTTTGACCGGCAAAACCTATCAGGTGGGCGCAAAATCCTATCGGTGGGCGCCGATTTTCGCATCTTGGGGGTGGGGGGTGGGAAGTGACATTTCATGGGGCGCCATCGAATTTTCAAGGGGGCGCCGAGGGTTGATGGGGGGCACATGCCTCCCTTTTCCCCCTGGGTCCATGTATGTGATATTACAGGAGCGCGGCCGCTTTCCGATAACCAGAAAATGCTGCTTTCGGTTATATGCAGAACTTAGTAAAACATTCGTAGGCATATAACTATTATCCTGACTCGTCCTTACATCCTTACTTGTCATATCTGTGCTCGTCTAACACTTCCATTTCAGAAGAAAGACGAGGGCCTGCAATAATCGTGGCGGACTTGCAGATCGTATTCGGCGAAAAACTTTGGCTTCGACCTGGATTCGAACCCAAGCTTTGTGGGAGACCGGCAAACATGGCTCCAGTTTTTGCATTATTCCTCAAAATTTTCCATGGGCTCCGCTTATCGGACCCCAGAAATGGAAATTGGACAGAACGATTGTTCCGATGATACCATTTTTGTGAGGGAGCCCCTTTTGGTTTACCGCTGAGAGCCCGCCAAAAATAGGCAATTTTACGTGCAAAGTCAATGACGGCGATCAATTTGTACGCCCAGTAGTAGAATTGTAGTAGAAAACTTTGGAGGGGGCTGCTATATATAACTATGCTTTTGTTTCCCTTCCTTCAATACAGGTTAAAAATGTCTCTTTTCGTTCATATATGTCTCACTGTGTCCTCGGGTCTTCAACCGTTTTCTGCAATATCCCCAGAATGACGAAAATTTTGCGTCAGCAAGGTCACGTGACCCCCGTTTGAGGTGGCTATGCCTTCTGATTGGTCAGTTGTGATTACTTAAAAATCCTATATTTCTATTATAATATTATTTTGGGCTGTGGATTTTCTGAAATAATTTTTGACTTTATCGGTTCAAAACTTTCAAGTCAATGCTTAGGAAAAATACGACCATTTTTTGTGAAATTGATAGCTCTAGCCGTGTGTACGTCATATACATCGATATGAGGTGTACCGGTAAAGTCGTCTAGAAATGTTGACTTTGAGAGCAATTTTAAGGCATTTGCAGGCCGAATTCACAAAAATGAGAATATGACTTCTGAAACAACTTTTTGTGACCTTTTGATCTAGCCAATAAAATTTTTTCGCGTATCTCCCTTTAAAGGGAGATACGCGAACAAAAATTTTATTGGCTATATGAAAAGGATACAAAAAGTTGTTTCAGAAGTCCTTTTCTCATTTTTGCGAATTCGGCCTGCAAATGCCTTAAAATTGCTCTCAAAGTCAACATTTCAAGACGACTTTACCGGTACACCTCATATCGATGTATATGACGTACACACGGCTAAGGCTATCAATTTCACTAAGAATTAGGTCATAGCTATCCTAAATAGTGATGTAGAACTTTGGACTACTACAGAAAAAAATTACCTTAGAAAAACAACATTCCAAAACTCTTTTGAACCAGAAATATAGGGCTTAAAAGAAATCAAAATCAACCAATCAGAAGCCTAGGAATTCTCAAACCGGGGTCACGTGACCTATCTGACGCAAAAGTTTTGTCATCCTGGGGCTGAAGCAGAAAATGACTCAAGACCCGCGGTACGAAACCGCTGAAGACTTGAGTAATTATGTTTTTTTCCGTTTTTAGGGCAAACTAATTCATTTTGTAGTTTTTAAAAGCTTTTTAAAATTAATTCAAATACAAATACAGGAGAACAGACATTTGTAATATAAAAAAATGTAATAAAAAACATTACTTTTTAACTTTAAATAGTTTTCGAAAAGTAACTGATGGGTATGAGCATGGGTAAGTAATGGGCATATTATCGAAACTGTTAATCTATTTCGATAATAAGTGAGTGGCCTCCCAAAATTTTGCCGAAGATACAAAAATAATTGATAGTTTCATTATCAAGATTTTTCAAATAGCAAGAAACCACAATAATAATTTTTTCGCGTATCTCCCTTTAAGGCCATGTGTAATACCAAAAGTCATGGAGAGGAAATACATTTTTCTTTGACTTCCTAGCTTACCTCATATCTTCATTTAATTTGACAAATATATCCCTTTCCTTGACACAAGCAGGTAAATTACACATGTTCAGATGTTCAAGTGCATACATATGTTCAACACTGTGCCAAATACATGAAGCAGCCCACCGCGGCCGGCTCCTGCTCATGGGAGTGAGGCTATGAGTCTGGTCCCTGATCATGCAGCAGTCGGGTCGGATGGCCGTTCTGGCGGTGAGGCATATGTTGTGGCTGAGCGGGTTGCTGAGGGGGAGGTGGGTGTTGCCATCACTCAGCTGTCCCCTGGGTTGGATTGCCCCCATGATGACCCTCCCAGGGAGGATGATCCTCCCCACCCCACTGTGCTCTCGGCTGATGGCCGGGGGCCTATGGAGTTTGGCTGTGATCTGCTGGGGGCCGCTGTCCCTGCCTCGCCCGCCAACCGGGAGGCCACAGGGTTGCGATTTCAATCACAGGGTGATTCGGCCTTGACCACAGACCGCACAGCTCCTTCAGATGGAATGGTAACTGGGTCCCCGCGGCTGACCTCAGCCGGCCGCAGACCACATTGGGGCAGGTGGTGCCGGCTGCGGCTGCCGATTCTGTCTGCTTGGGCTCGTCTAGTCCGGTAGATCCTCAATGTCACTCACAGAACCATACTAGAAGTAGGAGCGGGCGCACCCTGAAGGTCCCCCCGCACAAATTCAGCGAACACTTTTGATTAGCAGTGGTTGGATCTTTTGTCTCCAGCTTTTGGTTCTAGACTTACCTGCTGTTGTTGTTTTTTTATTTTGGTATTTTGCCCGGTCGGCCCTGCATATCCTTACAGACTCTCAGTTTTCTTTTGTTTTGTTTAACTATTGTTTGCAGCTTAAAGTTCAGTGTAGCATTCTTGTGCATTTTGCTTTGCTTTTGAAGTTGCTGTGTGTTCTTGCCTCAGTTTTCCTTTTGTACTTATTCTCAGATTTAGTTTATTTTAAAGATTAATCCCAGATTCTCTCCAAATTTTTCATCAACAGATGATGACTGTGCTGCCTTAAACTCAGATTTTCATGCCATTTTTGATCAGTGCAAATACATACATTCACTTGATGCGCTTCAGCCTAATGCTTTGTCACTTCTGCACATAAATATACGTAGCTTATCCAAAAATTTTGACGCCCTCACTTTGCTATTAGATCAACTCAAAACCAAACCTCAAATTATAATGTTATCCGAAACATGGACTAACTCAACATTTGCAGATTCTTTTCATCTTAATAACTACCATTTGGAGCTATCCACTCAGGATGAAACTAGGGGTCGAGGATCTGCCATCTACATTCAGAATTCTGTACCCTACAGCAGGCGATCTGATCTTGAATTTTGCTTACCTCAGTACCAGTCTGTATGTTTAGAAATAAAAAATAACAAATCTAGAAATCTCATAATTGGCACAGTGTATCGTTCTCCATTCTTACCTGGTATTCTTACCTGGTTAGTTTCCTTTGACGCAGAGAAAGGAAGGTTGAGTAAGATCCAAGGAGGAAAAAGGAAACCAGACTAACAGACGCGCCAGTCCAACAGCGAGATAAAGCACAGGTACTTCAATTGAGTGACTGGAATTAAGCGTCTTCCTTGAGAACTTCCGAGTGCTAGGCACTAACATCGCGAATATTCTAAAAGTATCAGTTGTAGGCAATTTGAAAAGGAAGCACATGAAATTACAATCGGTTTTCTGCCCTACGAAAAAGCATACAGTCTATCGTGCATACATTTATCCAGAACAGCCTTAAAACTAGATAAATCAGGGGCACACACTGCTGCAGAAGGTAAAGAGTTCCAAGGTTGAACACAACGTACCGAGAAAGAACGCTTCCTAACATCCGAGTTAGTGACTGGAACAGCTATTTTGTAGCAATGCCCCCTGGTGCGAGAATTTGGGCAGACTTCAAAGAAGTCCCTAGGTGACATACAGGACCTACCATTAAACAACTTCCAACACTGGATCATGTCCGCGTGCAGAAGCCTACCTTGCACAGAATACAGCTTGAGTGTTTTTAACCTATCGGCGTAGCTCAGGGAAGTTAGGCCTACGATCTGCTTAGTCCACCGCCTTTGTACAGTTTCTAGCATATGTAAGTCTTCAATATACCCAGTGAACCAGACACATGAACAATACTCAAGGATTGGACGAATGTGGGTAGTCAAAAGAAAAAGCATGAACTCAGGGGAGCGATTCACTGTGGACTTAAGAAAGCTTTGCACAAGACCATTGTCCTTTAAAGAAATAGTTCTAATATGGGCATGGAATTTCATCTCGGTATCGACAAGCACCCCCAGGTCCTGGTGAGACTCAACAGGAGGAATCGGATGTCCATTGACTCGGTAAGTTGGGACCGTGAGGTCACGGCTAGGCCGGGAGAAGCGCAACACGACACATTTACTGGCATTCATATTTAATCCCCAAGAAGATGCTGTATTGTGCAGGTTGTCGATGTCTGTCTGGACGGCCAGCGTGGATAATAGTGGGAGGCTGTGCTGGGGTCCCCGGGAGCTGTGCTGAACACATGCATACATCTTTAAATCATCTGCAAAAATTTTGTAATTGGACGACAGTTGAGAGGCTACACTATTGACGTATATTAAGAAAAGCAGGGGGCCCAGAACAGATCCCTGGGGCACCCCACTCAGGACCTCCCTCTGTTCACTGGAGGAGCCCTGAATACTCACCCTCATTTTTCTACCAATAAGAAATGAGGCTAGCCATTTCAAGAGGTTGCCTCCAATTCCAATACTCCGCAATTTTGCGATGAGGAGCTCGTGACAAACAACGTCGAAGGCCTTGCTAAAGTCAAAGAGAATGACGTCACATATCCCTCCCTCATCCATGGACTTTGAAACACAATCATAAACCAGCAATAGCTGGTCCATAGTAGACCTTCCACTTCGGAAGCCAAATTGATGGGGAGTTATTAGTGCGTTGCTCTCCAGGTACGAAGTCAAGTGGGACCTAATAATGCGCTCCAATGTTTTACAACATACTGATGTTAGACTAATAGGGCGATAATTTAAAGGGTCATAACGCACCCCCTTTTTAAAGATAGGAATAACTAGGGATGACTTCCACAATTCCGGAACTTGACCTTCGAGTAAAGACTGGTTGAATATTATATTGAGGGGATAAGCAAGTTCTGCAGCACATTCTTTAAGGAGCAAGGGATGAAGATTATCGGGACCCATGGCAGAATTCCCATCAAGACCATGGAGAACCTCAAGTACAGCATTCTCAGTGATGTCTAGTTCGGCTAGCAATCCCTGAAAAGTCTGGTGGGCTATCGGGTTAGGTGGGGGAGACCTAATGAATACAGATGAGAAAGATTGAGCGAATGCTTCAGCCATGGGGCCTGGTTTATCGCTAAGGCAGCCAGTCTCAAGCCTAATGGGACCGATCAAGGGGCGACTAGATTTTTTGTTCCTAATGTAGGAGTGGAGTAGCTTTGGCGATTTGTTTGAACGTAAAATGAGACCCCGCTCGTACTCAGACTGAGAACGAACCGCATATGTCCTAAACTCTCTGTTGGCTTCAGCAAAGGCTAGGTAGGCAACTTTTGCCTGATACGAGCGCCTCCCGAGATTCTGACGTATAGTTTTGTAGTTTTGCCAAGCATTTTGGCGGCGATGAATCAGACTTGTGGGGGGTCTGATTGACCAAGGAGGCTTAGAATCTCCTGGGGCCCTGAAGGGGATGTGCTCTGCCACAATCTCTGTGATGATGGTTGAGAAGTGAGAAAACATCTGGTCAGCATCTCGCTCAGCTAATTCAAACTGCCAGTCAATTTCAGACAACTTCCCCCTGATGGCATCGTACCTTCCCCTCTGCCAATTTCTTTGACTGACATCTTTATTTGGTGGGTTGTCAATGGAGTGCATGAAGATATAATCAAATACTGTGGGACAATGGTCGCAGCCAGGAATGGGTGCAATCACTTGGATAGTACCTATGCGATCTCCTTCCGATGTAAAAACAAGGTCGAGAATATTACCTGATCTCGGAAAGGTAGGCTCAGTGACCCACTGTGTAAGGCCTAGTGAGGTGAATGTGTCCAGGAAGGTTTTTTCCATTGGAGAGCAAGTGGCTGACTGGTCATCTTTAGTCCAGTCCAAGTTTGGAAGATTTAAGTCACCTACAATCAAAACCTCTTTTCCAGTACAAAACCTACTAAGAAAGGACATGAGCCGTTCATTGTCCACAGGCGTGTTAGACGGAGGTCGATATATGACGACCACAAACACATGAGTAGAAGATAAACAGAATGTTAGGACATTGGGAAGGGGTGAGTCCACATTTTCAGTCATCAATCTCTTGTGGAGGTAAACACAAACTCCATGTTTGTGAATAGACCCACAAACATCATTTCGTATGAGACGGAAATTTGGGATTTCTACAAAAGAATCCTTGATCTGATTAATCAGGTGAGTTTCTGTGACACATACAATGTCAATGTTCAAAGAGCTAACACTATCGCTAAGCACTTTCAGCCTGGAGCAAAGACCATTAATGTTTAAGTTGGCTACTCTTATGGATGTAGTCAGGTCAGTATTGGTTGCTAGTTTCCCAGGGTACCAGGAGCGACACCCCGGGTAGTTTGCACGGGTACACTAGCTAGCACTCTATCCACTGAGGCTGCAGCAGTGTCACCAGCTGGGGCAGGCAACACGGCAGCAGCACTCCTCGGACCTTGAGGGTCTTGGGTCCTTCGTGTTTGCCTACGATTGTAGAGTTCTGTCCTTTGGGCATAAGTGAGGTCTCTATTGATGAAAACCCCATCATTGGGCGACCCTTTCAGTGATTTTGCATTGTCGAGAAGCAGCTTTCGGTCACTGTCACTTGGGATTTTCACACGGAAGATATCAGAGTGGCCAGAAATTTTACATATGTTGGTCATTTGAACTGCTTTGCCAGTCAGGTCCCGCACAATTTGGCCCAGCTTAGTTTCCAAGTCATTGTGGGAAGTGGCATTGCATCCTCGCACAATTATAAACTGGCGGCGCTTCTCCCTTTCCTGCATTTCTTTGACCTCACTGCGAATTGCTGACTGTAAGGATGGATGTTGATCTGCAGATAGGACTTGATCAGTTTGGGCAGGAATTGGTGCAGGGGTTTTGGTTGGCTGAGATGCCAGGCTTTTGACTTGGTCTGACAGTTCTTTGATCACAAAGCAGATGCTTATCCTTTGCACCAGCTCCCTTCTTAGAGGAAATGGACCGTTTGCTTGCGGCAATAGGAAACGAATTCAAATTAAGTACAATTGGAGGGGACTTTAACATTGACCTTCTCAAGCTGGAGTCTTCCACTGACAGCAGCCTTTTCTTTGAAAATCTCCTTTCAGCTGGCTTCTTGCCTTGTATCTCCTTGCCAACTCGAGTAACGAGTACATCACAAACTCTTATCGACAATTTTCTTAGCAACGATCTTTCTCTAGTCTACAAAAACAATATTGTTATATCAGATATTAGCGACCATCTCCCAATAACTATCACTCTTAATATAAAACAACACTCGGGATCACATGAATTGCCTTATACAGCAATTGACTACCGTAAAATCGAGTCCTTGAAAACGAGCATTGCCCAAAAATTGATACCTTTGTATAATATACATGATGCTGAACAAGCAACTTCATTTTTGCTCAATATCATTACTGAAGAAATTCGTAAAATTACAATCTGTAAACCCCACAGGAAGAAAGTTCCCATTAACCCTTGGATCTCTTACAGTCTACTAAAATGTATCAACAACAAAAATAATCTTTATAGGAAATACACTCGGTCGCCTATATCTCAAAATCACCTCTTGTACAAAACCTATAGAAATAACTTAGTCTCAGTCATAAGAACTGCTAAAAAAACTTTACATTCAAAGAAAACTTGCAGAAAACAAGACAAACCCCAAAAAACTTTGGGAAATCTTGCTTGATGTCACAGGAAAACACCAGCCTAACACATCCCCACCCCCAATGTTTGAACACAATGGCACAACAATCACAGACCCACAAAAAATTGCAAATAAATTTAACAATTACTTTGCCACCATTGGAATGACACTCGACAGCAGGCTCCCTAGTTCATCCACTGATCCCATGTCATATTTTGATCTCAACATGCTAATTAACAACAACTTTGAATTCGCCCAGATTCCGCCTTGCTTGGTTGCTAATGTCATAAAAAGTATTGCGAACAGCTGAGCTGGTCTGGATGGAATAAGCTCAAAAGTACTGAAACTTATTGTAGATACCATTGCACCATTTCTTAGCTATACTTTCAATAAGTGTATCTCTCAAGGGATCTTTCCATCTGCTCTTAAACAAGCTCTCATAACTCCAATCTTCAAATCAGGATGTCGTTGCCAATTCACATCTTATAGACCCATTTCAATATTACCTGTGATTTCCAAAGTTTTTGAAAAAATAATATTTCAACAATTATCTCAATTCATCACTGATGAAAACATTCTATTTCCACAACAATTTGGCTTTCAGAAGAACAAAAGTACATACATGCCCATTGCTCTTCTTTATGATATATTAACCTCCGCCATCAAAGACAAAAAAGTATGTGCTACCATTTATCTCGACTTGGCGAAAGCGTTCGATACCGTTAACCACAAAATTTTGCTGAAAAAAACTTGAAAAATATGGTGTTAGAGATGTCTCACTTAAATTCTTTGATTCCTATCTTAGTAACAGAACTCAAAAAGTCAAATTTAAAAATATTTTGTCTGAAAATCCTGAAAGTGTGTCGCTTGGCGTACCACAAGGTTCTGTGCTCGGCCCATTACTATTTCTACTGTATATTAATGATTTATTTCGTAGTTCTCAATCACCATCATTTCTACTATTTGCTGACGATACAGCTCTAGTCTTTACTGCAAACAATTTTTTCTGATCTCCAGTCATCTATCAACTTGAGTCTCCCAAATATCAATGCATGGCTTGTCGCTAACCGACTTACTCTTAACGTATCAAAATCAACATATCAGCTATTTTGTCCAACCCACTCTTCCTCTGGCCTTGATATTGTTCTTAACAACCACAAATTAAGCAGAGCAAAAACCACCAAATACCTAGGGGTTCAAATTGATGAAAACCTGAAATGGGAGTCCCACATCAAGGGCATTGAAAATACTATATCGAGGAATATTGGAATAATGCATAGGGCAAAAGCTGTATTGGACTCCGAGCATCTGCTCTTACTCTATAATTCTCTTGTGCTTCCCCACTTGAAATACAACTCTGAAAATTGGGCCCTAACTTTCCCATCAAAACTCATTAGATTGACAACACTCCAAAAACGTGCGGTGAGAGTTGTGGACCATGCCCAATTTCTTGAGCACACAGGACCAATATTTAAAAAATACAAAATCCTGAAATTCCATGATTTAGTCAAAGTTTCTCAAATATGTGTACTCCATAGTTATCTAAATAATACTCTTCCTCGACCCCTGGCGGAAAAATTTCAAACTCAAGCAGAAAATATTAATAGTAGAAACTCTAGGGCAGTAAAACACTTTTCAGAACCATTCGCTCCCACGTTATATCGACAATTCTCTCTTTTCTTATCAGCTCCCAGAATCTGGAACTTAAATATCGCGTCAAAAATCCGTCAAATCGAGGATGTGCCGCGGTCAAAAGCCGCTATGAAAACAGTTTCCAAAAAGATCTTCACCGACCAGTACTGATTGTGACAGTTATACTTGATGTAAATGGCAGCATAATAGGCGCATATAGTAATAAATTCGGTAACCTTTTTTGTGTAAGTGCTTTAAAATTTGTAGTTACATTGAATAGCGACCTCGCAACAATTGTCTGGCCTTTTTTTCTTGTTTAGTCACCTTCCCACCCAACCCAAACTGTCCGATATTCACCGACCACTGTTGGGCCGCGGGCGAGTTTGGGGTTTTTGGGGATACCTGGGCGAGCTCAACCTAAGTGTTCAAAAATTATTAATACGAAACTCGAGCACGGAGGGCAGTCGAGGCCGCCGCCGAGCCCCGCTCCTGGTCCAATCTGGCCTCTCCACCTTGAAACGACTTAGCTTACTTCCCAATAACTCATCTGCTCTTCCAGGTTACCTTCTCCCCGGCTCCCTCCCTGCTCTCTTTAATTCGTCCCTACCGCGCTTTCAGAATGCCTTGTAGCTTCTGGAGGTGTCCGGGGTGCTGCGGCGGGGCACCGGCCTGACCGCCTCTGTTCTCTGCCGGCTGCTTCAGCACCGGCCCCTGGCGCAGCATGTGGATGGACTGGGGTACGACCCGGGGAGTGACCCGGCCGCCTGAGAGTACCAGACATCGACTCCCGCACGGCGGTGCGGAGGATCAAGGCGGCGTTGAAGCGAGGCTGGGCGTGGTGCCTGACCGCTCAGTCAGCGACTCCCGGATCTGCCGATCTGCCGTAGGTCCAGTTTGGAGAAAGAAATGCCTGATCTCGTCGCCGCTGCGTGGAGGCGGTGACCCTCCCATCATCGTCTGGTGGCGCGGTGGGCTGCCTGACCGGCGTACCGGGGGACAGCGGCGGCGGCGGTGCGGTGTCGGCCGCGACCGATGGGTCCCGCACCTTCATCTGCTACGGGTGATCTACAAAACGACATCTTGTCCTGGCACCAATTCGATGGCGGCCTGGTGATCGCCCGCCTGTCCGGCGTCGCCGGGCTGCCGTTAACTTACCGTGCGACCGCGCTGGACTGCGAGGTGTTGCGCCCGCTCCGACCTCGGCCTGGCCGGGTGGGCGCCGGCTTTCCTCGGTCTCGTCCTCCGCCGGGGGGGATGTGCGGATGCTCCTGCTGTTGGCGATCGTGCGCTACATCCCTCAATACTCCTGCGCGCGTTCTGAGTGACCCCTCCACATGGAGGTACTAGATAACTCTCTACCGCACACGCAGCGCGGTGCTGTAGAAGAGGATGGCGCTGTGACGGGTACTGAGTGTGGTGGCTTGCTTTGCTCAAGCCACTTGATGAGTTGAGATGAGATGAGTTCCAGTCCAGTCATCTGATTGTAATTAGTTCCCGTAATTCTACACAAAAGACGGACTCTCCGCTGTGGAGACCCCCTGAGTGACACGAATGTGGTGTTTGACCAGTGTCAGCGGGAATATACTGACATCGGCAGGTGTTGACTCGCTGTCGGGTGATGTCGCCACCGTCGTTGTTCCCAACGTGATGATCGAACCGTGGCGCCACCTATGTGATAGGTTCAATGTGCACACGTCATGGGCGCCCCATTGCTCAATCATTGTTGATGATATTGTATCGACTTCCAATCCCTGATTAAGCTGGTAGTTGGTATGGTTAACTGGTATGGAAACGCTGTGCTTATGCTTATACTTGCCGAACATTGAGCTATTTCGAATTCTTACCTCGACATTGTTCTGGTAAATTTGCTGCAAGTAAGCTCTCGCTTTCTGCTTTTGCAGTTCTCCCTCCCGTCACAGCTGTTGTACCTATGTATCTTGTGTGCCACTCTAAACTCTTATCCGCCTGTTGCTGCCCGGATGCAATCTGTTAACATTAAGTGCGATGTCATTAATGTATCGATGTTTAACCTCATCGTTGGCGCCCAAGCCAGGCTAAAAACTTCATATGTATAACTATGTTGTGAGACCGCCTGTATAACTTCTGATTTGGCTTATGATGGGTTACCTCTATCTAAATGTTAGTTGCTACCTGCGGGGACCGACCGGGGGTCCGAGCTGACTGATGCTGCCTTGTATTGCCGTTGTCGTGTCGCGGCCGGGGCCTGCCGTGGTGGGTGCTGCGGCCTTTGAGTGGGGATCGGTGTGCCGGGCTGGGTTTTTGTCGCGCGAGATTACCAGGTTGGGTTCATCATTCTGTTTGACATGTTCGGGATCCGGTTCCTTCTGCGCCCGGCTCGAGCGGCGGCCGTCCCGGTGGTGGCACTGGCGATTGGCTCCCGGGACCTCTCGACTTTGCCACCTGCGGGGCGGCCGCTTGCTCCAGCCGGGCGCGGCTCTCTGGGGGACGGATCTTGCATTTACGTGCTGGTGGCGCCCCCACAGTGGAGTGGTGGCGCCACTGTGTGGCTGCGTGGGCGCGTCCTGCGTCGGCTTGGGGGTGCCTCCCCGTGGAGTGGTGGCGCCACCATATGGCTACGTGACCCGGCCTGGCCGGCGGGGCGCTGGCATCTGAGATTGTTTTATCATGCGGTTCCTGGAGTCTCGCTCGATTCTTAACCACGTTAGTTTTAGTGCCTACGAGCTTATCCTGTGATCGTTTTAGAGTTTCCTTCGTCGTACCCCATCTATTTATGGTGTACATCTTCGCAAATATATGTATGGATTCAATGACATTTTCGACACAATATCATCTGTGTGAGTGCCCATCGAGACAGGAGCCAGTAGTGTGAAATTTACTACTCTGGTGCAAATTTATGAGACTGGTGCACGGAGGCTATACTGCAAAATCACAAATCATGTGAAAGGAGGAAAAGCAGACTAAAAATAAGCAACTACAAAGTAATTGCAACCAATTTTTCCAGATTTGGAGTGGTGCAGCCGCTCAAAGTTGTCCGGGCTGGATGATGCTGGTTATGTTGTGTCTATCACTAACTCATGAATTTATTTTACTTTTTTCTTTATTTTTCCCCCTGACCCCATTTTGTTTTTTTTTTACAAGGGTTTCAACCGGGAGATGTGATCTGCCTACTACCATAATACCAACACAGGGTGCATTGAAGCTTAAAAATACCTGCAGCTACCAAAGGCCTTACAAGATGAGCTACTTACCTTTCGTCTTTTACTTCCCTGTATCTTTTTCATACACATGAAACACACACGACAATCGCAATGTATGTCGCCCATGTGTATGCGTGGAAATATATGTACAGATATAAGTGTGCCAGATTTACTGCGAGCTAAGCTCATGAAAGTTTTGCATACCAGCGGGTAAGGTATGTATAGGGAGGGATGGGTATAGTTTTCTCCCTAGATATTGCAAGTTAGTATACATTTTAGGTGGCTGTCAGTGCAAATCTTTGCAAGAATTTTAGATGGCTGGTGCACATTGTGTGGCCTGCTGTCATACTCTGCTAACTGGTACAGTGTGACAGCTTGCCCTGTATAGCATTCTAAGATCAAACATAATGTTAGAGATAGCCAGAAATGAGTCAGATGAGAGAACAGGCGTTAAAGGTAACTAGCATGCCTCATAAAGTCTTGTATATCTTAAATACCATTCAACGGATCTTTGGAAACATTTCTTATTGTAAGATATGCATAAAGAATAAACTAACTCAGGGTACTTATACTACAGGCATGTATAGCCTCTGCAGTCACAGTGCCCTAAAGCTCAAATAATCATTACCATTGCCAGTGCACCACTTACTTAATACAGCCATCATTTGGGACTATAATGGGTATGAATCATTGATAAAGCTTCCTGAATAAACGAATAAAGTATCAAATCTAGTAAATAGGCCCATTTCCCTTGAAGCAGATACTACTTTTAACTCAAAAAGCCTTAGAAAACACAGCATTACCATGGCACCTGCATGAAAGAGTGCTGTCACAGGTGCAGCCTAATTAGGCGTCACATTTGCCACCTCTCAGTTAAAGGGCTGTATCTTTGTTAGTGTTACCGCCGTTATAACGCCGGTTTCGATTGAGGGAAGTATTAATATGTGTGATCTGTTCAAGGTTGTTTGATTATGTGCCTCTTCCTTTGCAGGTCAATGTAAGGTGTAGAAAGGGCGTTAATGGCCTCACTTGTTGCCTCATGCTAAGGCTTTTGAATGGAGGCGTAGTTACAAAGGAGCAAGTTTGTTCGTTTGATTAAATATCAACTGAGATTTCCAGAGCACCTGCATGACAGAGCACGGAGTACGTTATCATTCGCCCTGACTCAATGTCATTTGGCTTACCTACAGATTGCCTTGAAGTTCGTACTAATGTTCAGTAAATTGTCGTATGTGTTCTAGTCATTTTTAGTACAAGTCAGAGTTAGCTGTCGTGAGTTAGAGTCTATCTGTCGTGAGTCAGAGTCTATCTTTTGTGAGTCATTTTGGTTAGATTGTGAGTGTTCAATGAGAGTGTACATGTTTGTGTTTATGGTGTGATTCTTTCGTGAGGTGATGTTTGTCTAATTGTTGTTTTCCGTTCCGCCAGTTTTTACGTCACGTGGCTTTCGGCGGTCATTGCGAGACATCACTTCTGGGAAATATAGAACCAAAGTGCCCAGTAGTGTATTTTTCGACAACTAACCCATGTAGCCGGAGGCGAGAACAGTAAAAATCCTAACAAGTCGTCAGGTGATCATGTAGAGTTTCACCATACACACTTAGATAAGGGTGAAACCAGTCCACGTCCTTTGTTCCTTCGTATTCCAGCAAGAAGCCACAGACATATTGTGAGCTAAACACCATTAGAGATGGCGTAATAGGTATGTAGTTTTCAGTCAACCATAGTAATCTGTCATCCTGTATTTAGTCTGTCCTGTGTCCTATGTGAATTCCATATCTAAATAACCCAGGTGTTACAATGGAGAGACAGAGTGGGACAGGTCAGCTGGAAATGGAACCACTGAGTCAGGTGCAGGATGGGAGCAGTGTCAGGTCGAGATCGGGAAGAACCCTGCGACCTACAGAGTCTGGCCGCGAGTACCAGCTGGAGATAAAGAGCAAAAACTACAAGAAACAGGTTCAAGATATCAAGAAAAGGTCATCAGAAATCCTGGGAGAAGAAGGGTCTTCTCACAAGGTGATACCGTGTGCAACTGAAGAAATGCTGAATTAGTGGATTCACGCATATGTGGTTCTAGTGCAAACAGAACAAGAGCTACGATGTCTTCTTCTGCCAGAAGAAGCAAATCAGCACACAGAGGAGCACGCTAGGCTGATGCAGAGTCTGAATGAAATGAAAACCCACATAGAAGATCGTCAGAAGACATTGAATGTGACCAGAGCAAGAGATCCGTCCATTGCGGGACATTCTATCGCGTCCGGCTCTTCCAGGTCTGTGAGGTCCGGCCTGATGTTAATGCGTGCTCAAGATGAGCATAGACGAGCAGAAGTAACTGCCAAGCTGGCGATGTTACAAAAGAAGAAAGAGCTGGAAATGCAGCGAAAGGAACTCGAGTGGAAGGAGGAGGAGCTGGTACTGCATACGGAGTTGGAGGTCCATCGTCTTCGAGCTCAAGTGGTAGAGAAGTTTGAGAGGGAGCTCGATACTGATGAGACTTCTGCTGTGGAACGGGACGCTGCTGAGATGGCTGCACATCCTGAAGCAAGAACTCAGCTGACCTCCAACATCAAACCAGATGAGACTGCAAACAAATCGGAGATGTCCGCCGGAGACGTCGCACGTGAAGCTAAGGCAGCACCGCTGACTTCAGTGAATGTAGAGAGCAACTGCCTGCTCGCCAGTAACGCACAATCAGAGCTCACTCCTGCTGGAACGGAGCCTGCTGCTGTTAAAAGGGATGATGGTCACGCTACGTGTGAAGAAGCCAATCAAGGTCTCCTCTCAGCTATGACTGAGCTGTTGTCTGAGCAGGTGAGAAGAAATCGCCTTCCATGTCTTGCTCCTGAAGTCTTCAGGGGCAATGTGGAAGACTTCCATCTTTGGATGAAGGCATTCGAGTCGTACATAGAAGCACAGACGTCATCACCAATGGAACGCCTTCATTTTCTGGCTCAGTTCACTGCTGGTGAGGCTCGCAACTCCATTCAAGGTTTTTTACACCTGCGATCTGAGGACGCCTACACGAAGGCTAAAGCCAAGTTGCAGGAGCGCTATGGAAACGACTTTCTGACTGCAGCTGCTTACAAGAAGAGGATTCGCACGTGGCCCCCAAATAAACCGGGAGACGGGAAGGCTCTTCAGCAGCTTGCTGATTTTTTGGATAGCTGTGAAACTGCATCACATTCTGTAAAGGGTCTGGAAACTCTTAATGATCCTGAGGAGAACATGAAGATGTTGCATATTCTTCCAAGGCATATCGTCAATCGGTGGGAGCGTGTCGTGGATGCGTGTCTGCATGAACAGCTTGAGGGATCAGCTGGGTGCTACCCGCCCCTGAGTGTCTTTGTGTCCTTCCTGAAGAAGGAGGCCAGAGTTGCGAGCGGACCCATCAGTCTTCAGCGCACCGAGCCTTGTCATAAGCCAGAGCGCTCTCCAAGGAGAATGCCACCACCGAACAAGGCAAGGACGTTTTTAGCTGCCGCAGATGCTTCAGCACATGATGCTAAGAGCGCATCAGTGAACTTTCGTGGGGCGGAATCAGAATATCGTCCTGCGAATTGCAAGTTATGTGGGTGCAATCACGCACTGGAGCTCTGTGATAAGTTCCTCAAACTGGACATCATTGGAAGACAAGACGTGGTACGGAAGTACAGCTTGTGTCGGGGCTGCCTGAAGCCTGGTCATGTTTGGCGGCTCTGCAAGAGAAAGAAACGCTGTGAGAAGTGCAGAAGCTTTCACCCAACTGTTCTTCACGATGATAGATTGCAGTATTCTGAGGTCAAGACTTCTAAGGTGGCCTGTAAAACTGAATCGACACAGACAATGGCTACCTCACTGCAGGTGGCGGCAAGTGGTGAGAGCAGCTGCGCTCATTCAATGGTGATGCCTGTGCGATTGCATCATGAAAGTCATCCGGAACATGAGCAGGTGACTTACGCACTTCTGGATCTACAGTCGGATGCGTGCTTCATCTCGGAGTCCGTGCGTCAACAGGTACAAGCAGGTGGAGAGCCCACCTACCTCCAGCTCAGCACAATGTCAGGAAAAACGGTCGTGGAGAGCTGTGCTGTGGGTAGCCTGATCGTGCGACCTATGGATGGATCCGAAGAGATCCGTCTGCCTAGCACATATGCGCTTTCCAGCATACCCGCAGAGCGCAGCCTGATACCGAGGAAGGAGATGGTGGAAAAGTGGAGCCACCTGAAGGATGTGGCGGAGGCGCTTCCTCCATATTACAGCGACGCGGAGATCGGAATCCTCATCGGTGTCAACTGCACAAAGGCTGTTAAGCCCGTCGAGCTGGTTACTGGAGAGGACAACGAACCTTGGGCAGTAAAAACTGCCTTGGGATGGAGCGTTGTTGGCCCGGTGGAGGGAAAGGCACCAGAGGATTCGAAGACATCATGCCACTTCGCGTTCAGGGCTCAGACCCAAGAAGTTAGTCCGGCTCAACTGATTCACCTGTTCGAGACTGACTTCCGGGATACCAGCGCAGATGAAAGACGGTCTCAGGAGGACATGCGCTTTCTGGACACTATGAAGAGTGGAATACATCAGCGAGATGATAATCATTTCGAGATGCCACTGCCTCTGAGGGATTCCTCGAGCCAGTTTCCAAACAACAGAGAAGCAGCCGTTAAGATGCTCAGTGGCCTCAAGAAGCGCCTGGTGAGAGACTCTAAGTTTCGTGCCGAATATGAGGCCTTCATGGAAGAGATGTTTGAAAGGGGATATGCAGAAGCTGTTCCACATGAAGAAGAAGAGGAAGGCAAGATATGGTACGTTCCCCATCATGGTGTCTATCACCCAAAGAAGGGCAAGCTTCGCGTGGTGTTCGATTGCAGCTGTGAGTATAGAGGAGTGTCACTCAACTCGCAGCTCATGCAAGGGAACAACTGTGTCAACAACCTCGCAGGCGTGTTGGTGCGTTTTAGAAAGGAGAAGGTTGGATTGAGCTGTGATGTCGAAGGCATGTTTAATCAGGTAGGAGTTAACATCGAGCACAGGAACCTGCTGCGTTTCTTGTGGTGGGAGAACGGTGATGTCACAGGTGCGCCAAGGGAATACCGCATGACTACTCATCTGTTTGGAGCAACGTCGTCACCTGCATGTGCCATGTATGCTCTAAATGAGACGGCCAACAGATTTGAGGACATCTATGGTGTGAAGGCGGCAGAATTTGTCAGGCGGGACTTCTATGTGGATGAAGGGATTACATCCACACCTGACGTAGTGTCTGCTGTAGAGCTGGCAACTTCAACCATTGATTTGTGTGCCAGTGGTGGCTTTAAGTTGCATAAGTTTGTGTCAAACGAAGCTGATGTGCTGGCTCAGTTGCCAGCTCAGTACCGCGCCCGCAGCCAGCGGGATGTCCAAGTGGCCCCAGAGCAATCATTGCTAGAGCACGCGCTGGGCATCAGGTGGAACGTCAGGAACGACACCCTGGGTTTTGATCTGGATATAGCTGACCGGCCGCCCACCCGGAGGGGAATCCTGTCAGTTGTAGCCTCTCTGCACGATCCTCTCGGATTTATTTCGCCATTTGTGCTTCAAGGCAAGTGCATCATCAAACAGCTCTGCTGTGATGGCTGTGGATGGGACGATCCTGTGCCAGAAGGAACTGCCTTGCAGTGGGATACGTGGAAGTCAGACCTGCTTTACTTACCCAGGATAAGTGTACCCAGGTGTTATTCTCCTCTCAGGTCTGGACCCGTAAGGTTGTACGAGCTGCATCACTTCTGTGATGCCAGCCTGAGCGGATATGGTTACTGCAGCTACCTGAGGGCTATTGCTGAGGATGGCGATATTACGTCGTCGCTTGTCATGAGTAAGGCCAGGGTAACTCCGAAGTGACCGATGACAGTGCCCAGACTGGAGCTAACGGCTGCAGTAGCTGCCGTGAAGGGCAGCTGCTTCCTCAGGAAGGAGTTGGGAATAGATGGACTGAAAGAGGTATTCTGGACTGATAGCCAGGTTGTTCTCGGTTACATTCGTAATGAATCGAGGAAGTTTCATGTTTTTGTATCAAATCGTATCCAACAGATCCGACAGGCGACCAGTCCAGACCAGTGGCGACACGTTACGTCCGAGAATAATCCAGCTGATCTCGCCTCGAGGGGTGCAAACCTAGAGGAGTTGAACCGCAGCAGTTTGTGGTGGCGAGGTCCTTCCTTTCTAACGGATTCTGGGGATCTCCCAGGTGAAGTGACGCAACTGGACATATCAGAAGACGATCCAGAAGTGAAAAAGTCGGCAGTGTTTGCCACGGCAACCGTACAAAAGCCCGAATCTGTCCGATCGTATGCGTCCCTGCCTGAGAGACTGCTATACTTTTCTAGCTGGTTCAGGGCAAAAAGAGCGGTAGCATTGATTCTGCGCCACAGAAGGATACTCCTCGCTCGTGTGAAGAGCAGACTGAACAAAGAGAAACCACCATTCGCATCAAGGAGGACTGGTTCTTCACATTTCAGCTCGTTGGAAGTACGAGATATAACGGAAGCAGAGGCGGAAATCTTGCGTGCAGTGCAAGAAGAAGGCTTCAAGGAAGATGTGAAGACACTGAAGGATCAGAGCCAGTCTTTGAATAATGTTTCTGAGAAGCAGTGTGTGAAGGGGAAAAGTCAGCTTCGTCGACTAGACCCTTTTCTTTCTAATGACGGTTTGATCCGAGTTGGAGGACGCCTGCGGAGGGCTGATGTGCCAAGAGAAGTAGCGCATCCAGTGATTCTACCAAATCATCACCATGTTACCAAATTGGTAGTTGAAGACATCCACAATAAGGTAGAGCATGGGGGAAGAGAGATAACGCTGAGTGAAGTGAGGCAACGTGGATTTTGGATTCTGCAGGGGAGGTCAGCTGTGTCAAGGTGCATCCTGAGCTGTACTCAGTGCATCCGTCTACGTGGAACGCCATGCGTTCAGAAAATGTCTGATCTTCCTTCGGCGCGCTTTGAAGAGAGTGCCGACCCCTTTACGTTCTGCGGCGTGGATGCATTTGGTCCGTTTTACGTGCGTGAGCGTCGCAGTGAGCTGAAAAGGTGGGGCCTTATTTTCACCTGCTTGGCCTCGCGCGCCGAACATCTGGAAACTCTGAACTCGATGACTGCTGACGCGTTTATTAACGCCTACCGCCGTTTCACCTGCCGAAGAGGGCCCATTCGCCAGATCTACTGTGACAACGGTACCAACTTCATCGGTGGCAAGAGAACGTTGGAGAATGCTTTAAAGGAAGAGGAGCATGACAAGATCAAGCATGAATTGAACAAGAACGACTGTGACTGGGTTCAGTTCGCCTTCAATGTCCCACAGGCGAGTCATATGGGCGGCGTGTGGGAACGCCAAATAAGGACAGCAAGATCGGCTCTCGCTAGTCTCTTGGACTCGAACGGACAAAATCTGGACGATGAGCTTCTGCGAACGTTATTTGCTGAAGCTGAGGCAATAGTTAATAGCCGCCCTCTGACTTATTCCAGTATGTCTGACACTAACACCGTAGAGCCTCTAACACCTCATCAGATTCTAACTCTTAAGTCGAAGGTAGTTTGTCCCTTACCTGGGCGGTTCTGCACCGAGGACCTCTACGTGAGTCGACGCTGGAGAAGGGTGCAACACCTGGCCAACATGTTCTGGACCCGTTGGAGACGAGAATTTCTTCCAACGCTTCAGGAAAGGAGGAAGTGGCAGCAGAAAATGCCAAATCTGCTGGTCGGAGACATCGTGATCGTCGTCGACGACGATGCTCCCAGGGGCCGATGGCCCATCGGTCGCGTCACACAGACGTACCCGGGTGAAGATGGACTTGTAAGAAAAGTGCGTGTCCGGATACGGTATTCTGAGTACGATCGTCCAATACATCGGCTCATACTGCTGGTCAAGGATAGTGATGACCACGAGGTCAAGCGTGACTGAACTATTAGTCGGTACGGCTTAAGGGGCCTCGAAGGCGGAGGTTTGAAATGTGTGTCATATATAAAGCAAAACAAAAAAATTAAAGGACACTGAAGTGTAAGTGTAAGTAAGGCGATCGATGCCTGACTTCTATGAACATCCAGTAAAGCTGTGCGTCATCAAGCGCTTGAAGATGTGGCGCATCAATTTCACGCTCAAGGGCGCGAGCCATCAACTTTTGGACGAGTGAGCTGTGATCTAACGTACGGGTGTAAGTAGGGGCGCACACCTCAGCGTCGTGTGTATAGGGTCAGCCTTTTGTGGGAGCGAAACCTGGGTAAAATTCCCCGTCGAGGGAGCCAGAATAGAGGTTTTGTCTTCTGTTGTGCATCGCAGAATATAATTTTTTGTTGCAAAAATTGGGGAGCCATGTTACCGCCGTTATAACGCCGGTTTCGATTGAGGGAAGTATTAATATGTGTGATCTGTTCAAGGTTGTTTGATTATAAGCCTCTTCCTTTGCAGGTCAATGTAAGGTGTAGAAAAGGGCGTTAATGGCCTCACTTGTTGCCTCATGCTAAGGCTTTTGAGTGGAGGCGTAGTTACAAAGGAGCAAGTTTGTTCGTTTGATTAAATATCAACTGAGATTTCCAGAGCACCTGCATGACAGAGCACGGAGTACGTAATCATTCGCCCTGACTCAATGTCATTTGGCTTACCTACAGATTGCCTTGAAGTTCGTACTAATGTTCAGTAAATTGTCGTATGTGTTCTAGTCATTTTCAGTACAAGTCAGAGTTAGCTGTCGTGAGTTAGAGTCTATCTGTCGTGAGTCAGAGTCTATCTTTTGTGAGTCATTGGTTAGATTGTGAGTGTTCAATGAGAGTGTACATGTTTGTGTTTATGGTGTGATTCTTTCGTGAGGTGATGTTTGTCTAATTGTTGTTTTCCGTTTCGCCAGTTTTTACGTCACTTGGCTTTCGGCGGTCATTGCGAGACATCACTTCTGGGAAATATTGAACCAAAGTGCCCAGTAGTGTATTTTTCGACAACTAACCCATGTAGCCGGAGGCGAGAACAGTTAGTAATCCAAACTTAGACGAGATTATACTTCTAACATCAAATAAAGACTCACCCGCATCCGCCACACTTCGAAAATACCCACGCAACTAGCGCACAACTTTAAAAATCGAAACCTTTCCGCCGTAAACAATCCGCCTATGGCCGTTACAATGTTAAAAGCATCCAAGATGGCGGCGGCTACTTATTTTGTGTGTTTCGCTCAATAGATGGCAGTGAAAAGTGTTTTGATACGGGAAATCGCGAGAGTGGCACGTCCGTTATATAGTCCGTGCCTATCGCTCAAGCAAAATTGGAGAACTATTTCATAGAAAATTGCTAATGTATTATTGGCCTCGGTCATCGAAAGTGTTGGCACCTGGCGGATTTTTTTGAAAACGCCAGTAGAGGGACTGACGTCTGGCGCGGCTGCTTCATATCCGGCGCATTGTTGAACGCGATATAGATTTTGAACGTTTATTTTCAGTCGTGGTGAACTCGTTGTTGTGAAAAAGTGTAGTTCATGTTGGGTGGACGTGAATATTGAAGACTGGCGTTATTTTCTTGTTTGTTATAATCTTGGAAAGTTCAAAGAAAATGGAGGTGAGAAGGATAACCATTACATCCAATCAGAACTGCTGCGTTCCTCAGTGTTTATCCTTCCGAAGAAAGTGTCCAAGTCACAGCTTTCACAAGTTTCCTCAGGATAAGGTGCTGTCCAAGCAGTGGAAGTCGAAACTGAGAATTGGGAAGAAGATGGGCTCAAATGCTGCTGTCTGTTGCAGACATTTTCAGCCATCTGACTTCCATTCACATCCACCTGGTAAGCGGCTGTGAGGCTAGTGTGCAAAGTATGGCATTTTCGACGAGATCTCGTCCGTGCGAGTTCCCTTGGAGACAGGACCGAGTGGTGCGAATTTTATCAACCTGGTGCGAATTTGCGAGGTTAGTGACACTTAAACTAAACAAGTAATGACTGAATGGCCATTAAGACACAGGAGGTGCCTTATAAAAAGTCCTTAACTGACTAATGATTGAGGTAGCATTGCATTGTAGGGGTTGGAATGGGTGCTTTTTTCCCCTGGTATGTGGCAGATTGGTGCAAATTTTTGGAGGCTGGTGGTGTGAGAATTTTAGATGGCTGGTGCGACTCGTCTGGCCTGCTGCCATACTTTGCAGACTGGCTGTGGGGCAATCTCCAGTTCCGCTTATGCCTCCTTCCACTCCCTTGAGCCTGCTTCTAGCAGGAGTAAGCCTTAATCCTTGGGCCGTCATCATAGGCGGATCCAGGATTGCCGATCAGGGGCACCTTCCCGGGGGCGGTGCACCATTCTTGACCGGGAAACCCTATCGGATGGGAGCAAAACCCTATCGGTGGGAGCCGACTTTCGTATCCTGGAAGGGGGTGGTGGTGGGAAGCTAAATTTCAGGGGGCGTGGTCATTTCAGGGGGCGCCGAGGGTCGATGGTGGGGGGGCACATACTCCCTTTGCCCCCTGGATCTACCTATGTGGGTACGTGCCCACTTTGCCGTCCCCCTGGATCCGCCTGTGGCTGCATTCCTTTTTAGCCCAGAAAACTGACATCTTGAAATAATTCGGTAGATATACGCCTTTCTTTGTTTCAAGCTGTCTGAAATTCCAGTTTGAATGTACGATGGAAAATGCGTTTCCAAACACAAGCATCGCTACCGGCAAAGAAGTGGGGGGGGCAGCAAACTTCAACCTGATGCTGACTACAAGCTTTGCTCCTTGGGACCAAAAACTCTTCGAATTTTGATTCTTCTCTGGCTTCTGCAGTGGCTGGTTATAAGCCGCTGCCACATACCAAACATAAAACACGTATAATTATACGCTCACCATGCTATTCCCGGGCCCACTAACGTTGTTTACCTTTCGGAGTCCATCTTTCGCGGCCATCTTGGAGGGCACACTAGCGCCTCTGGTGAGTGTGACCGGGGTCAATAACTATCCAAATAAACCCTCTGATTCTTGCAATAAAGACATTTTAACATTTCATCATCATCATCATCATCAACTTTTTTATTTCATTTCTTATATACAGACAGGGGATAGAAGTAAATAAAGAGACCAGCAAAAGAAGACATGAACAAGGCAAAGCAAAGCAATAAGGAACAACAGAATAGAACTGTACAGGCACGCAGTATAAAACAAAAGGAAGTAAGCGAACAGAATCAGATTAGAGCAAATGTTTAACATAGAATGAACAAGGCATAAGTTCCTGGCATGAAGCAGTAGTCATGGAGCGGGAACGAACAGAAAAAATGTCACAAAACAGAGACTGACATGTCATAACAAAACGAGAAGAGCATTAAGGAACGAACTGGACAGAAACATAACGCCAAAAACATACTTGAAGAAGAAGAAGTAAAATAAAACAAAGCAGCAAAACAACAAGCGAACAAAAACAGGGGACGCAACAAAATAAGCAAAGTTAAGTAATAAGTAGTTATAAGTATAGGGCCCACATATGTTGAACATATTAAATCTTAAAAAAACATTAGTAAAAGTAAGAAAAACAGTAAGTAAGTACAAGCACCCAATCAGAGCAGGGACCTATGAGACATTAAATCAAAGCATGTGATCAGTGCGAAAAAAAGCATGTGATCAGTGCGAACAAAAAGGAAACAAACCAGAACGAAAAACAAGCAAAAACAGGCTAAAAACACAAGCAAAGCAAAGTCACATCTAAGCAGGCAAACAAAAAGATGCGCTCGGTGAGACCAAATTAAGGTACTAACGGAAACGAACCAAAAACGCAAAGAACAAAACAAGTAAGCAGAAAGGTGGGCTGGCCGAGAGTCCGCGGAGAGCCAGGCGGGGGGCAGTCAGGTGCCTCCAGTCGTCGCCGAAGGCTCCGCTCGTCGCCGATATCTGCACCCAGCACACTGCTGAGTGAGGACAGCAGTGGGGGCAGAGCGCACCGGTCGCTCGAGCGGAACCCGCTGAGGCCGCAGCGCCGGCACGTACCAGTAGCTCAGCACGTGCGTGCAGTTGGGCTGGCCGAGAGACCGTAGAGAGCCAGGCGGGGGGCATTCCAGTGCCTCTAGTCGTCGCCGGAGGCACCGTTCGGCGCTGATGTCTGCACCCAGCATACTGCTGAGTGAGGACAGTTCCTGAAGTGACATGTCCAGCTAGTTGGAAACACGAAAACCGCCACAACCACTCCCTGAGACTTCTAGTCCTGTCTGCACTTTGAATAGTGCTGGTGGACTCGCCTATATCGCGGCAGCGGCGACGGTGCGTACTGTAGGCCGGCACGTGGCAGCAGAGAGTCTGGAGGGTCGGGCGGAGGCACCAGGTGTCTCCAGCATCGCCAGTAGCTGCCCCCAGCATGCCGCTGGTTGAGGGCGGTCACGGAAGCAGTTCTTGAGGCGACGATATGGCCAGTTGGAGCTGCGATTTTGCGAGCTACCAATGCTTCTTGAGTTAACAGCCCTGTTTGCATATTGGACGGTGCTGGTCGACTGCTGACTCAACGTCCACAGCGCCAGCACGTTGCTGAATGTGTCGACACACTCTTGTAGGTGCCACATATACAGAGAGAGTCCGAGCAGGGCCGGGCAGAAGTAGCTAGGTGCATCCAGTCATCACTGGTGGCCGCCGCCAGCATACTGCTGTGCGAGGCCGGCACGCTAACTGTAGGTTGGCACACTGTCTGTAGGTCGGCACGTTATGCAGGTGGGCTGGCAGAGAGATTTCAAGAGGGCCGGCAGTGCAGCCAGGTGCCTCCAGTTGTCGCTGGTGGCCGCCCCCTGTACATTGCTGAGTGCAGGCGGCAGCGGAGGCAGCTCCTGATGCGACGACATAGCCGGCTAGAGCTGAGGATATAGTACTGTCAATGATACTTCCTGCACTTTCCAGTCCTGACTGCAAGATGGATAGTGCTGGTGGACTTTTTGACACCGCAGCCGCCGCGCGGGCGGGCTGGCAGAGTCCGACGAGGGCCAGGCAGAGGCAGCCAGGTGCACCCAGCCGTAGCTGGTGGTCGCCCCCAGCACACTGCTGGGTGAGGGTCGTCGCGGAGGCAGCTCCCGGAGCGACAAGGCCGGCTGGAGTTTCAGGCGGCCTCTACATGAGCCTGTTGCCGACGGTACGTACTGTAGGCCGGCACGTTACATTCAGGTCGGCATGTGCCGGCAGAGAATCCGGAGGTCGGGCGGAGGCCTATTTACTAATTATCGGCCCATATCTCTTCTCCCCATTCTCTCAAAAGTGCTTGAAAAAATTGTTCACGCCCAAATCTCTAGTTTCTTGGATGATGAACGCATTCTCTTTGAAAACCAGTTTGGATTCCGAAGAAATCACAGTACTTTAATGCCGATTGCTCTTTTGCATGACGAAATTACATCTACTCTCATCTCTAAAAAGGTTTCGGCCTCATTGTATTTGCATTTCAGCAAAGCGTTCGACACCGTAAACCACGAAATTCTTCTTTCTAAACTCCATCACTACGGAATTCGGGGTAGTTCACTAAATTTCTTTCGTACCTACCTCTTAAATCGCACTCAAATTGTGAAGTATAACGGAATTTCCTCTAATATGCCCAGGGCAATGCCCAGGGGGCGTCCCGCAGGGAAGTGTACTGGGCCCCCTTCTCTTCCTGCTGTACGTAAATGATATATCCAAAAGCTCCAAAATTCCAAATTTCTATCTGTTTGCCGATGACACGGCCCTCCTATACTCTGCTGATAACTTACCTCAACTACAAAACAAAATTAACGACTCGCTGCCAGATATCACGTCCTGGCTGCTGTGCAACAGACTCACAATCAATGCGAAAAAATCATCTTATCAACTCTTCTCGACCTCATCCAAAAATGACCTGAATATCGCTATCAATAACACCCCTATTCAACGTAAATTTTCATTTAAGTATCTAGGCATTACTCTCGATGAGGATCTGAAGTGGTCAAGTCACATCAAAAACGTTGAGAATGCGATTTCCCGCAACATCGGAATTATCACAAGATCAAAACACATATTTGACTCCGGTCACCTCCTCCTGCTGTACAATTCTTTCGTGCTCCCGTACCTAAATTATGGTTTACCTGTTTGGGGGAACGCATTTCCCTATCGCTTTAATAAATTAACCACTTTACAAAAGAGGATTCTCCGTGTAATCGACAAAACTGACCGTTTGGCCCATACCAGCCCCTTGTTCAAAAAGTACAAAATTCTGAAATTAACAGACCTTATTGAATTCAGCCAAATCAATATCTTGCACAACTACCTACGACGCACGGTTCCATGTGTTATTGCAAACAAATTACAGCTAGTGGATCCGAACCAAACGGGGAGAAACTTCAGGCAAGCTCAGCATTTTGCTGTGCAATTCGCTCCAACCTTATACCGCAAATTTTCATTTTTCATTGCTGCCCCCCGGAACTGGAACAAAATCATCGCCTCAAAAATAAGATGTTTGGAAGACGTACCCCTGAGTAAAAGCTTTTTCCGCAAGGTTGTAACAAAACTGTACCTGGACGATTACTAATCTTTATGTTTCTATATGCCGATACGCACTGTTTACCATTCACTTGCTTGCGTTCGCTCTCTTGATTTTTGTAACAATGTACCGCAAAGCTTGCCTCAACATAACAAGTGTAACCAGTATAATTAACATAAAGTAAACCTCGCCGCAAAGAAATTTTTGAATAGTGCAGCTGTTGGCGCTCTCACAGGCAGGCCTCAGGCACCTCCCTGCCGTTCCATTAAATCCCTGCTCTGTTTTGCGCGCTCCCAATCACTTCATTTTCACTTACTAAACTCAGGCGCACTTTCATTCTCCTCTTTCCGCCCTGTCACAATAACATAACGCTGTCCTCAGGGCTCTGGAGAGTAGCTGTGCCGGGATCCTGCCCGGCTGCTCACTTGCGGCGTGCGGCCGGAGACCGCGCGGTCCGGCCCGACCGACTGCACACCTGCGGCGGGCAGCCGGTGACCGCGCGGTCCGGCCCGACCGACTGCGCGACGGCCCTCCCCGCCCCTACGCTCGCGCTCCGCCGGCGCGCGCACGCGCGCGAACTGCGGCTCATCATGCATTCCCGGTTATTCCGATGATGGCGCCACCTGCGAGTTGCGCCCTCTGTACGGGGCGGGGATGAGGACGACGGTCGTGTGTTTATATATATATATGCTTTGTCTTGAACTGCTTTTTACCGTGTGCAAGTGTGATTCACCGATTTGTTGAGTATGTTTTCTTCCTCTCTCTTCCTCCCGCGGGATCTTTCCTATACTTCTTATGTACTGTTTTATCTGATTTTATTTGATTGTGTTTTTATTCAGCAAATACATGTGTATGGACGTATAGGCACCAGGTGTCTCCAGCATCGCCAGTAGCTGCCCCCAGAATGCCGCTGGGTGAGGGCGGTCACGGACGCGTTCTTGAGGCGACGATGTCCAGCTGGTCCCGAGTCCCCCAGCCAGTCGGCTGGAGGTTCCCTGAAGGTTTTGTCGAATCAAAGTCCAATTTTTAAATGCTAATAGCAGTATTAGCTATTGATAGGTAAAATGAAAAGGGTGGTGGCAGACAGCGCATTTAGGACAAAAAAATAAATGTAGCATGTAGGCATATAAATATTTGCATTACTTCATGAACTATCACGTGATAATTACTATTTTGCCTTGAGGTTAGTTAAGCTTGAGCCCATACTCTGCTGAATTTGTTTTTCAAAGACAGCAATGGCGCACACTTTTCTCAGAAAACCACCACTGACGACAACAATTGACCCCGGTCACGCTCACCAGTGGCGCTAGTGTGCCATCCAAGATGGCCGCGAAAGAGGGACTCCGAAAGGTAAACAACGTTAGTGGGCCCGGAAATAGCATGGTAAGCGGTGAATTATACGTGTTTTATGCCTGGTATGTGGCAGTGGCTTATAACCAGCCGCTGCAGAAGGCAGTGAGGAGCCCAAATTCGAGGAGTTTTTGGTCCCAAGGAGCAAAGTTTGTAGTCAGGATCAGGTTAAAGTTTGCTGCAACCCCATCCCCACTTTTTTGCCGGTGGCGACGCTTATGTTTGGAAACGCATTTTCCATCGTACATTCAAACTGGAATTTCAGACAGCTTGAAACGAATAAAGGCGTATATCTACCGAATTATTTCAAGATGTTTCCGGGCTAAAAGGAATACAGCCATAGGCGGATCCAAAGGGACAGCAAAGTGGGCATGTGCCCCATAGGCAAATCCAGGGGCAAAGGGAGTATGTGCCCCCCGCCATTGACCCTCGGCGCCCCTGAAATGGCCACGCCCCCTGAAATTTCGCTTCCCACCCCCTCCACCCCAGGATGCGAAAGTCGGCTCCCACCGATAGGGTTTTGCTCCCATCCGATAGGGTTTCTCGGTCAAGAATGGCGCCTCGCCCCCCCGGGAAGGTGCCCCCGATCGGCAATCCTGGATCCGCCTTTGATGACGGTCCAAGGATAAAGGCCTACTCCTGCTAGAAGCAGGCTCAAGGGAGTGGAAGGAGGCATAAGCGGAACTGGAGATTGGCCCACAGCCAGTCTGCAAAGTATGGCAGCAGGCCAGACGAGTCGCACCAGCCATCTAAAATTCTCGCACCACCATCCTCCAAAAATTCGCACCAATATGCCACATACCAGGGAAAAATGCACCCATTCCTACCCCTGCAATGCAATGCTATCTCAATCATTAGTCAGTTAATTAAGGGCTTTTTATAAGGCCCCTCCTGTGTCTTAATAGCCATTCAGCCATTATTTGTTTATTTTAAGTGTCACTAACCTTGCATATTCGCACCAGGTTGATAAAATTCGCACCACTCGGTCCTGTCTCCAAGGGCACTTGCGCATACAAGATCTCGTCGAAAATGCCATACTTTGTACACTGGCCTCACAGCCGCTTACCAGGTGGATGTCAATGGAAGTCAGATGGCTGAAAATGTCTGCAACAGACAGCAGCATTTGAGCCTATCTTCTTCCCAATTCTCAGTTTCAACTTCCACTGCTTGGACAGCACCTTATCCTGAGGAAACTTGTGAAAGCTGAGACTGCGACACTTTCTTCGGAAGGATACACACTGAGGAACGCAGCATTTCTGATTGGATCTAATGGTTATCCGTCTCTTCTCCATTTTCTTTGAACTTTCCAAGATTATAAGAAACAAGAAAATAACGCCAGTCTTCAATATTCACGTCCACCCAACCTCACGTATAACCACGCTCTTTCACGAGTTTACCACGACTGAAAATTCGTTACCATAGGAACCGTGTAGGGACCAAGGAGGTTGTTTACATATGTGCCGGATATGAAGCAGCCGCGCCAGTCGTCAGTCCCTCTTCTGGCGTTTCCAAAAAAATCCGCCAGGTGCCAACACTTTCGATGACCGAGGCCAATTAGCAACGCACACGGATGTTGTTGGAGTGTTTAAAGTAAAGAAGTAATATTAGATATTGAAGATGAGAAGTTTTTTTTCATCTATTTGCTTGAGCCGTCTCTCATACACAAACTTAGGTTAATCACTCCTGCTCAATGCTTTGAGCTTCAAGTCGGCTGCTTAACAATTTAACAAGATTTCAGAGTAGCTGAACGCCTGCACTTTTGCTTTGTTTTCCACTTATGCTAATTTGTTAAGTCTTCAACTCCTCTATCATTGTCCTGACTCATGTATCAAATTTTCATGTTTTTTTTTTGCTTCCTCAGGACTAACGTCGCAAGTTCTTCTGCCTTATTGACACTGTTCTGCAGTACCTGCACCATTTGGCATCAGATCTCCTCGAACCACTTAAGGTTAATACTTTTGCCTTCTTTTGTATTGTTCCAATATGGATTGTTCTTGTATTAAAGTCAATTTGGTAATTCTGAAGGAAGACAAACAAATCACTTACACCCTCAAGAGATATGGTTTCCGACCCTTTCCACCTCACTCTCATCGATGCTCAACACAGCTGTCCGCGCCCAAGCACCAATTCCCCCAAAAATGAAAATGAAAATCTAAGTAGTAGGTATTATACGCCACCCACCACACACGGCGGAGAAGACCGTAACCGTGCGGGAAATGTTGAGACGATACCAGATATGGTGTTTTCCAATCCCGCATTGATGCAAATAAAAACCTTTGAATTGATAAACGTTGTTTTAAATAACTCCAGATAGTAACAAAATCCTTTAAAACGTCAAAATTTTCTTTGAAAACATGACATAACCTAACCTTACCTAACCATTTTTTGATTTAGCGACGTTGCCTGCGGCGCACCCAGCCTGCGGCGCCAACTTTCGCCTCCGGCGGCCTCGGCTTTGCCGGCTAACGCCGGCAAAGGCCGGGCCTTCGGAGGACTCATGTCCGCTCGCTTCGCTCGCGAGCTGCGTTCGCTTTGCTCGCGTACTGTCCTGATTCCCGAAATCTTTGAACCACACTGCATTGATAAATCTGAATTTTCCTTCATTGTACCGGCCTCATCACTGGCGGGGAGATCAGTCGAAAGTTGAGATTGATTTCTCTCGGCGGGAAATCTGCTGATTCATGTAGAGTTTTTCTGGACTATTTTCTCAGAGATCTAGTGTATTATTCTTGTATTGAATTATTATTCTGGAATCCAATCTGGCATCGTGAATTAGCGTCATCTTTGTTTATTGCACGATTCTTCTTCTTCCGGAGGTGGTGCATCGGTAGTCGTGAGGTATATGACGGATTTCATGCCGAATTATATCGGAATATAAAATCAGCGCGGGAAGTGAGTATTATATTTGAGCTCAGCATGTCTGGTTACATAGGAAACCACGCTTTACTAGTCTGTAATGAATTTGTTTGGCTTCCTTCAGTTATACCGTCAATTTACTATATGTACATATCATACCTGTCACTTTGTTAATTGAACCTCTATTATCACCATCAGTACTTGATTGCCCTTTGCAATTACTCCGGATTTTCTTTTTCTTCCTGCATGTTCACAATGATGTTTGGTTCACCATCTAGCCAAGAACTGCTCCCGGAACTTGTCCTATTTTTGTTCTGTCTTTGTCTCATATATTTGCATCTCCCAGTAACGTCACTGATACAGCATTGATCAACCTTTGAACTTAAGTCAAGCCCGCCTAAAACCTAATTTTTCCAGTTTTCTCAATGATGAACCTCTGCCCACTTCTGGTGTTGATGTAATTTTGGAATCTTGTGCATACAAATCACCTCTTGACATTCACAAACATGGTCTTTCCCCTGACCAGCTTTCAATTATTCATGTTAATATAAGATCTCTCCCCAAAAATTTTGAATCTCTTGAGCGCTTCATTCTTGGCCTTCCGTCAAAGCCCCACATCATTCTTGTCACAGAACTTTGGCTATCATCTGGCTCAGCTCCTTCTTATAACATTGATGGTTACTCATTTGAAACTTCATCTCCACCAGAACACCGAGGTAAAGGGGCGGGAATCTATATCTGCAGGTCTCTACTGTACAGCAGGAGAGGTGATCTGGAAGCTAAAACAATGTCACAGCAATCAGTCTTCCTCGAAATACACAACCCTCTCAAATTTATCATTGGATCAGTATATAGGTCTCCCTCATTCCCTTCAGCTGTCTTCATCAATTACATTGACACCATCTTGGGCAAAATCTCCAGAAACAAAACCGTGTGTATTATAGGAGGAGATTACAATTTTGACTTACTAAAGCTTGATTCTCATGAACCCACCAGCTCTTTCTTCCAGACTTTAGCTTCATTTGGCTATTTCCCATTAATTTCGATTCCAACTAGGATAACACAGAGTTCCGAAACACTAATTGACAATTTTTTCTGCAATGATCCCTCATTAATTTCGTCATCTTCTGTTCTTCTGTCTGACTTGAGCGATCACCTACCTATAAGACTTCAGATGTATGCTAAGTTATCTAACCCTACAATAACTAAAACCACCAGCTCAGTATTTGATTTTCGGAAAATTAACTTGTTGAAAGAAAATGTTTCTTCTAAACTTCCAGGATTTCTCTCAATGAACGCATCGAATCATGCCGCTAAATTCCTCCAGGAGACGATTGCATCTGAAGTCAAGAAACTTTCTATCAAAAAAATTACCAGAAGAACTGTCCCCATTCAGCCTTGGGTTTCATATCAACTCTTGCAGTGTATCAATAAAAGAAGTGATTTGTATAAAAGTTTATGAAATCGAAAAATGAAGAGGACAAAATTGCGTACAAATCATATCATAATTGTCTCACTAGTATGCTTCGTTCAGCCCAACGTACCTATTACCAACGTAAACTGGAGGAAAACAAAAATAATCCTATCAAATTATGGAACACACTTCTAACAGTTGTTCGTAAAAACAAAGTAAAGAAAGACCTCCCTGAATCTTTTAGCCATAATGGAGGTCTTATCACTGATCCAGGGCAGATAGCTCATGAATTTAATAATTTTTTTTCCTCGGTTGCGACCAACCTGGACAGAACTGTTCCCCAGCCCACTTCAGATCCTCTCAATTATCTCACACATGAAGCACCCCCTCTGTTTCAATTCCAACCCATCACCCTTCAAACAATTGTAAAAATTATTGACTCCCTAGGAAGCACGGGTGCTGGATATGATGGTATAAGTTCCAAAATTCTAAAACATCTATGTGCAACTATCTCTCCTCATATTACTCACCTCTTCAATCTCTGTTTCTTGACTGGTTCTTTCCCAGATTCGTTCAAAATTGCTGTCGTTGTACCTGTCTTTAAAGCTGGTGACTCGTCTGCATTCACAAACTATCGACCTATTTCTATTCTCCCTGTTCTTTCAAAGATATTAGAGAAAATTGTTTATGGTCAGATTATGGACTTCTTTGTTGAGAATAACCTTATCTACAGTCATCAGTTTGGCTTTCGTGCCCACCACAGTACATACATGCCGATCTCACTTTTGCATGACCACGTTACTTCTGCCCTGGTACTAAAAAAAGTATGTGCTGCCATCTATCTCGACTTTACGAAAGCATTTGACACTGTTAACCATTCTATTCTCCTCTCCAAGTTGAGATTATATGGATTTCGGAACCAATCACTTAAATTTTTTTACTCGTACCTAAGTAACCGCTCGCAATTTGTTAAAGTTAATGAAGTTAGATCCAGCACCCCTGCTCATATGCCCCTTGGCGTGCCTCAGGGCAGTGTTCTAGGACCGCTGTTGTTCTTACTTTATATAAACGACATTCATAAAAGCTCAGAAAGCCCAAAATTCTTACTATTTGCGGATAACACTGCCCTACTATTCACAGCGGACAACCAAGATGAATTTCTTAATCTCATTAATCAAAGTCTCTCTAATATTTCAACCTGGCTTCATTGCAACAGATTATCTCTCAATGCTAAAAAGTCAGTTTACCAACTATTCCCATCCTCTAGTAATGATTTTCAAATAGGTATAAATGGTGTTTCACTTACTCGCTCAAAGTCTATGTATCTCGGAGTCACCATTGACGAGGATCTGAAGTGGGCATCTCATATTCACAGTGTAGAGAACACAGTGTCTGGAAACATAGGCCTTATTAAAAGGGCCCAACACATACTTAAGCCTGATCATCTTCTCCTGCTGTACAATGCATTAATTCTTTCTACTTTGAATTATGGATTACTAAATTGGGGTAACACCTTTAAGTATAAGTTGAATAACCTGTTCTTACTACAGAAAAAAATTGTTCGAGTAATTGACCACGCTGAGAGGTTAGCCCATTCAAGCCCTCTTTTCAAAAATACAACATACTGAAAATTCATGATCTGGTGGAGGTTGCAAACATAACTGTCCTACATAACTTCCTAACTGGTATTCTCCCAACCCCACTAAAAAATCGCTTCAATCTCCTAAACCTTGATAATAGTCAGAGACGAGTTAGACAAGCCAAACACTTTGTTGTTCCATTTGCTCCAACAGTCTACAGAAAGTTTTCCTTATTTTGTGCGGCCCCTCGGATTTGGAACTGCGCAGTTGCCTCCAAAATCCGAGATATTAATGATATTCCCAGAAGTAGCGCATTTTTCAAAAAAGTAATTCGCAAAATATATATAGATAACTACTAGTGTAACACCAAGCTGTTCTGTCGGTACTCTCCACATGTTTATCACTCCACCCAGCCCAGTTGAGGTCGTCTATTTTTTTCTATCCTTATAATTATTAGTGAACCGCTATATGCTGACGCCATTTTTTTGCATGAATTAAAATAAGTTTAAATCAACAAATGTACGCGGAGCCTTCGAAATAGGTAGATTGTAGGCGTCGACACAGGCCCGCCTCCGGCACCCTCTTCTGCCCACTTCCTAATCAGCCTCAAAACGCCGCGCTTTCCATGATGTCTCCATAAACCCGTGTCACTCTCGTGCGGCGTCATTTTCTTACAATATCCTTTTCTTAGTACAACATCCTTATTCATGTCATTCTTAGTACAACATCCTTAAACTTCACGACCTAGTTGAGTATACAAATATAAAGGTATTACATAATCATCTTTCGGGTCTCCTCCCAGCCTCATTTGCCTGTAAATTTGAACGCCGCGATCAGGTCCTTAATGTAAGACACGAAAGAAACGTCAGACGTGTTGAGCATTTCTCTGTTCCATTCGTCCCTACTGTTTATCGGAAGTTTTCATTATTCATCGTTGCCCCGAGAACTTGGAACAAAGTAATTGCATCGCAAATAAGAAACTTGGACGATGTCCCACGAAGCAAGTCCTTCTTTAAAAAGTAATTAAGAAAATATTTATCGACCAATACTAAATATTATCCTTAAACATCGATTCTTGCTTCGATGGTAGATTTGACTCATCAGCTCAGTATTTGGTTTTCTCTTCTTCCTTTTCTTTAAACTCTTAAAGCGCCTTTTTCTGACTTAAGCAAACTATTCATGATAACTGGCTGCGGAGCTCTCAGATTCGGTGGATGCGGGGCGTTCAATACAGGCCCGCCTCTGGCACCCTCTCACCCCCACTATCCAAATCATCTGTCGAACCGCGCTGTGCATGACTCTCGCCTTGCTCACACCAATCTCGTACAGCGCTATCTATTACAATCTGCCGATCCAGCTCCTCTCCAATTAACTATCTTTTGCCCTCAGGATGATCTGCGGTGGCGCGCCCAGTGGCAGGGTTGGCACTGCCCACTACCCACTGCCCGGGTTTTTCGGGTTTTTAGTGGGTTTTTTAATGGATAAAACCCACCGGGTTTTTTTCATAAATCATTTTCTAGATGCCCCTGAGTAAAAATTTCGCCTTTTTTGCTGTTCATATCACCTTTAAGCTACTAAGCCTTGGTATGTGTAGAATATGCCAAAGTTTGGCAGAATTGGTACAATATGCCACCTCGTACCACCCGCTGGAAAAGTGCATTTGGCAATTCTGCCGTCTTACCAGGAAAATCATTCCTAAGAATCCACATGTCCAAATTGCACATTTTGCAACACAATTTTCTATCATGTTTTTGCCACATGTAAAAGTCGCTGGATAACACCAATACCTACTGTCTCTGAATATGACGGTAGTTTTGGTCTGTACCATGCAGTTTTTTCCAGAATTCAACCTATATATATATATATATATATATATATATATATATATATATATATATATATATATATATATATATATATAGTTAATTTATAAACATCTATGCAGGGTCAAAATATGCCAAAGTAACAGTGCACTCTCAGATTGTGACTCTGACTGACTTTAAGCTTAGTCACACAAATAATTTCTTTGTCCAGCTCATGGAATGGAAAAAATGGCTTATGGTGGTGGAGTCACATCGTGCTGTATTCCAGGCGCGCAGCCAAGGTGGGGTGACTGCCTCTTCCCTTTGCTGAGCTTAAGCACTGTAAAGATCTTCCTGCACGGCCTCCTGTCGTTTTCTGATTTATGTTCCCCAAGTGGATTATAAGAAGACTGACACCATCACACTGTTTGTCTCGGAGACTCTCAATAGCAAGTCTCAGGGACCCAAGCTTGGTCTGGCAGGGCCCACAAAATTTTGAATTGGGGGCCACAGATTCGGCTACAGGACACCAGAGTTTATCTCTGGACCTCAGACTTGGTCTCTGGAGCAGCCCCAAAAGTTTTCCCGGGGTTTTCAGAGTTGGTCTGGAGGACCCTCAAGACTTGTCACGGGGGGAGGGGGCGCCCAGAGCTGGTCTCTGAGGGCTCCCAGAGTTGGTCTCGGTGGGCCCAATATTCTTACTTGGGGGATCGGAAAATTTTTCTCGGAGAGCCCAGGGTTGCTCTCGGATGGCCTTTAAGAATTCGTCTCGGGGGCCTCAGAGTTGGTCTCCAAGGCCTTCGAGGGTTTGTCTCGTCGGCCCATAGAGTTCGTCTTGAACCTGGCTGAAAGTTGGTTTCGTGGGGTCCCTAGATTCGGCCTTTGGGGTCCCCAGAGCTGGTTTCGAAGGACCCCAAGAATTGTTCTTGGGGCCCCCAGTGCTGGTCTCGAGGAGCTTTAAGAGTTTGTCTTAGTTCATGGGGCCCCCAGAGCTGGTCTCGGGGATCCCTAGACCCGTTCTTGGGCGACTCAATAGCTTTTCTGGCGGGAGGGGAGGTTTTGTCTCAAGGCGCCGGCCAAGTTTTCTCAAACTGCCCAAAGAATTCGTGTTGATAGCACCTCACAGATGGTCCCCGGGTCGCAAAATAATAAAAGGATACCACGCCTTATTTAGCTAGATAGACAAAGAAACCAGCAATGTATGTAAAAACAGCCAATAAAAGTCACGTGAACCACACCGATTCACTCCACCATCCCATCAGCCACCGCTGACGTTCTTTTTATTTTAATTAGCGATCTTTGCGCTCGGGCCCCGTGCAGTGCCCCCGAGCCTATATCCACGCCCCCTCCCCTGAGCAAATAATGGATACGCCCACTGTGCTCTGAGAATTGTGATCTGGCCTTTATTGATGTACCCGACTAAGATTTTCAGCGCTAGTCCATGAGGAATATGAGCTACTGATTTAGAAAAAAGTGAATTCCCGTGGGGCGCGGCGGTGTGGTGCTTGTCGCACTTGCTTTCTACGGGGTCGCCCGGGCTTACGTCCGGTGGATTTCTGAGTACGGAGAATCCGGCTCCTAAGAGAAAACAGTAACAAGAGTCGACGACGCCGCATGACCATAGCAGTGGATGAGCTTATAATCCCCAAAAATTGTTATTCTAGTCAAAAGTCGGTTCGTTTTTCTTATCCATGGGTGCCCATGAAACCAGGAAGGGTTCTGCACGGTGCCGTCAATCGGGTACTTCAGAACAGATTAGGGAATAGGAGCTTCTTCCCATCTCCACCACCTGAGGCAAAGACTGTTAGGCAACGATGATATTGAAAGCATCACAGTCTTAATACGTGCTCAAACAATGACATTAATCTAGAAACGCTGTGGTGAGAATGCTACAAAACAAAAATAAAAACCCGGAAAAAACCCACAAAAAACCCGCAAAAACCCACACCCGTGGGCTTTTACAAAAACCCGGGTTTTCCAACCCTGCCCAGTGGTGGCGCTGGTGGCCTGCGCGCGCCTGCTGGCCGCCGTGCCTCGATGCTGTTGCGTGGTCACGGGCTGCCCGCTGGCGGCAGTTTTTTGCGTCCGCGGCGGGTCTGCTGATGCCTCTTGGGGAGGTGCTGCGTGTGGCCGCGGGGTGCGCTGCGGCGGCGTCGGCGTAGGGCCTGTCGCTCCCCCGTCTGGGTCTGACTGCGGTGGCGCGTTGCGCTGCGTGGGTGCGTCGCGCTGCTGTCCGTGTGTGGCGTCGGCCGGTGCGCTCTGGTGGCCGCCGGGTGGTGCGTGGGTGTCTGGCGTGTCTACCGCCTCTCGTGTCGATAGGCTGGCCTGTCGTTCTGCTCGAGTCGGCGCTGGCGGGCGTGCGTGCGGGCGTGCGGGCTGCGCGTTGCGGGCGTTGGGGTCGGTGCGTGGCGGGCGGTGCGTGGCGGGCGTATGTTGGGCGCGGTGTGAGCGCGTTCGGCTGACGCGATGGTATGGACCCCAGAGATGGAGTTGCTGAGGACGTGGTCTGTGGCTCTTGGTCTGCTCGGTCTCAATTGTCTTATGTTGTATCATGTTTTATCTGCGTACTGCGGGTCATCATGTCTTGTTCCCCTCCCCGGCGTTATGTAGGGCCCCGCGCCGGGGGCGGATATGGGTGGACCGTTGACGGGCTTCATTTTTGTGTGTGCCGCGTGTACTGTATGGTTTTTTAAATATACTGTATGGATATAACAATCTCTCCCTCCTATCTGACTGTTTCTCTGTCTACAGCTTGCTGACGCGCTGGGGTTGGTGGGCGCCTGTGGCGCCATCGCGGCCGCTGGCTGGCTCTGTTGCGGCCGCCGGGCGGCGCTGGGCAGCGCTGCTGTCGGCGCCGGTGGCCGGCGTTTGTGCGGCGTCCGCGGTTTGGCGGCGGCGCTTCTGCGGTGGGCGCGGCCGCCGGTCCGCGTGTGTTGCGCCGCCCCCGTGGGGTGCTGTGTGACGGCCCCTGCTGACCGTGGGCTGAGCCCTCTGGCGGCTGAGTGGTGGCGCTGGGCCCGCGGCGCGTCGGCCCTCTGGCGTCGCGGGGCGCCGGCCCTCTTGCGGGTTGCGTGGTGGCGGTGCGGCGGCCCTCTGTCGGTGGCGTGGTGTGGCGGCCCTCTGTCGGTGGTGTGGTGCGACGGCGCAACGATGTCGAGCTCTAATGCGTTGGCTGGGCAGGTCGAGCCTGTGGACATGTGGTCATAGTGATTTTTAACAATGTTTGGGTTTTAAACCTGGAGTGCCGTTTGCGCACGTTTGTGGTACCTCTCCGGCGTAATTTAGGGGCCCCGCGCCGGGGAGGCTTTTTGCAGCCTTAGGGTGCAATTTGTGTTTTTCCCTGAGGTATGAGTTCGTGTCTCTTTTAGTATAGGAGTGTACACTTTATGTATGTATACTGTCAATATATGTATGGACGGAGAAGTTTTTGAGAGTTTTGAAATGTATTTTGTAGTGCGTTCCACAACTTCAAAGCCAGTGATAGGAACATGTTTAATTTTTTGAGTGTATGTATTATTCGTGCCTAGGGATTCCTTCAGACCGGATGGGCCTTTAAAATAAGCAATTGAACCATATAATGATTGGTTTATTGAAACAAATTGAAACTTTGATTTAAACAACTGAAACACTGGGGGAGAATGTTTTAAAGGAGGTTTGCAAAAGGTAGGCAAATTCAGACAATTTTATCTTGACAACATCAAAACTAGTCCTAAAGCATTTTGGAGCTACACGAGCACAAGGTTAAAAACGGTATCAAAAATTGGTGATTTGAGAGGCCCAAATGGTGATCTTGAATCCGACAGCACAGAAAAGGCCAACATCCTCAACAGTTTTTTCAGCACGGTTTTCACCCTTGAGGAATCAAATGTGAATCCATACATATATTTACTACGATGAAGACAAGCAGTAAAAATGTGTGCCGGTATATGCTAAAAATATATGCTGCTGCCCCGCAGGGGACCGATTTTCATCTGCTGGACTTGTTGGCACCTACTGACTGGTCCGGCACATGGATAATTGGGTACGGGATGTGACGACACCCGCGACCCCAGTTGGCAGGATGGGTTTCGCCTCCCGCCCTCGGGCGAGAGGCTAAATCGAAACTGCCATCCTCATCCTTTCTTGGCCTTCCTAAATTCAAATCCCTCCAACTCCTTGTTCCTTTTCCTCTTCTTTCCTTATGTCCTTGTCTCTCCATGCCTTTCCACCCATATCCTTTCTGTCCACTCCTAAACACCCCTCCTGCCCACTGTCTGCGTTGTCTGGCCCGGCGTGTCTCCGCAGGTGGCGGGGGTGTGTGCACTCTTGCTCGTCTTGAGTGTGGGCACCTCGGTCGCGTGCGGCGCGTGTCTGGGCTGGACAGCGCAGACCGACCCTCTTCCTTTTCCAACCCATAACTTCCCAGTTACCCACTTTTCCCAGTGTCATGGGCGTCCCCGCACGTGCCTATGATTCCTGGATGGTCTGGGTGTATGTGGGCCTCCCGCTCGTGTGGCTGACGATTGGATCCCTCTAATCACCGGCCCTGCGAGCCGGGGGCTCGCTTCTCTCGGACCAGCCGGGAATCAGTTGTGACGAGCAGGTGGTAGTCGCCTGCTCCGATGAGGCCGTGTGGGGGCGCCTGTCTTTTTAAGGTGAGCTGCGCACCGACCCGTACCCCGGGATGAAGGAGTCCTGGTAGCTGAGCTGAGGTAGGCGCTGTTATGGTTCGTGTGCCTCTAGCAACACTCTACTTTGGTCTGGATTTCCGCAAGGGCGGGGAACTCTTGAAGGCATCGACAAGAGAAGCAGCATTGTAAAAGTCTGTCGGCTTTTGGTGGGGCTCGGCTGCCCCTCCCTCCTTGGGTGAGGTCCCGACTTCACCCGGAGAGGGAGGGGTGTCCGCGCCCCGCCCGGGGTCGTCCAGGCTAGGTGCAAGGGGGGACCGTCGTCGGGGCAGTGGGGGGTTTGGTGAGTCTCTCTCCCCCTCTGTAACGGCGGCGTCTCCCCCGTATAGCCAGCCCGTGCGTCGTTTCGCCTCGTAGCACCCTCGTCGGAAGGGGGGCGCACGTGGCTGGCCGAAATTAATCATACTCCCATGGATACCACAGACACCATAAATCCCACTCCTTACCCTCCACAGGAGGTCGACACCTCCCAGCCCCCTAGTGGGGAAGGGAACGCGCGAACACTGCCACCTGGTTCTCAGAAAACAGTCGCTCAACCATCCTGTCCTCGTGTCCTAGTGATGCGGGGACTGGACACGCCTATTACATCCCTGTCACCGTTCAAACTAAAAGAGGCACTTGATCATCTGGGCAAAGTCAAAAGATGTCAGAAACTACGTGATGGCGCATTGGAGGTTGAGTTTTCGTACACAACGGATGCTGAGCGAGCACTTTCGGTCTCCGAACTGTCATTTACTAGAAAGGAGGGCGGATTAAAAAAGACGTGCAAGATTGCAATATCAGTAGAGGCTCATCGGACAAAGAACTTCCGTAAGGGCGTGGTGAGCAGCCAGGAACTTAGGGGATTGTCAGAGGAGGAGATCGTTGAAGGCCTTGAGGAACTCGGAGTGGTGGAGGTGAGGAGAATTCGAAGGAGAAGTGGAGAGGACATGTTAGACACTGATACGGTCATACTCACTTTTGACACCACAGAACTACCAAATCACATCTATGTTGGGTACTCGAGGTTCGGAGTTAGGCCTTACGTACCCTCGCCTATGCGTTGTTTCACGTGTCAGAAGTACGGTCATACCTCCCGATCATGCAAAGGTAGGCGTGTGTGTGGTAAATTCTCGTCAGACCAACACACTACCACTGACTGCGATGCCGACTATCTCAAATGTGCGAACTGCAAGGGCTGCCACGAGGTGGCGGATCGTTCATGTCCGGAATTCCTCAGAGAAAAAGAAATAATTCAAATACAAACAACACAACAGATAAGCTTTCATGAAGCCCGGGAAGCATTTGAAGCTTCCCACCCCCGTAAGAGTTATGCTCAAGCTGCATCCACAAGCGCATCGAACACTGTGAGGATGACCGCGGAGGAGGTCATCCGCTCTGACCGTGGCGGACTTTATCCGCCTGGCAGGGAAGATGGGGCTGGTGTTCGCGCGCCAGCCCGCCGCCCCGGCACCTGAGCCGGAGGCGGCGCCTCCTCCGCGACCCCCTCCAAGGGGGTCAGGGGACGGGAGCCGGACACCGCTTCCGCCCCCACCTCTCCGCCTCCCGCTGGGGGCGAGAGTCGGGTGTCTGCCCCTGACCATGAGCCCCAGCCAGCGATGCGTGCTGGTGCCTCGGATTCGGCACTTAGTGCCTCTCGCGCCGAATCACTGCGTGATTCGGAGGGGTGGACGGTCGTGGGACGAGGGGGCAAACCCTCCCCCACGGGGAGGCGCCGCCCGCCGTCCCCTGTCCTACCACCTTCTGTCGGCACTCTCCCATCGTCGCTGCCACCGGACATGTCCGGAATGGAGCCGTCGCCAACACCTCCCGCTGCCCAGGCTTCCTCCTCCACTGTAGCCGCAGTGCGGAGGAACTTTGAGTCTGCGTCACGAGCCAGATCTCCTGTTAAGCGCCCGGCTGGTAGCCCTCCAGACCAGCCCCAAACCTCGCGCGCCCGTGGGAACTCGGTAGAAAGCGGGCGAGGCCGCGGTCCCGTTCGTAACCGGCTGGGTGGCTCTAGTGCGGCACCAACTAAGGCTCCGCACGGTGCTTCTGGTCCCCCGTGGAAGGGTTAAACGGACTTGGGGCTGTGTTGTACAAAGTCCGTTTCTTTTAACCTAAATGACTTTTTTACAGTGGAACTGCCGAGGCCTCCGTGCGAACTCTATTGACCTGCAGCAAATTTTATCCGAATACACACCCTCTGTTTTATGCCTCCAGGAGACAAAGCTGTCTCCTGGTGTTACTTTTAAGATTCGAAACTATCAGAGTTTTAGAAAAGATATTTTTAGTAATACGGTACCATATGGAGGGGTCATCGTTGCGGTGCACCATGCTACTCCTTGTTACAGTATTCCTTTAATTACAGTGCTGCAGGCGGTGGCAGCCCGGGTAGACCTTGGTTTTACTAAACTGACAGTTTGCTCGCTTTACCTCCCACCCGGTGAGCATCTGAATTTAAATGATCTTAATAATCTCTCTGACCAGGTACCAACTCCGTTTCTTATACTTGGCGATTTTAACGCCCATAACTCAGCTTGGGGGGATCTGCCGGCCGCACGTGCCCCCGGGGCCGCACAGTCGAGCGTTTCCTTCACCTTAACTCCCTCTGTCTCCTAAACTCAGGCCGCGCTACTCATATCACTCTCCCCTCTGGCTCCTTATCATCTATTGACCTTTCTGTTTGCTCTCCGTCTCTCCTTACTCAACTCCATTGGAACATCCTAGACGAACCCTTTGGTAGCGACCATTTCCCCATCCTTATTTATCCAACGAGGCCATGGGAGGGGGAGTCCCCGCCGAGTCCGTTGGAACCAGAGGCGTGCGAACTGGGCGGGCTTTGAGGCTGCGTGTGGTACGGTAGAGCCTCCCCCGGAGGCCTCGGCTACTCAAGCTACCGGAGAGTTTAACAGTATGATTCTGACAGCCGCGAAAGCTTTTATACCTATGACACGCGGCCAGCCAAAGCGCACTCCGGTACCGTGGTGGAACCACGAATGTAAAACAGCTATTTTAAAAAAGAAACGGACTTTCCGGGTTTTTAATAGGCACTCCACGGAGCTGCATCTCATAAACTTCAAACGCGCCCGGGCGTTTGCGCGCCGTATGATACTGAACGCCAAGAGGAGGTGGTGGATAGACTACGTTTCCACTGTGAATCGTTTTACACCGTCAACCCAGGTCTGGACCCGCATAAGGAGCATGCAGGGAAAAAACCGTCCCCCGTCTGCCCCTGTCCTTGAAGTAAATGGGATTAAAATCACCGACGCGCATGATGTGGCGGAGTGTATGGCGGCGGCCTTTTCGGACCGGTGTAGCATTTCTTTGCAAAGTAGGGAGTTCACACGAATCCGTGAGAGAGCCGAGCGAAGGCCCGTGGATTTTGGACAAAATAACTCCGCCTGTTACAATGCCCCTTTTTCTACAGCTGAACTCAGGGCGGCACTCTCCACCGTTAGACCGGTGTCGCCCGGTCCGGATACCATCACAAACAGTATGCTTTGTCATTTGCCTGAGTTGTCTCTCTTGTCATTGTTAAATATTCTTAACAATATGTGGAGTAATAATGATTTTCCGGACCATTGGCGTGAAGCAACTATTATACCGATTTTGAAACCCGGCAAGACTGGTTCCCTGCCTACCGACCTTCGTCCGATCTCCTTAACGTCATGTGTTGGTGAGGTGTTTGAAAAAATGGTAAATACACGTCTTGTATGGTACCTCGAGAGCAACCAGTTACTCTGCAAGAGTCAGTGTGGTTTTCGTCAAGGTCGCTCTACGCTTGATCATCTAGTTTCCATAGACGCATCAATACGAGAAGGATTTCTACGGAAATTCCACACAATAGCAGTGTTCTTTGACGTCGAGCGCGCCTATGATTGCACGTGGAGGCACGGAATTTTACGCAAACTCTTTGAACTCGGCATTCGAGGCCACATGGGATGGTTTATTTCGAATTTCCTGAAAGATAGATATTTCCGATTCCGCGTCAACACTGCATTATCGAACCGCTACCAACAACAGAGCGGTATAGCCCAGGGATCCGTGATGTCTATTGCCTTGTTCGCCGTCATGATTAATGATGTCGCAGACACTCTTCCTACAAACATACGTCATGCTCTTTTCGTTGATGATTTCACTATATGGGTGACAGCCTCTACTACCGCCGCAGCACAAAGGCGACTGCAGCTTGGCCTCGATCGCCTAGAACAGTGGAGTAAGCACAATGGATTGAACTTTTCCAGCACAAAAACAAAGTGTATGCACTTTTGCAACAGACGTAGAGATTGTGAGGATCCGACACTACACATTTACGGGAATCGAATCGAAGTCGTAAATGAAACTAAATTCCTTGGACTCACACTCGACAAAAAATTATCATATGTACCACACATAAAGGAACTCCGCAAAAAATGCTTTGAATCGCTGAATATTCTCAAGGTGCTGACAAAGATGAGATATGGTGCTGATCGAAAAACGCTTATTATGCTTTATAGGTCACTCGTTCGCTCGAAGATCGAATACGGTAGCCTTGTGTATGAGGCCGCATCCCAGTCTGCGAAAAAGATTCTTGACATTGTTCATCATCAGGCCATCAGGATAATTACAGGAGCGTTTCGCACTTCACCGATTATGAGCATGCTGGTTGACATTAACGAAATGCCGCTTGAGTTGCGCCGTAAGATGCTCGCTATGCGATACGCCGTTAAAATCAAACAATAACCAGCACATCCCACATATCAAACCTTTTTTGCGGACGCCCACCTCCGCCAGATTGACGATGGCTCGCGCTTAGCATACCGCCATCCTGGGGTCAGAGTTCGTACCTGGCTGACGGAAGCAGATATTAACACAAGGCTCGTAGAACCGTATTAGACACTCGATGTCGAACCATGGCGCATCTCAGCAGTTCACACAAATACAGATTTACTTGAACTTTGCAAAAATGTACCCCCTGAAGCAGCATGTCAGCTGTTTCTGGAATTCTGCTCTGAATCATTTGAAAATCATACCCGTTTCTATACGGACGGCTCTAAGAGTGATAGCGGCGTAGGATGTGCATTCGTCGGTGACGATGTTGAGAAGGGCTTCAGTATACTTCGCGAATCATCTGTTTTTACCTCAGAACTGTATGCGATCATTCGTTGCTTAGACCAGGTGTCTAAGTCCAGGGCGAGGAAGTCTGCAATTTTTACCGACTCATTGTCCTCTTTGCAGGCTTTGCAGTCTTTTTACTTTTACAAAGCATCATCATCTTATCTCTTGGCCCTTATAAGACGCAAGCTGCACAACCTAAAGGAGAAGGGGAAAAGTGTAGAGATTGTCTTTGTTCCGAGCCACTGTGGCATCACTGGAAACGAGCGAGCTGACAGAGCTGCAAAGACTGCTGGAGAGCGTGCCGCTCTCCCTGGTCTTCGTGTCCCATTTTTTGACCTCTACGCTCTGGTCAAGAAGTGTGTTTTAGAGAATTGGCAGCAGAGATGGGACGAGGACGCCAGAGGCTCCAAGCTCAGACGGGTTAACCCTATTTCCGTCAGGCTCCCGGCTACCCCTATTTCCGGCAGGGGGGCAATATCGGCCCCCCTAAGATCTCGTAATCTAACCGGCCGATTTTGAAAATTCAAAGTGCCATAGATTCCTCTGCTGCTAAACTTTATTTTGAAAAAAGAAAATTTCAAAATTTTTATTTTTTAGGAGAAGGTCGTGCAAAATATACCATTTTTGTGTATTTTTTAGATTTTCCATAACCCTTGTCTCTGTTGTACGATTTTCACAAAACTAGTTCAGATTTACAAATAATTGACCCAAAATTTTCATATACTCGAGTTACGCAAAAATTCGAAATTCAATGGCAGTTCCAGGACCAGGACTATGAGGGGAAATATATACAACCTAAAAAGTTTTTGTTACGCGGATTAGAAGCCGTCATATACTGCTTGGCATCTTTGACACATAAATAAATGAGAAAAAAAGTGAAAAACTCATCAGGGGCGGATGCAGTAAGGTAAAACAGTGGGGTAAAATACATACCAACAATATGCGAATGGTATGCATGAGTATGTTAGTCCCTCGACTAGTTGAAATTTAATTTCTGATAATTTTACCCTCCCATGGCAGCTCTGGGAAAGGGGGTGACATAGGCGGATCAAGGACTCGTCGTGGGGGGGGTGGGGTGATTGGAAACACATTTTCAATATACAACGATATTGAGTCGCGGCGGTGATACTGGCTGGGAATATACATTTTGAAAATGTGTAGTGACTGGACACGCCTCTGGTAATCTAGAATTGGGTTATAACTATTTTTAATTTTCATATACCCAATTGTATTCGCCCTGACACGGCTGTAAGCAGTCTTCTCACTTACTAACGTTTAGTCCTTCTTGATAACATTCCCCCCATTTTGAACTGCTGTAACCGCCCCTGATGAATACAAATAGTGACAATTGAGAATGCACTATCATCTCACATAAAAAATGATATAATAAAACCATATAACTGGTATCAGGATCAGCAGAGACGGCTTCCTTTTACAAAAAAACCATCGCATACGATAATACTTGGTTTGTGGATAGAACCTCCCCAAAAACCCAGCCATAGCTCCGCCCCTGGTAAATATATAATCTTGAAAATTTCAGAAAACCTGCCTGTACTAGTTTTAGGAAAAGTCAGGAAGTTTCAAAGTTCTATCGCAAGCCGTTTCGGAGATATTCTCTAAAAACCTGAAGGGGGGCAATATTAGCCCCCCTTGCCGGAAATAGGGTTAAGCCTAAGATAGGGGAGTGGCAGTCGAGTAGTTTGGTATCTAGGAGAGAAGAAGTTATTCTCTCTAGGCTGCGGATTGGTCACACCCACGCCACCCATTCGTACCTCTTGAGCAGAGGAGAGCGACCTGAGTGCCCGCGATGCGGTGACCCGCTTAGCGTTAGGCATGTTCTTGTGGATTGTCCAGATTACCAGATCGAAAGAATGCGACACTTGGGGGGTCTCCATCATTGGAATGTCTTTTGGGACAGTCCCCTTCTGTTGAGTTATCAGGTATCGTGGCTTTTTTGAAAAGTATCGACTTCAATATAATTTATTCGCCGACCTAGTCCCGTGATGTGAAACGTCCATTTCTAGCCTGGATCTTATAATGTAGAGATTAGAGATTTAGCACATTTTAGGACGCGACACTACCTTTTAGTTTTAGTACTTGACCTGTAGAAACCCGTACTGACTACTACTACTCGTTGCGTATCTACACGTCTCCTATGTGCGCAATATGCTAAGTTATGGGCGCAATATGACCACTGCAGTCGACGCGCCCTTAAACCCCAACTATGATGATGATGATATGCTAAAAACAACGTTAAAAGCCATACACCAAAGCTGGTAGGGAATGACGAGAAGTGCACAGTAAAACCGTAATAGATGTCACCACCCCATAAGCCAGTCCGGGCCAGGCAACCACAAGGGGGCGCCACCAATCTACAGTGAGTGAGTGAGTGAGTGAGTGGCGCCACCAATCTACATTGATATGTGAGATCCGCTCCCCGCATAAATGCGCCTAGTGGGGGCAAGCAGCCGCCCCGCAGGTGGCAGAGCCGAGAGGTCTCGTGAACCAATCGTCAGTGCCACCACCGGCACGGCCGCCGCCCGAGCCAGACGCAACAGAGGACGGATCCCACAGAAAATTCCGCCGAGGCAACGAGCGCCACACCGCTGGGCCGACGCGCAGAGGCCCCGCCAGCGGGCCCCGCGGAACAACCGCCACACCAAAGCCGAAACACCCAGCAGCGACACAACGACGCCGGCGGCTCGCGGGACCCCCAGCCAAACCCCACGCATGTATCCAAGACATCCACATAGGGAGCCAGCCCCCTCAAACGAGACCAAGGAGTCACTCCAGCGTTCTCCCAGTATAGCCAGGCCGATCGGATTTGTGGCCTGGATTGATCGTCTACGATGGGGGCAAGCGTTGAAATATTAATTACGGTATTATAGTAAATAACTCATTACTTCGAGGCAGCTCCGGGCGGACAAAGGCGGCGCCAGCGGCTCGAGGCCGCGGGGGATAAGCAGGTACCCAGCGTCCCTACCTTCGCGCCTCGTTACTTTGGCCCACTACTTGAAGACATCCCCATCTCCAGTCAGGCCGTCTTTTCCAAACTGACCTCTCTCAGGATCACTAGCTCCCCAGGGCCTGATCTGCTTCACCCCCGCATACTTCATGATGCTGCAGAATCCCTATGTGTCCCCCTCTCACTGTTGTACCGGAAGTCACTTGATACTGGTACAATTCCGAGGGATTGGAAGCTTGCATCTGTTGTGCCTATCTACAAAAAGGGAGACAAACATAACCCCAACAACTACCGTCCTGTGAGTTTGACGTCGGTAGCCTGCAAGATTCTAGAATCCCTGGTGAAAGACAGACTCTTTGATCACCTAAACAGAAGTGGTCTCTTGTCAATACACCAACATGGGTTTCGCCCCAAACGATCATGTGATTCCCAACTGCTGGAAACACTTAACGATTGGACACAAATTCTAGAGGATAGCTCACCTGTTGATGCAGTCTACCTTGATTTTAGGAAGGCGTTTGATGCTGTCCCTCATGAGCGCCTCTTGAGAAAGCTTGAGGCTTACGGAGTTGGCGGTAAATTACTCCTATGGATTCGGTCGTTTTTGTCGGATCGTCGACAGCGGGTAGTCGTCGAGGGATCAACCTCTGAGTGGAGCAAGGTTGTCAGTGGAGTGCCGCAGGGCTCTGTGCTTGGTCCCCTGCTATTCTTACTGTTCATTAACGACCTGCCTGACTCTGTCCGATCATACATCAAGATATTCGCCGATGACACCAAACTTTATGCCAAAGTGGACCAAAACTCCTCAGTAGATTCCCTCCAGTCAGGCATCGACCGAGTACAGTCCTGGTCATCTACATGGCAGATGCCTTTCAATAGAGAGAAATGTGTTGTCTTGCACATCAGGAGCAACATCATTCGTCACAGATATCAGATGAGCGGCACCACACTGAATGCAACGGACACTGAAAGAGACCTAGGTGTCATTATGGATAGGGATCTCAAGTTCCGGCAGCAGGCAGCGACTTCTGTCTCCAAAGCAAACAGAGTATTGGGAGTCATCAAGAAGTCGTTTGCCAACATCGATACCTTTACTTTACCTCTTCTGTTCAAGACGCTTGTCCGTCCATTGCTAGAATATGGTAATGTATGCTGGGGGCCCTTTAATCGCTCCGATCAGATGCTTGTCGAGAGGGTCCAGCGTCGGGCCACTCGCATGATCAGCTCATTGAGAGGTTTATCTTACCCCGAGCGCTTGCGTGCCTTGAGGCTTCCCTCGCTCTACTACCGGCGTCGTCGAGGGGATATGGTTAGGGTCTTCCAGCTACTTCATGGGCTTATAGATCAGAGGTGTTCCCAGTTTTTCCTCTTGGATAGAGGCTCTCGCACTCGTGGACACCCATGGAAGCTGTTGAAACCTACTGCAGTTTCGAGACAGCGTCGCACGTTTTTCGGGGTTCGTATAGTCAATGACTGGAACGCCCTGCCTTACTCGGTGGTGAGTGTCAACACCGTTGACCAGTTTAAGGCCAAGCTCGACGTCTTCTGGGCCCCTATCATGTATGATGTCCCAGAGTGCCCGGAGTAGTCCTCCTTCACCTTTCTACTGGCAGTAATTGGCCAGTCTTCCCTTCTTCTCAGGAAAAGTCCCTGAGTAAGACTGAGCTAGGTCCCATATACAATGAGCTTGTGGGAGACCGGAGCCAACAGGCCTAGTGGCCTCCAAATAATCCGAAAGTTTAGATCAGATCAGATCAGAACATGTTTACCTGTTGAGCCAACTTTTTTCGTCAACTCATTTGACTCGCTGTCTTCACGACTCAACTCAACTCAACTCATTGATGTGTTGTGAACCGACTCAACTCAACTCACTTGTCTAATTTTTTTCAACTCAACTCAACTCAACTCAGAGTCGAATGAGTCGGAATTTGAGTTAAACTCCAACTCTGACTCGCGAGTCGCACAACTCTGTTGGTCAGCACTGGAGTAGCAAGGTTTAAATCTTGGGTAGTGATCTGTTATCCATGGGGTTAAGTGACATGCGGTAGTAAGGATTACAACCTAAGGTAAGTACAGCTACAGAGGGCTCAAGACAAAAGGTAATGGGAAACACCAAGTAGACCCACCAAATACGGACAAGATGTTTATATTAAACAGCAATGCAACCAAGAACAGTGATTACAATGATAACAAATTGTAACAGCTGCACAGTTGGACAACAGGGGATATACCTAAGGCAGAGCAGTCAGGGAGAGCTGGACTGATTCATATTGGAAGGAAGACATTGAACTCAAACATTATCTGTGTGGTCAGTGATAGACATCGGAGAGCGGGGCATAATCAGATGAGAGGCAATAGATTATTTATTTTACTTTCTTACAGATTACTTTCTTACATATTATTTTACTTACAGATTACTTATTTTAGTTTCTCAATTGAAATTTGTGCGCCACAATTGAGCTCCTCCAATCTCCTCTTAAAAACCACCTTTCGTTTGAGAGGAGGTTGGATTAGATTTGAGATGAGCTTTGGGGAGCTTTGAGGAAGTTTAAGGAGGCGCTGGACCGGGCGAGAGGAAGTTGGAGAAGCTTTGTGGAGGTTGGAGCAGGTTTGCGGAGGCGCTGGAACAGGCCCTTAGGGTACTGTGGATTTGTTTGGGCCTCAAACTATAATAATCACCTCACTAAGTTAGTAAATTTGCAGAAAAGAATAGTAAGAATGGTATCAAACAGCCATCATAGAGCGTCATCCTCCCCACTATTCAAAAGACTCAACCTCTTGAAATTTACTGATTTAATCAAGCAGCAGAAACTTCTGATCCTACATAATTTTCTAACTGGACAATTGCCTGAGACCTTCGCAGTATATTTCCGCTTTCTGGGCTCAAACAGAAATTCTAGAATTCAGACTCACTTTGAGGAGCCAAGAGCTGAAACATTATATCGAACATTTGTTTTCTCCATATCTTGCCCCAAGACCTGGAATCAAATATTAGCCTCAACAATTTCAAACATAGCTGATATACCAAGATCAAAATACATGTTCAAAAAGGTTATGAAGAAAATATTCTTAGAAACTTACTAACCTTTAAATGTGTATTCAAATTTCTAATTAAAAATACTCCCCTCGTGATTCTCCTTGGATGGAACCATGGACGTGGTGGTGTGTGGGGCGGGGGTCGTTTGGGGATGATGAAGACCTCCTAAACGTTATTCATAGCATTTATGAGGAGAGAGGCGCTTGGGCCTACTGCTGGTGGTTCGTTGGACCTTGTGTGGGCATGTGGGGTTTGTTGCTGGCGGGTGCTCCGGCCCTGATGGCGTGTCCGTCCCCTGCGCCGCCGGGCACACTGTGGTCCGATGGCGAGGGGTGGGCACCAAAACTGTGACTGGTGCCTTGCATCAGTTGTCCCGTCGACGAGGATGAGGTGGAGTGGGAAATGTGGGGCTCCCCATGGTGATGGGGCGTGATGCCATTTGATTTGATTCAAAACTACAAATTGGCTCATTGCTCCGTCTTTTCTTTTTCTTTCCTCTGAGGGGGATGTGTGGTTGTACTGTCCCTGTGTGTTCTGTAGCTGTGCGTATCTGATAAGTGTTGTGTCGTCTGCTGTGTGTACTTGTGTTGCCCATGTTGAGTGCACTTTTTGCCCTCTTCCCCACCGTGGTATATGCTGTGGGCTCTCATGTCTATCGAAATAGGTGGCAGGGAGCAATGACAAGGTGTCTTGCCTTAACCGATCCCTGTCCATTTCGGGTATTTCATTCCTAAACTTATCATCGACCCCACCTTTCCGATGCATGTAGCGCGCCCAACCTCCTTCCTTGAGGTGGCACTATGATCAACTCAAATTATGGCATAGACAGATGTAGGGATGGCAGAGCAGTTGGAAGTGACACGAGGACTGAGTGATGTGAATGTCGGTGGGCCTGCTGCTGGACATGACCCAGTGCTGTACAAGTGGAAATGGAGCTACGTGTGTTGCAACACATCGGCATGATTTCAGGAGTGAGTCGACTGGGCTCCTCAGCGACCAATCCTTCAGAAGTACTCGGGTACAACTGGACGGAGGACTGCTCTATTTCTCCAGCGTGCGAAATGAGTGAGGGTGGCGACGACGACTGCAGCTATCACACGGAGGCTGAGGATACTGCTGGTGGAGGCGCTTTTCTGAATGAGGCAACTGGTGTCTCCGGGGATGGTGCCCCGGCTTTGAAGTGGGCGCGTGAGCAGTGCCGTCTAAGCTTGCTGCTGTCCGCTGGCTCTCAACGTAACGGTGGTTTCTTGCTGTGATATTCTAACATCTGGTGCTGCATCTTGTGGCGTCTGATGCTGCATCATGTGACATCTGATGCCGCGCCTGATCCGACGTCTGATGCTACGCTGGATGCGACATTTGATACTCCGAGTTGCGGATCGCTCTTGGTTCGTGGACACTCCGTGGGCAGATGCCTGGTGGTACTACATATATGTGCTGATGTGAGATGGATGTGCGAACGATCTTTCACTCGTGACTCCGGCCTCAAGCGCGACACGGTGGAGGCCCATCCGCAGGTTTTCGACGTCCTATGACGAAGCCTGCTTTCCCGTGGTGCCGCTAGCCCTGGAAACGCTGCCCGTGGTTACCAGATCCTTCATTTTCACCCGACTACCGCAGATGATGACTCCGGTGTCAATAAGCGTATGCATGGGTGAAACCTTCACTTCGTACACGACCTGCCGGCGGCCATCTAGGTCCTACGAATGTTGCTTTCTCTTCCGTGGCGTTAATTATCATGGTGCTCCGTTGAATAGCGTTGTGACGAATCATGTGCTGGGGCAGCACACTGGAAACATGGACAGCTGGACGGGGTGAAGTCTGCGGCCGCGGAGTCGATAAGCGTCTCCAAACTCGACCATGGGCTGAGGAAATTGACTGCGGAGCGATATAGGGTTCTGTCTACCGTTCTTGTCCCGGGGGTGTGCCGGGTGGGGAGGGGGGATCCAGGGACGCTGTACTGTGTACTTCACGACTATCTTCTGTTGTGTCATTTGACGGCACGCGTCTGTTTTTGGGGGCTTCACTGGCGGTCAGTGCTACTATGCCTAGATAAATCGGGATGGTTTCTTGGGCCAATATCCACTGTGAATAGTCCTAAAAATAACCGTCTTACATTCATACTATATATTAAAGAGAAAAGGCCAAGATAATAAACAATATTTCGAATACGATTCTTTGTCAAGTTTCAAAACTTGACAAAGAATCGTATTCGAAATATTGTTTATTATCTTGGCCTTTCTCTTTAATATATAGTATGAATGTAAGACGGTTATTTTTAGGACTATTCACAATGACCACATTCAACCTTTATATCTCCAATCTTAGAACAATATCCACTGTTCTCCGACTGTTATGATCTTGACTATCGCTTATTGGGCATGCTGAAGCTGTTGCCGATCTGCATGCTGGTGGTGGATGGTAGCTGCTGTTCTGCATCTCGTATCGTCCATAACCTATTGTTTCATGATGTTGTTCTCAGTGGTAATATGGAATTCTTTATGCCAAGGGGCGGGGGGCGTGTCCGGTGAAGCTACAATGGATATCCGCGCTAAACGGATGACCGTTGACCATTGTCCTTCTTGTGCTAAACATGCTCTGGTATCACCGCTCTTGCAGCCCAACGCTGATGTTTCTCTGGTCATCTGTGACTCCTAGGTCTATGCATAGATTGCTACTTATGGATATGATGAGCAACGGCCATGACTGTCCTTGCCGCTCCTCATCACACGGGCGGGGCTGATGTGAGCCAGTGTCACACCTCATCTTCCGTGTGACACTGGCTCTGGGTGTGTATTTGTCCTTCACAACTTCACAACATAGTGGCGCCTACAGCCCTCCCACGGGCGGAAAACGCAGGATACTTCTCGGTGAATTTAGTCGATACACGTGATGTTGATGCATTCCCTATCCGGCTGTCGCCCTCTCCTTGATTTTTGTCTGTAATATTGTTGCCCACCCGGGAGGATGACTGATGCAGATGCCACACAATTTGAAACACTGATGCCCTAAGTCACTGAGGGACTTAGACTTAATGAGCCTATCTTCTCATTGAGAGACGCGCCTTGGCGTCATGAGCATTACGAGTTTTCGAGGGCGGCTTCTGTATCCCCTGGCCTTCCGGACTTCTGGTGTCCGTGATTCACCGAAGTCTACAAAGTCACTACCTATGACATCCTTACCTAGCACTTACATGAGGTGATCCACAGCGGACATTGCCTATAGCGAATGGTGACCGTCGTTGATATGAGGCAGCACATGTTCTGTACTTGTGCGTCCAGCCCTTGTTTGCTGTGACACCTTTAGCTGGATGACGTTCCATTTTGTGCGAGGGTACTCGCCGGCTTTGACCCGACCGACTGACATGCGGAGTACCGGCAAGTCATAAACGCATGGACAATCTAGCCAGTCAGCTTTCATCTTTTATTGTTATCTTACATTGATGCTTTCATAGTCACAGTCTGTGAGACCCTTACCTGAAATGCTGCACGGTGGCCATTACTCGTGGTGAATGGAGGGCCGTCGTTGATGGGCGATGTCACAATGTCACAACCTGTGACCCTTACCTGGCACTGAGAAAGGATACACAGCGGACGGTGCCTGTGGTGAATGTTCGACGTCGTGGATATTGGGCAACGCACCTTTCTGCACTTGACCTCATGCGCGTCCCAGTCCTTATTTGCGGTGGCACCTTTCCTGGGTGACGTCCCATATTGTGTGAGAGCACTCGCTGGCTTGGGCCGACCGACTGCCAGGCCGGATACCGGAAATTCATAAACGCATGGATAAGCTAGCCAGTCAGCTATTCTCTATACTGATAATCTGCCCAGGGTACCTAACCGGCAGTTTCAATAATATTCGGAATTGGATGTCGGAGCAGCGATGAGGAAGTCTGTATACTCGGCTAGAGAAATGATAAGCTATAACACTATAAAGGTGGCGTTTAAACGCTGGAGTGTCGGGTTCCTGCAGCCCTCTCTTGTGCGGTGAACTTTGGGCGTTCTCGTTGAGATTGTTCAATGCACATTGGTGTTTGGCACTGCTTGTCGGCTTCTGCCCTTTTCTCTGTAATGATAGGGTGCACATCCCTGGATGATGACTACTACAAGCGTTTCACAGTGAAATATCCGGTACCCTAAACCATTGCAGGACCTAGCCTGAGGACCTTTTTTGTGCCTTTTGGAGGCGTGAGTCTCGGCTCCATGGGCATGGCGAGCTCAAGAGATGTTCCTGTGGCGGATGGTGTTGCAGCATTCTCGATACTCATCGTGCTCTCATGGTCGTGGTCTGTGAGACCCTTGCCTAAGGTACTACACAGCGGCCATTGTTCGTGGAGAGTGGAGATCTGTCGTGGATAGGAGGCGGTGTCACAATGCCACAACATATAACCCTTACCCGGCACTGAGAAATGATGCTCGGGGAACACTACCTGTAGTGATTAGTGGTCGGCGTAAATATGAGGCATTGCATCTTTCTGTACTAAATATAATGCGTGTCCCACCCCTTTCATTTGCGGTGACAGCCTTACTTGGGTGATTTCTGTTGTGCGAGTGCACTTGCTGGCTGGGGTCACCGACTGACGTAGGGAATACCGGCAAGTCATAGCGCGTGGATAATCTAGACCGTCAGCTGTCCTTCTGCTCGCGTTGGTAGGAGGCAATGAACCTTCCCTGCTTCACTTCACGTGCTTCCCAGCCCGTATATTTACGATGACATCGTCATCTAGGTGATCCTCGCGTTGGGTGTCATCGTGTGTCATTGGATGTCGTCATGTCGACATTAGATGTTAACCTTGAGCGCGTGAAGACTGGTCCTGTCGGAGAAATTATATGTAAATTAGGTCTGTATCTGTTTGTCGATTGCATATTATGATGGCTCCTCAACGGGATGGTGGTGCGCATATGTATCTGTATATGGACATGCGCGTGTTTTTTGTTTGTTGAAAAAATGTCTCTAAAAAAAGTTTATATTTCCAATCCACAATAATTTCACAGTGTGTGGGAAACCCTTAAATTGGATATTAAAATGCCACACATTCCCCATTCTCACAACGAGTCAAGTCTCTATCAATGGAGGACTGTAGAACTAGAGCTCTAGACCCATGTCCCACAAACTGAGGATTTGAGATGAAAGGCAGAAAATGCTGGAACAGCACCTTGCATTCACCATATCTAACTTGATCATGTTTTTATTTCAGTGCCTGCTGGTGTAACTAGTTTTGTCAACAACTTAACCTCAGTTTACAAGCATGCTGAGAATGTGGTCTCGACGTGGAAGGTGTTGTTTTCTCTCGCTTTGCCGATTATATCCAAGAGGCATGTCAATTGTCTCAAGCAAGAGTGTTGTACGTCATTTAAAATCAATGGTGAGACAAGTTAACTTTTTGGCGCCCTTCTGGCTCATTCCTGCCATTTCTAGTGCCACTGATACACGTTATATTATAGCAGCAGTGGACTTCAGAAACAGCCCGTCGAGTATTGGTACTCATGTACTTCTTAATCTTTACTTCGGTCACGCACATATGATGTGTGCAAACAGACCCAGTAAGGTATGTTTATCACAAAAGTAATTATTTGTGTGAAGAAACTGTGAGTTGTCACGAAGCGGCCTTGAATTGACAGACCATGGATGGGCTTCATTGGCTTAACGTAGTACTGTGTGCACTGGGTCCCTCCCTATTGACCCTGTTTGTGTGTGTGTCCCTCCCTATTGACCCTGTATGTGTGCATCCCTCCCTATTGACCCTGTATGTGTGCCTCCCTCCCTGTTGACCCTTCCTGTGTGCACTGGGTCTCTCCCTATTGACCCTGTATGTGTGCATCCCTCCCTATTGACCCTGTATGTGTGCATCCCTCCCTATTGACCCGGTATGTGTGCATCCCTCCCTATTGACCCTGTATGTGTGCATCCCTCCCTGTTGACCCTGTTTGTGTGCATGCCTCTCTGTTGACCCTGTTTGTGTGCGCCCCTCCATGTTGACCCTATTTGTTTGCGCCCCTCCATGTTGACCCTATTTGTTTGCGCCCCTCCCTGATGACTGCCTTTGTACACTGGGTCCTCCTCCATTAACCCCGCCTGTGCCGCCGGGCAGCTCCGGAGGCCCCACTCGCCCGTCCCGACCACCCGCTGCGCCGGCTCGTTAGGCGGCGACCTGTCCGGCCTGTTAACGCTGGCGGGACGCGCGCGTGCTGAGCTGGAGGAACTGCAGGGGCGGCAGCGCGACACGGCAGCACAGGGCGACCACGGCCGACGCATCAGTGAACTCTCCGAAATAGGTCAGCCGCCTTCAGCAGTGGTATGAACGTCCAATCTTCACTGTTCTGCAAGCAGGATTGGAAAGCGTTCATTGCAGTGCTGCTATGTGTTACACATGTGTGCTAGACAACATAATGTCCTTTTTTGGAGGTGGTGCATGCCACCTGGCACGTTCTCTGCCTCCGTGGTGGAGGCCGGTGGTATTTTGGCTTTAGAGTTGCAGCGTGCTGCCTGCTGGGGCTGACTGTGCCGGTGTCTGCTGCAGTGAAAGTGCTGGACCGGCTGGAGGCAGCTGACGAGGAGCGCCAGCAGCTGCAGCAGCTGCAGGCCGAGCCTGAGCTGCGGCAGATGGCCCTGGAGGAGGAGCAGACGCTCGCACAGCGCACCCAGCAGCTGACGGTGAGCGTCTCTCCCTGTCGACCCTGTTTGTGGGCAGATGGCCCTGGAGGAGGAGCAGACGCTCGCACAGCGCACCCAGCAGCTGACGGTGAGCGTCCCTCCCTGTTGACCCTGTTTGTGGGCAGATGGCCCTGGAGGGGAGCAGACGCTCGCACAGCGCACCCAGCAGCTGACGGTGAGCGTCCCTCCCTGTTGACCCTGTTTGTGGGCAGATGGCCCTGGAGGGGGAGCAGACGCTCGCACAGCGCACCCAGCAGCTGACGGTGAGCGTCCCTCCCTGTCGACCCTGTTTGTGGGCAGATGGCCCTGGAGGGGGAGCAGACACTCGCACAGCGCACCCAGCAGCTGACGGTGAGCGTCTTTCCCTGTTGACCCCGTTTGTGGGCAGATGGCCCTGGAGGAGGAGCAGACGCTCGCACAGCGCACCCAGCAGCTGACGGTGAGCGTCCCTCCCTGTTGACCCTGTTTGTGGGCAGATGGCCCTGGAGGAGGAGCAGACGCTCGCACAGCGCACCCAGCAGCTGACGGTGAGCGTCCCTCCCTGTTGACCCTGTTTGTGGGCAGATGGCCCTGGAGGGGGAGCAGACGCTCGCACAGCGCACCCAGCAGCTGACGGTGAGCGTCTTTCCCTGTTGACCCCGTTTGTGGGCAGATGGCCCTGGAGGAGGAGCAGACGCTCGCACAGCGCACCCAGCAGCGGACGGTGAGCGTCCCTCCCTGTTGACCCTGTTTGTGGGCAGATGGCCCTGGAGGAGGAGCAGACGCTCGCACAGCGCACCCAGCAGCTGACGGTGAGCGTCCCTCCCTGTTGACCCTGTTTGTGGGCAGATGGCCCTGGAGGGGGAGCAGACGCTCGCACAGCGCACCCAGCAGCTGACGGTGAGCGTCCCTCCCTGTCGACCCTGTTTGTGGGCAGATGGCCCTGGAGGGGGAGCAGACGCTCGCACAGCGCACCCAGCAGCTGACGGTGAGCGTCCCTCCCTGTTGACCCTGTTTGTGGGCAGATGGCCCTGGAGGGGGAGCAGGCGTTCGCACAGCTGACGGTGAGTACGGGGGATCGCCTCGATAGCTTTTGTCGATAACGAGTATCGAATTTTTTTGTTTGGTGCTGTTTTCTAAGTGGGTGGTTGTCGATTGTCGTTATTGGTGTGCCTAATTTTGGCTGATTGGTAACCCTAGCTTATTTATAACATTTTCAGTATCCCTTTTTCTCAAACTGCTTAACATTTAAGCCGTTAGAAAACCGTGTGTTGTGCAATAAGCAGTCCACTTCAAACGGATGCTGGTTGAGTAGACCTTCGGTAATTAACGTCCATTCCAGTTAACCTCAAAGATGAATTGTTATTTGTGTTTGCAAGGTGAGAGGAGGTGGTATTTCACGTGTAACATCCGTGTTGCGCTGCCGTACTTCAAGTGTGCTGTGTCGCCGACAGGCGGCGCTGGAGGATCGGCTGGCGGCCCCGCCCCCGGAGGACGCCTGCTCGGCCATGATGGAGATCACGGCCGGCGTGGGAGGCCAGGAGGCCATGCTCTTCACCTCCGAACTGCTGGACATGGTAATTCTCCTCACCGCTGACCACTGACCAACCATACCCGGCCGGAAACTGCCCTGTTGTATGCCTGGTGTTTGGGGGCTTTATGGGGTTTTCCCAACGGTTTATTGCTGTTGTATCCCTCTGACTTGCTTTCACTGCCAAAATTCCCGGCCAATTACGTACGAAACAGAAGTGCAAGGGGAAAGTGAGGCTTGGAAGCTGGACCAAATATTTAGGGAAATGCTACATTTTTGGAGCATTGGAAATGAGGCACGAGTTCTATTCTGATGTACGATGAGGCAAGACTTTTTTATTGTCATACATTATTTTGTTTGTCCTCACAATCACCGTTTGAGAAGAAACAAGTGTTTTCTAAGGTTAAACTAAGCGCTCTCGGCGGTTGCCCGTCATACCTACTGCAGTCTCCAGTACCTGCAGTAGTCTCCAGTACCTGCAGTAGTCTCCAGTACCTGCAGTAGTCTCCAGTACCTGCAGTAGTCTCCAGTACCTGCAGTAGTATGCAGTACCTGCAGTAGTCTCCAGTACCTGCAGTAGTATGCAGTACCTGCAGTAGTCTCCAGTACCTGCAGTAGTCTCCAGTACCTGCAGTAGTATGCAGCGTCCCCTGTCCGGCAGTACCGGCAGTAGTCGGTAGCGTCCCCCTGTCCGGCAGTACCTGCAGTAGTCGGTAGCGTCCCCCTGTCCGGCAGTACCTGCAGCAGTCGGTAGCGTCCCCCTGTCTGGCAGTACCTGCAGCAGTCGGTAGCGTCCCCCTGTCCGGCAGTACCTGCAGAAGTCGGTAGCGTCCCCCTGTCCGGCAGTACCTGCAGCAGTCGGTAGCGTCCCCCTGTCCGGCAGTACCTGCAGTAGCCGACAGCGTCCCCTGTCCGGCAGTACCTGCAGTAGTATGCAGCGTCCCCTGTCCGGCAGTACCTGCAGTAGTATGCAGCGTCCCCCTGTCCGGCAGTACCTGCAGTAGTATGCAGCGTCCCCTGTCCGGCAGTACCTGCAGTAGTATGCAGCGTCCCCCTGTCCGGCAGTACCTGCAGCAGTCGGTAGCGTCCCCCTGTCCGGCAGTACCTGCAGAAGTCGGTAGCGTCCCCCTGTCCGGCAGTACCTGCAGCAGTCGGTAGCGTCCCCCTGTCCGGCAGTACCTGCAGCAGTCGGTAGCGTCCCCCTGTCCGGCAGTACCTGCAGTAGTATGCAGCGTCCCCCTGTCCGGCAGTACCTGCAGTAGTATGCAGCGTCCCCTGTCCGGCAGTACCTGCAGTAGTATGTAGTACCTGCAGCAGTCGGTAGCGTCCCCCTGTCCGGCAGTACCTGCAGGAGTATGCAGCGTCCCCCTGTCCGGCAGTACCTGCAGTAGCCGACAGCGTCCCCTGTCCGGCAGTACCTGCAGTAGTATGCAGCGTTCCCCTGTCCGGCAGTACCTGCAGTAGTATGCAGCGTCCCCCTGTCCGGCAGTACCTGCAGTAGTATGCAGCGTCCCCTGTCCGGCAGTACCTGCAGTAGCCGACAGCGTCCCCTGTCCGGCAGTACCTGCAGTAGCCGACAGCGTCCCCTGTCCGGCAGTACCTGCAGTAGTATGCAGCGTCCCCCTGTCCGGCAGTACCTGCAGTAGTATGAGCGTCCCCTGTCCGGCCGTACCTGCAGTAGTATGCAGCGTCCCCTGTCCGGCAGTACCTGCAGTAGCCAACAGCGTCCCCTGTCCGGCAGTACCTGCAGTAGTATGCAGCGTCCCCTGTCCGGCAGTACCTGCTGCAGTCGGTAGCGTCCCCCTGTCCGGCAGTACCTGCAGTAGTATGCAGCGTCCCCCTGTCCGGCAGTACCTGCAGTAGTCGGTAGCGTCCCCCTGTCCGGCAGTACCTGCAGTAGTCGGTAGCGTCCCCCTGTCCGGCAGTACCTGCAGTAGTATGCAGCGTCCTCCTGTCCGGCAGTACCTGCAGCAGTCGGTAGCGTCCCCCTGTCCGGCAGTACCTGCAGTAGTATGCAGCGTCCCCCTGTCCGGCAGTACCTGCAGTAGTCGGTAGCGTCCCCCTGTCCGGCAGTACCTGCAGTAGTATGCAGCGTCCCCCTGTCCGGCAGTACCTGCAGCAGTCGGTAGCGTCCCCCTGTCCGGCAGTACCTGCAGTAGCCGACAGCGTCCCCCTGTCCGGCAGTACCTGCAGTAGCCGACAGCGTCCCGCTGTCCGGCAGTACCTGCAGTAGTCGGTAGCGTCCCCCTGTCCGGCAGTACCTGCAGCAGTATGCAGTGTCCCCTGTCCGGCAGTACCTGCAGTACGTGGCGGGGCGCGGCTGGCGGCCGGAGCTGGCGTCCTGCGATACCACGGACCTGGGCGGAGTGCGGTACGCCGCGATGACGGTGCACGGCAGCGGGGTGTACGGCCGGCTGCGGCACGAGGCCGGCGTGCACCGGGTGCAGCGGGTGCCGCGCACCGAGAAGTCGGGCCGACTGCACACCAGCACGGCGGCGGTGGCGGTGCTGGCGCTGCCGGAGCCGGTGCAGGTGGCGCTGCCGGCGGCCGACCTCAGGCTGGAGACCAAGAGAGCGTCCGGCGCCGGCGGACAGCACGTCAACACCACCGACAGCGCCGTCCGCGTGGTCCACCTGCCCACCGGTGAGTGTCGGTCCCTCCAGCCGGTCGCCAGGGGTGCATCTATCCTTCCAGCTGCCCACCGGTGAGTGTCGGTCCCTCCAGCCGGTCACCAGCGGGTGCATCTATCCTTCCACCTGCCCACCGGTGAGTGTCGGTCCCTCCAGCCGGTCGCCAGCGGGGGCATCTATCCTTCCAGCTGGTCACCGGTAAGTGTCCGTCTGTCTAAATGTGCACTCGCTGACTGGTGGTTGTATATGTGCCCACCAGTCACGGGTGTATGTCCGGTCACCAGTTGAGATATGAGATCCCTCAGGGTTCAAACAAACCAAACTGTAACGGCCTTAATCAGTATTCATACCACTTATTGGTGGAAATATCGCCGAAATATGGCATGCCGAATGACATTGTAACCTATTTGTTTTGATCTGCGATGTAATGAGGCAGGTGTGCTGAGGCAAAACCCATCGACCGGGTGTTTCAATACGGGGAGGGGGGGAGGCAGCGCAGGTGAGGGAGAACGTCTCTGTGCACGCTCCGGATCTCTTCCTGTAGAATGTTCATCCATTTTTCATATCGAGCAATGTCGTTGCGCACGTACCTAAACCTGAGGGTCTTCAAGCACTTATGGAGTTCATATCTATGTTCGCAGACCTCGTGAGCGTGTTTCTAGCTGCCATGAAGGTTGTGTACCTACTCTCCATGCAAAGTTGAGTGGCAGAATTTCCTGTGCTTTTGTTTATACACGTGGTTGACAGGTGTGTATATGTGGTGAAGTTGCACCTGTCTGCTCTCTGCAATGTCTGAACTATGGTACGGTCGGCAGGGGAAGAGTCTGTTCCGTTGCTGTCAATGCTGCGGTAGGGGTGAGTGTCTGGGTTGCGGCATGGGTGAGTGTCTGTGCTGCGGCAGGGGTGAGTTTTTCGGTAGTCGTTCCGGTGGTGCGGGTTTATAGTGGGCAAGGTGAGTGTCTGTGTTGCGGCAGGGGTGAGTGTCTGTGTTGCGGCGGGTGAGTGTCTGTGTTGCGGCAGGGGTGAGTGTCTGTGTTGCGGCAGGGGTGAGTGTCTGTGTTGCGGCTGGTTTGAGTGTCAGTGTTGCAGCAGGGGTGAGTGTCTGTGTTGCGGCAGGGGTGAGTGTCTGTGTTGCGGCAGAGGTGTGTGTGTTGCGACTGGTGTGTGTGTCTGTGTTGCGGCAGGGGTGAGTGTGTTGCGGCTGGTGTGTGTGTCTGTATTGCGGCTGGTGTGAGTATCTGTGTTGCGGCAGGGGTGAGTGTCTGTGTTGCGGTTGGTGTGAGTGTCTGTGTTGCGGCAGGGGTGAGTGTCTGTGTTGCGGTTGGGGTGAGTGTCTGTGTTGCGGCAGGGGTGAGTGTCTGTGTTGCGGCTGGTGTGTGTGTGTGTCTATGTTGCGGCTGGTGTGAGTGTCTGTGTTGCTGCCGGCAGGGCTGGCGGTGGAGTGTCAACGGGAGCGCAGTCAACACCGCAACAAGGAGCGAGCTCTGGAGATTCTGCGAGCGCGGCTGTTCCAGGCCCAGCTGGACAAGCAGCAACAGGAACGCAACGCCGCCCGCCGCCAGCAGGTCAGCCTCTCCTCCCCTGTCCCATCCCAGCAGGTCAGCCTCTCCTCCCCTGTCCCATCCCAGCAGGTCAGCCTCTCCTCCCCTGTCCCGGCCCAGCAGGTCAGCCTCTCCTCCCCTGTCCCAGCCCAGCAGGTCAGCCTCTCCTCCCCTGTACCAGCCCAGCAGGTCAGCCTCTCCTCCCCTGTCCCAGCCCAGCAGGTCAGCCTCTCCTCCCTGTCCCGGCCCGGCAGGTCAGCCTCTCCTCCCTGTCCCACCCCTGCAAGTCTGCCTCTCCTCCTTTGTCCCACCCCAGCAGGTCAGCCTCCCTCCCCTGTCCCGGCCCAGCAGGTCAGCCTCTCCTCCCCTGTCCCAGCCCAGCAGGTCAGCCTGTCCTCCCCTGTACCAGCCCAGCAGGTCAGCCTCCCTCCCCTGTCCCAGCCCATCAGGTCAGCCTCTCCTCCCCTGTCCCGGCCCAGCAGGTCAGCCTCTCCTCCCCTGTCCCACCCCGCAAGTCTGCCTCTCCTCCTTTGTCCCACCCCAGCAGGTCAGCCTCTCCTCCCCTGTCCCAGCCCAGCAGGTCAGACTCTCCTCCCCTGTCCCAGCCCAGCAGGTCAGCCTCTCCTCCCCTGTCCCGGCCCAGCAGGTCAGCCTCTCTCCCTTTCGCATTTGTCTCAGCAGGTCAGCCTCTCCTCCCCTATCCCACCCCAGCAGTTCAGCCTCTCCTCCCCTGTCCCACCTCGCAGGTCAGCCTCTCCTCCCCTGTCCCGGCCCAGCAGGTCAGCCTGTCCTCCCCTGTCTCATCCCAGCAGGTCAGCCTATCCTTTCCTGTCCCACCCCAGCAGGTCAGCCTGTCCTCCCCTGTCCCACCCCGCAAGTCAGCCTCTCCTCCCCTGTCCCAGCCCAGCAAGTCAGCCTCTCCTCCCCTATCCCATCCCAGCAGGTCAGCCTCTCCTCCCTATTCCATCCCAGCAGGTCAGCTTCTCCTCCCCTGTCCCATCCCAGCAGGTCAGCCTCTCCTCCCCTATCCCAGCCCAGCAGGTCAGCCTCTCCTCCCCTGTCCCAGCCCAGCAGGTCAGCCTCTCCTCCCCCTGTACCAGCCCAGCAGGTCAGCCTCTCCTCCCCTTGTCCCAGCCCAGCAGGTCAGCCTCTCATCCCCTGTCCCAGCCCAGCAGGTCAGCCTCTCCTCCCCTGTCCCGGCCCAGCAGGTCAGCCTCTCCTCCCCTGTCCCACCCCTGCAAGTCTGCCTCTCCTCCTTTGTCCCACCCCAGCAGATCAGCCTCTCCTCCCCTGTCCCGGCCCAGCAGGTCAGCCTCTCCTCCCCTGTCCCAGCCCAGCAGGTCAGCCTGTCCTCCCCTGTACCAGCCCAGCAGGTCAGCCTCTCCTCCCCTGTCCCAGCCCATCAGGTCAGCCTCTCCTCCCCTGTCCCGGCCCAGCAGGTCAGCCTCTCCTCCCCTGTCCCACCCCTGCAAGTCTGCCTCTCCTCCTTTGTCCCACCCCAGCAGGTCAGCCTCTCCTCCCCTGTCCCAGCCCAGCAGGTCAGATCTCCTCCCCTGTCCCAGCCCAGCAGGTCAGCCTCTCCTCCCCTGTCCCGGCCCAGCAGGTCAGCCTCTCTCCCTTTCGCATTTGTCTCAGCAGGTCAGCCTCTCCTCCCCTATCCCACCCCAGCAGGTCAGCCTCTCCTCCCCTGTCCCATCCCAGCAGGTCAGCCTCTCCTCCCCTGTCCCGGCCCAGCAGGTCAGCCTCTCCTCCCCTGTCCCAGCCCAGCAGGTCAGCCTCTCCTCCCCTGTACCAGCCCAGCAGGTCAGCCTCTCCTCCCCTGTCCCAGCCCAGCAGGTCAGCCTCTCCTCCCCTGTCCCGGCCCGGCAGGTCAGCCTCTCCTCCCCTGTCCCACCCCTGCAAGTCTGCCTCTCCTCCTTTGTCCCACCCCAGCAGGTCAGCCTCTCCTCCCCTGTCCCGGCCCAGCAGGTCAGCCTCTCCTCCCCTGTCCCAGCCCAGCAGGTCAGCCTGTCCTCCCCTGTACCAGCCCAGCAGGTCAGCCTCTCCTCCCCTGTCCCAGCCCATCAGGTCAGCCTCTCCTCCCCTGTCCCGGCCCAGCAGGTCAGCCTCTCCTCCCCTGTCCCACCCCTGCAAGTCTGCCTCTCCTCCTTTGTCCCACCCCAGCAGGTCAGCCTCTCCTCCCCTGTCCCAGCCCAGCAGGTCAGACTCTCCTCCCCTGTCCCAGCCCAGCAGGTCAGCCTCTCCTCCCCTGTCCCGGCCCAGCAGGTCAGCCTCTCTCCCTTTCGCATTTGTCTCAGCAGGTCAGCCTCTCCTCCCCTATCCCACCCCAGCAGGTCAGCCTCTCCTCCCCTGTCCCACCCCGCAGGTCAGCCTCTCCTCCCCTGTCCCGGCCCAGCAGGTCAGCCTGTCCTCCCCTGTCTCATCCCAGCAGGTCAGCCTATCCTTTCCTGTCCCACCCCAGCAGGTCAGCCTGTCCTCCCCTGTCCCACCCCCGCAAGTCAGCCTCTCCTCCCCTGTCCCAGCCCAGCAAGTCAGCCTCTCCTCCCCTATCCCATCCCAGCAGGTCAGCCTCTCCTCCCCTATTCCATCCCAGCAGGTCAGCTTCTCCTCCCCTGTCCCATCCCAGCAGGTCAGCCTCTCCTCCCCTATCCCAGCCCAGCAGGTCAGCCTCTCCTCCCCTGTCCCAGCCCAGCAGGTCAGCCTCTCCTCCCCTGTACCAGCCCAGCAGGTCAGCCTCTCCTCCCTTGTCCCAGCCCAGCAGGTCAGCCTCTCATCCCCTGTCCCAGCCCAGCAGGTCAGCCTCTCCTCCCCTGTCCCGGCCCAGCAGGTCAGCCTCTCCTCCCCTGTCCCACCCCTGCAAGTCTGCCTCTCCTCCTTTGTCCCACCCCAGCAGATCAGCCTCTCCTCCCCTGTCCCGGCCCAGCAGGTCAGCCTCTCCTCCCCTGTCCCAGCCCAGCAGGTCAGCCTGTCCTCCCCTGTACCAGCCCAGCAGGTCAGCCTCTCCTCCCCTGTCCCAGCCCATCAGGTCAGCCTCTCCTCCCCTGTCCCGGCCCAGCAGGTCAGCCTCTCCTCCCCTGTCCCACCCCTGCAAGTCTGCCTCTCCTCCTTTGTCCCACCCCAGCAGGTCAGCCTCTCCTCCCCTGTCCCAGCCCAGCAGGTCAGAATCTCCTCCCCTGTCCCAGCCCAGCAGGTCAGCCTCTCCTCCCCTGTCCCGGCCCAGCAGGTCAGCCTCTCTCCCTTTCGCATTTGTCTCAGCAGGTCAGCCTCTCCTCCCTATCCCACCCCAGCAGGTCAGCCTCTCCTCCCCTGTCCCACCCAGCAGGTCAGCCTCTCCTCCCCTGTCCCGGCCCAGCAGGTCAGCCTGTCCTCCCCTGCCTCATCCCAGCAGGTCAGCCTATCCTTTCCTGTCCCACCCCAGCAGGTCAGCCTGTCCTCCCCTGTCCCACCCCCGCAAGTCAGCCTCTCCTCCCCTGTCCCAGCCCAGCAAGTCAGCCTCTCCTCCCCTATCCCATCCCAGCAGGTCAGCCTCTCCTCCCCTATTCCATCCCAGCAGGTCAGCTTCTCCTCCCTGTCCCATCCCAGCAGGTCAGCCTCTCCTCCCTGTCCCAGCCCAGCAGGTCAGCCTCTCCTCCCCTGTCCCAGCCCAGCAGGTCAGCCTCTCCTCCCCTGTACCAGCCCAGCAGGTCAGCCTCTCCTCCCTTGTCCCAGCCCAGCAGGTCAGCCTCTCATCCCCTGTCCCACTCCAGCAGGTCAGCCTCTCTCCCTGTCCCGGCCCAGCAGGTCAGCCTCTCCTCCCCTGTCCCAGCCCAGCAGGTCAGCCTCTCTCCCCTGTCCCAGCCCAGCAGGTCAGCCTCTCCTCCCCTGTACCAGTCCAGCAGGTCAGCCTCTCATCCCCTATCCCATCCCAGCAGGTCAGCCACTCCTCCCCTGTCCCATCCCAGCAGGTCAGCCTCTCCTCCCTTGTCCGAGCCCAGCAGGTCAGCCTCCTCCCCTGTCCCACCCCCGCAAGTCTGCCTCTCCTCCTTTGTCCCACCCCAGCAGGTCAGCCTCTCCTCCCCTGTCCCATCCCAGCAGGTCAGCCTCTCCTCCCCTGTCCCACCCCTGCAAGTCTGCCTCTCCTCCCTTGTCCGAGCCCAGCAGGTCAGCCTCTCCTCCCCTGTCCCAACCCAGCAGGTCAGCCTCTCCTCCCCTGTACCAGTCCAGCAGGTCAGCCTCTCATCCCCTATCCCACCCAGCAGGTCAGCCACTCCTCCCTGTCCCGGCCCAGCAGGTCTGCCTCTCCTCCTTTGTCCCACCCCAGCAGGTCAGCCTCTCCTCCCCTGTCCCAACCCAGCAGGTCAGCCTCTCCTCCCCTGTCCCAGCCCAGCAGGTCAGCCTCTCATCCCCTGTCCCGACCCAGCAGGTCAGCCTCTCCTCCCCTGTCCCATCCCAGCAGGTCAGCCTCTCCTCCCTGTCCCACTCCAGCAGGTCAGCCGGAAATACGAGTATGTGTAAGATATGTGCTGCAATCAGTTTTGTGGCCTTCGTGATTTTGTATTAGTATAATAATTAGATTTACCGACCACGTAACGCTAACGACGGCTGTACGTCTTTGTGGAGTCTGTTTTTTTGGCGGTAGGATTTTCATCAGTAGCATAGAAATGCGGTGGCGAAGAATAGTAACTGATAGGTCATTGTACCGTGTGCCGTAAGGTCTCATGCCCTGCAGTATCCCGTATCCTGCAGTGTGCCGTGTCCTGCAGTGTGCCGTGTCCTGCAGTGTGCCGTGTCCTGCAGTATCTCCTGTTCCGCAGTGTGCCGTGTCCTGCAGTATCTCCTGTCCCGCAGTGTGCCGTGTCCTGCAGTATCTCCTGTTCCGCAGTGTGCCGTGTCCTGCAGTGTGCCGTGTACCGCAGTGTGCCGTGTCCTGCAGTATCTCCTGTTCTGCAGTGTGCCGTGTCCTGCAGTATCTCCTGTTCCGCAGTGTGCCGTGTCCTGCAGTATCTCCTGTTCCGCAGTGTGCCGTGTCCTGCAGTATCTCCTGTCCTGCAGTGTGCCGTGTCGTGCAGTATCTCCTGTTCCGCAGTGTGCCGTGTCGTGCAGTATCTCCTGTCCTGCAGTGTGCCGTGTCCCGCAGTGTGCCGTGTCCCGCAGTTTGCCGTGTCTCGCAGTGTGCCGTGTCGTGCAGTATCTCCTGTCCTGCAGTGTGCCGTGTCCTGCAGTTTGCCGTGTCTTGCAGTGTGCCGTGTCGTGCAGTATCTCCTGTTCCGCAGTGTGCCGTGTCGTGCAGTATCTCCTGTTCCGCAGTGTGCCGTGTCCTGCAGTTCTCTGTTCGCAGTGTGCCGTGTCGTGCAGTATCTCCTGTTCCGCAGTGTGCCGTGTCTGCGTATCCCTGTTCCGCAGTGTGCCGTGTCGTGCAGTATCTCCTGTTCCGCAGTGTGCCGTGTCCTGCAGTATCTCCTGTTCCGCAGTGTGCCGTGTCCTGCAGTATCTCCTGTTCCGCAGTGTGCCGTGTCCTGCAGTATCTCCTGTTCCGCAGTGTGCCGTGTCCTGCAGTATCTCCTGTCCCGCAGTGTGCCGTGTCCTGCAGTATCTCCTGTTCCGCAGTGTGCCGTGTCCTGCAGTATCTCCTGTTCCGCAGTGTGCCGTGTCCTGCAGTATCTCCTGTCCTGCAGTGTGCCGTGTCCCGCAGTTTGCCGTGTCTCGCAGTGTGCCGTGTCGTGCAGTATCTCCTGTTCCGCAGTGTGCCGTGTCCTGCAGTATCTCCTGTTCCGCAGTGTGCCGTGTCCTGCAGTATCTCCTGTCCCGCAGTGTGCCATGTCCTGCAGTATCTCCTGTTCCGCAGTGTGCCGTGTCCTGCAGTATCTCCTGTCCTGCAGTGTGCCGTGTCCCGCAGTTTGCCGTGTCCCGCAGTGTGCCGTGTCCTGCAGTATCTCCTGTTCCGCAGTGTGCCGTGTCCTGCAGTATCTCCTGTTCCGCAGTGTGCCGTGTCCTGCAGTATCTCCTGTTCCGCAGTGTGCCGTGTCCTGCAGTATCTCCTGTTCCGCAGTGTGCCGTGTCCTGCAGTATCTCCTGTTCCGCAGTGTGCCATGTCCTGCAGTATCTCCTGTTCCGCAGTGTGCCGTGTCCTGCAGTATCTCCTGTCCTGCAGTGTGCCGTGTCCCGCAGTGTGCCGTGTCCCGCAGTTTGCCGTGTCTCGCAGTGTGCCGTGTCCTGCAGTATCTCCTGTCCTGCAGTGTGCCGTGTCCCGCAGTGTGCCGTGTCCCGCAGTTTGCCGTGTCTCGCAGTGTGCCGTGTCCTGCAGTATCTCCTGTCCTGCAGTGTGCTGTGTCCCGCAGTGTGCCGTGTCCCGCAGTTTGCCGTGTCTCGCAGTGTGCCGTGTCGTGCAGTATCTCCTGTCCTGCAGTGTGCCGTGTCCCGCAGTTTGCCGTGTCTCGCAGTGTGCCGTGTCGTGCAGTATCTCCTGTTCCGCAGTGTGCCGTGTCGTGCAGTATCTCCTGTTCCGCAGTGTGCCGTGTCGTGCAGTATCTCCTGTTCCGCAGTGTGCCGTGTCGTGCAGTGTGCCGTGTCGTGCAGTATCTCCTGTCCTGCAGTGTGCCGTGTCCCGCAGTGTGCCGTGTCCCGCAGTTTGCCGTGTCTCGCAGTGTGCCGTGTCGTGCAGTATCTCCTGTCCTGCAGTGTGCCGTGTCCCGCAGTTTGCCGTGTCTTGCAGTGTGCCGTGTCGTGCAGTATCTCCTGTTCCGCAGTGTGCCGTGTCGTGCAGTATCTCCTGTTCCGCAGTGTGCCGTGTCGTGCAGTGTGCCGTGTCGTGCAGTATCTCCTGTTCCGCAGTGTGCCGTGTCGTGCAGTGTGCCGTGTCGTGCAGTGTGCCGTGTCGTGCAGTATCTCCTGTTCCGCAGTGTGCCGTGTCCTGCAGTATCTCCTGTTCCGCAGTGTGCCGTGTCTCGCAGTGTGCCGTGTCCCGCAGTGTGCCGTGTCGTGCAGGTGGGCGACAGCGGCCGCGCTGAGAAGGTGCGGACGTACAACTACCCGCAGGACCGGGTGACCGACCACCGCTGCGGCCTCAGCCTGCACGGCCTGGAGGGCGTGCTCAGCGGGCGCCGCCTGGACGCCTTCATGGACGCCCTCTGCGAGCAGCGGCGCCGCAACACGCTGATGGAGAGGCTCCAGGAAGTCGGCCCCCGGTCCACGTGACGGGAGGATGTCCCCGTGACGGGAGTCCGTCCCCGGTCCACGTGACGGGAGCCTGTCCCCGGTCCACGTCACGGGAGGATGTCCTCGGCCCACGTGACGGGAGGGTGTCTCCGGCCCACGTGACGGGAGGATGTCCCCGGCCCACGTGACGGGAGGGTGTCTCCGGCCCACGTAACGGGAGGATGTCCCCGGCCCACGTGACGGGAGGGTGTCCCCGGCCCACGTGACGGGAGGATGTCCCCGGCCCACGTGACGGGAGGGTGTCCCCGGCCCAGGTGACGGGAGGGTGTCTCCGGCCCACGCGATCGCCCCAGTCGGAGTCCACCCGTAATCTGTCGACATCGCCAGCGTCCTTGCTACCGTCACATACCAGTACCTGTGAATTGGGTGGTGTTGCAGGGTTCTGCAGGTCGGGATCAGTAGCTGCAGATCGGGCTGTCCAAAGCGGCTGTGTGGGATCTGACATCTCCGCGCACGGCGGGCTGGAAGTGTCATTTAGCCGACAAAAGGGGCTGCTGACGGGCGGATGAGATTTTAGGGTCAAATTAGTGACGATGTTGTTTGTTAGGCTCGCCGACGTGTTTGGCTTTGTACTCTGGTCACTATCGTCGTTTATACAAGATTTATGGTTGGAATGCGAAAACATGGAATGGTGGCTTCAGAGAATCGTCAAACAGCAAGTTAGGTGATTTGTTATGTTCTGGTTTGCTCTCAGAGCTGGACGTCGTGGTGGATGAAGTGAGTGCGCTGACTGCTCGAGCTTATTTATAAGTATATGACTGTCCGATGTCTCATTTATTTACCAATGAAGAATAGCGAAATATGTAAGTGTCGAATTTGAGGCACGCAAGACGTGGAAGTGATTGTGAAAAAGCTTCGGAGTTGTCCACGAGAAACAACATAGAATTTAAGATGTTCCCTGGCCTCTCCCCTCGAATCCGGAAATGTAAAAAACACTGAAGATTATATATTCGGGCACAGCCCTTCATCATAATCGTGGAGTAAATATCAATAATTCTCAGTCCTAGTATAGCCAGACCTCGAATTCGAGCTCTGGCTATACTAGGACTGAGAATTATTGATATTTACTCCACGATTCTGATGAAGGGTATATATTCGGGCACAGTCCTTCATGAGAATCGTGGAGTAAATATCAATAATTCTCAGTCCTAGTATAGCCAGACCTGGAATTCGAGGTCTGGGTATACTAGGACTGAGAATTATTGATATTTACTCCACGATTCTGATGAAGGGCTGTGCCCGAATATATAATCTTCAGTGTTTTTTACATTTCCGGATTCGAGGGGAGAGGCCAGGGAACATCTTAACAACTCATCATCATGCTCCTCGCCGCAGCACTTCAAAACGTATCAACATAGAATTTACATCTACGCATTTTTAGCCTTCTTCAAGACGCCATGCTTGGAGCTCGATTCCATTATCTTGTTTTTGGTTTTGCACGACTGCTGTGGTCAGATAATATCGCTTGTTTCCTTGCCCAAATTACATGCTGCTTAGATAACTCACGGGGACTGAACCCGGGCCGACCGCTCAGAAATATGACGTGTTAAATACGGCTCTACCGGACCTTTGGTCTTCGAACGAATGATTCACACTGCCTTACACACGGCTGAGAATGATGTCAGCTGACCCGCACGTTCGGCTGGCGCGGCAGAGGGTGTCCCTGACTCACCCGTTGGGCGTCAGGGAACCTCGCGCTGTCGCCAAACGGACCCCTGACTGCCCGACAAAAAAAACAGCTCAGGCTATACTTTATTTCAGCCAGATTCATACGGTTTTAAAGCCGGCAGCCCGTACCTAAGGCTCGACTCAGACACTTCGCAGATAAAAGTAAAAAAGACAACACGAGAAACGCGACGCTAGTCACGTGACGCTGCGGCGGAGCTCAAACCGGGACCTTCACCCGGGGCAGAGCTCACAACTGGGACCTTCACCCGGAGCGGGATGGACGTGTGGGGCCCTCCATCCCAGATAGGGTGGACACTCGGAATCCTCCATCCGGGATAGGTTGGAAACTTGAGGCTCTTCATCGGTGATGATCAGGATGCTTAGGATCCTCTATCCGGGGCGGAATGGACACTTGGGCGCTTCATCAGAGATGAGTTGGACATTTGGGATCCTCTATAGATGAGTTGGACATTTGGGATCCTCTATCCAGGGAGGGGTGGACACTTATGACCCTTCATCCAGGATGTGTTGGACACTCGATCCTCAATCCGGGATATGTTGGACACTTAGAGCCCTTCATCAGGATTGGGTTGGACACTTGGAGCCCTTCATCAGGGATGGGTTGGACACTTGGAGCCCTTCATCAGGGATGGGTTGGACACTCTGAACCCTCTACCCGGGATAGGTTGGACACTTGGAGCCCTTCAGCAGGGATGGGTTGGACACTAGATCCTCTATCCGGTATAGGTTGGACTCTGCACCCTCCGGCCGGGACGGGGTGGCCGGCCGGCAGCCCGCCCGGAACCAGTGACGTAACTCGCTCCAAGTACCCACCGCTAACAAATGGTTCCGATGGTTCGCCCTCTGCGCAGCCAACTCCCTATAGAGTTGATGGCTAGTAAAACTTGTCTGCGGGCAGCACGTGGTGTGCGCAGACGCTGCCCTGGTCGCGAGACCACCGTCAGCACCAGTGTGGTCCGTCCGGCGGAGGCGGTAACTACGGCGAGGGGGCGCCGCCCGGTGCCCCGTCCGGCTGCCGTGGTGCAGGGGGCGCCACGGACACCCGGGCGGGCCCGCGAGCAGCTTCCCCACACGTACACATGCATACAGCGAGACGCTCATCAGGCGACGAACCAAGATTGCATATACACCAATACTTATTAATAGAAAAGGCACCCTCCCACTGGATATCAAAGCTCAATGAATAACCAACAACATAACTGTGCGCCCACCTTGCAATAAATAACAATATGTTGTAAGCTGGACAGCGGGCTCCGACCAGACCATTGTTGTCGGCCCGTGCTATTGCAGCCTCCGGCGCGGGCCGACCTCGCGCCCGCCACTTATCACAGGATTTCCACAACGCACACGTATGCCATCTCTATTTGTACAGTTCAAGTTCTGGTTCCCGCTGTGGCCGACAGATGGCAGGCACGCGGCGGACCGGAGAACGGCAGTGAGCGGCTGAGGTGCCGACGGCCGGTCGGTGTGCTCATTTTGGCTGAGATTTCGACCTATCGTTTGTGTCTGAGACGACGGTGGCAGACGGAGAACCTGAGGAGAGAGCCATTTCCAGTCAGTGGGCATTCAGCACAAAACCAGTCGAAAAATGTACCTACAATTTATGTCGCTACCAGCCCATAACAGGGACATGCTCTCACGATGCCAGACAGTGTTATGGGCGGCTGCTTCTCATTGGTACGAGCATTCAGACACAGGCAGCAGGATCGATCACCCACCGGTCTGCTCCTGCTGTATCCTCACTATCTCTTCTTTGCCTACTTTTCGTTTGCGACTGCCGCCCCCGGAGGCGCCGGTCGCGGAAGCGGCCCGCTCACCTGATGGAAAACCGGCACAAGGTTACTGGTGTCTCCGTCTCCGCGCCGAGGTGGCCCTGACGTGGCACAAGGGACATTGTAATGCTGCTAGCTGTAGACATCGCGCATTCGAGGACGGCAACGAGTTAAAAACGTTTTCAACCAGCCCACAATAACGCCAATGAGACATCAGTTTGTCGAGTTGAGATTGTCATCTCAGCGCGTTGTGTGACGTTGGGGGGACTGGGTGGGGGTCGACACCTCACCTGTTCTAGAGTCAGTCGCCGGGTTCCGTTTGCGGGGTCGGCGGGGCGGTGATCCAGGGGACGGGGCTGCTGCGGGCGATTGGTCGGCTACCACCGGCGAGGCTTCACTGCTCCGGCTATCCCTGCAACCACACGCAAACAGCTGATCAGCCAGACGGCTCCTTTCAAATGGTGCGGTATGATAAACTCCAACAAATGTGGAGGGAGGGGTCCTTCTACACAGGCATCCAGCATCAAGTCCTTCTCGAGGCAATAGTTGGTCCAGTATTGGGTGTCTGACTGGACTGGTGATCCCCTTCACACTGTAGAGTGAATTATCTGTACTCACGGCGCGTCAGATATGACGGCGGCGGGCCTGGCCTCGTCTCTCATCGGCGGTGAGACGCATTCCTCGCCGACCGGTGCTGCCAGCCTGCACCACAAACACACACACAAGCACCGTCACAGAGAGCTACAGACCATCACACACGGTCACATACCATCACAGAGAGTCACACCGTCACACTGGAGCCATATACCGTCACACAGAGCCACAGACCGTCATACAGTCACATGCCGTCACACAGTTATATAACGTCACATAGAGCTACATACCATCCCACAGAGCCACAGGCCGTTACACAACCACTATACCATCACACAGAGCCGTATACCGAACACAGATGCACATATACCGAACACAGATGCACATATACCGTCACACAGAGCTGTTTAACTACCACACATATCTACATACCGTCACACAGAGCCGTATACCGAACACAGAGGCACATATTCCGTCACACAGAGCTGTTTAACTACCACACATATATACATACCGTCACAAAGAGCCGTATACCGAACACAGAGGCACGTATTCCGTCACACAGAGCTGTTTAACTACCACACATATCTACATACCGTCACACAGAGCCGTATACCGAACACAGAGGCACATATTCCGTCACACAGAGCTGTTTAACTACCACACATATCTACATACCGTCACACAGAGCCGTATACCGAACACAGAGGCACATATTCCGTCACACAGAGCTGTTTAACTACCACACATATATACATACCGTCACAAAGAGCCGTATACCGAACACAGAGGCACATATTCCGTCACACAGAGCTGTTTAACTACCACACATATCTACATACCGTCACACAGAGCCGTATACCGAACACAGAGGCACATATACCGTCACACAGAGCTGTTTAACTACCAAACATATATACATACCGTCACACAGAGCCGTATACCGAACACAGAGGCACATATACCGTCACACAGAGCTGTTTAACTACCACACATATCTACATACCGTCACACAGAGCCGTATACCGAACACAGAGGCACATATTCCGTCACACAGAGCTGTTTAACTACCACACATATCTACATACCGTCACACAGAGCCGTATACCGAACACAGAGGCACATATTCCGTCACACAGAGCTGTTTAACTACCACACATATATACATACCGTCACAAAGAGCTGCTAAACTACCATACAGAGTCGCATACCGTTACACAGAGCTGTTTAACTACCACACAGAGCCTCACAGTCACACAAACTCGGAGCTTTACTGCGATCCCGGTAACACATCAATGGTGCTGATGGACGCAGCGTCAGATTCCCGGGCATGTCACGCCGCCGACGCTGGAAATGGGGCAGCGACCGCCGCGCGGGGGTGTCACGCTCCCGGGCATGTCACGCCGACACCGGCAAGGGCGAGTCTCTCCTCGCGTCAGCGCAGGCGGTCGTAACGGTGAACCAGCTCATTTCCGAGATATTGGCGCTTGACAAAACAAAGCAGCCCTCCATGTCTTGGTGCCGCTCAGTCAGTTACTCAGTCAGGCGCGGTGGCAGCAAATAGTACAGAGCCGACCCGCCCGCCACTGAGCTGTATCGATCTGTGCCGCCTGAGCGCTCGGGCCGCTGGCTGACCCGGTGACCGGGCGACCTTGAGGCATGCGCCGAGCGGCCGTTGCCATGCAGGACCAGTGGCCGGCGGCATCGATCGAGCTGCGCCGCCTCCGCCGTCCGGGGCACAGATCCTCCCAGACCCTCCACCGTCCGGGGCACAGATCCTACAGAGCCTCCGCCGTCCGGGGCAGGGATCCTCCCAGACCCCCCCACCGTCCCGGACGGAGATCCTCACAGAGCCTCCACCGTCCGGACCGGGGATCCTCACAGAGCCTCCACCGTCCGGAGCACAGATCCTCCCAGACCCTCCACCGTCCGGGGCACAGATCCTACAGAGCCTCCACCGTCCTGGACGGAGATCCTCACAGGTCTTCCGCCGTCCGGGGCACAGATCCTCACAGAGCCTCCACCGTCCGGGCCGGGGATCCTCCCAGACCCTCCACCGTCCCGGACGGAGATCCTCACAGAGCCTCCGCCGTCCGGACAGGGGATCCTACAGAGCCTCCACCGTCCGGGGCGGGGATCCTCCCAGACCCTCCACCGTCCCGGACGGAGATCCTCACAGAGCCTCCACCGTCCGGACCGGGGATCCTACAGAGCCTCCACCGTCCGGGGCACAGATCCTACAGAGCCTCCACCGTCCTGGACGGAGATCCTCACAGAGCCTCCACCGTCCGAGCCGGGGATCCTCCCAGACCCTCCACCGTCCCGGACGGAGATCCTCACAGAGCCTCCACCGTCCGGACCGGGGATCCTCCCAGACCCTCCACCGTCCGGGGCGGGGATCCTCCCAGACCCTCCACCGTCCCGGACGGAGATCCTCACAGAGCCTCCACCGTCCGGACCGGGGATCCTCCCAGACCCTCCACCGTCCCGGACGGAGATCCTCACAGAGCCTCCGCCGTCCGGACCGGGGATCCTCACAGAGCCTCCATCGCACTCTAAATGGGCTCATGTATGTAGGAACGACCGCCAACTGAACGATGCTGCTCCGCTAGTACCGAGTATTCTCAAACTGAGCCGGACAAACTTAGGTTCCTCCTAATTCCCACGTCATCGATCGGTCGGATAGGTATATAAACAGGGCTCTCAGAACGGCGCAGAGGCCGCCGTTGAATAACAATACTGAATACCACCAGCCGAGCCCGGACCCACCTTCTCACGTTCAGTGTCCTGAGCGGCGCGTACTGGCCTGTTCAACACACTTCATGTCTCACGGAGGCTTGTATTTAGCAGTGGACTCCCGCCGTCGGCTTCGTTGGACTGTGCTGGGGCCGTATTCAGAGCTCATACATCTGCGCCAAGGGCCGGCGAGCGCCGATTCGATACTTTCCGCCGGCTTCCTCTGGGTTTTTGCTTTCATCAAGTGCCCGGAGGCGCAATCTGACTGACTTCTTGTTCACGTGCTGGGAACCGATAATCTGAACTTCTGCGTACGCAAGGTGTGCAATTGGATATTTCAGCCGCTTTCGAGATTGGCGTGACGACGTGGAGACTCTGCTTCCACACGCTTCATTGGGAGCGCCCAATGTTTATATCGTGTTTATGAACATTTATGCAGTGATATTTAGCAGGTGTGTGAATGGACAGAGGCGCCCCAAGTCATGCTGTAACCCTCGCACCGGCAACTGATGCGTCTCAGCAACACTCATCTATGGCCTGTGCGGGTATCACCTTTGCGGGTCTCATCTGTCCGCGCCTATCCTCCGACAAGACTCCAAACTCTACATCTCCCCTGCGCGTCTCGGAGTCCTCACCTGTCGGATCCTGTACATTCGCACGGCTCCAAACTCTACATCTCTCCTGCGCGTCTCGGAGTCCTCACCTGTCGGCTCCTGTACATTCGCACGGCTCCAAACTCTACATCTCTCCTGCGCGTCTCGGAGTCCTCACCTGTCGGCTCCTGTACATTCGCACGGCTCCAAACTCTACATCTCTCCTGCGCGTCTCGGAGTTGTTATGTTGTCTGGTTTACGTGTGTATTCACAAAATACAAATTATATATATATATATATATATATATATATATATATATATATATATATATATATATATATATATATATATATATATATATCTCTCTCTCTCTCTCTCTCTCTCTCTGTCTCTGTCTCTGTCTCTGTCTCTGTCTCTGTCTCTGTCTGTCTCTCTCTCCTCACCTGTCGGATCCTGTACATTCGCACGGCTCCAAACTCTACATCTCCCCTGCGCGTCTCGGAGTCCTCACCTGTCGGCGCCGGTGCGGCAGCGTTTGGCCGGCGGCAGCTCCAGGGCGGGAGGTCGCCGGAGCCGCTGCAGGCGCTGGGCGCGGCGGCCCAGCCTCTGTGGCAGGCCGGTGGTGGAGACACTGTCGCTGCTGCAGCTGGTCACCTCAGGCCGCTGCCGGTACACGTTGTCTATCACCCGGTTGATGGTGTCCGACATGCCGATTCGCAGCTCCGTCAGTCCCGCCTGGTCCGCCGCCGGCTCCAGCTGCCCCGGACTCGGCTGGTCCGGACTGCCGGCCGCCGCCGGACTCGGCAGCTTTGGACTCGCACTCTTCTGACCCGGACTAGGCGAGGAGCCGGACTCGCTTCTTTGCCGCGTCTCGAACTGGTTTGTGAACCACAGCCTCAGCGGGTCCCCGGACTTTCCGTTGTCCATGCCGCCTTTCTTCAGCATCTTCTCCACCACCCGGTCGACGATCCGTGAGAGCTTCACCTCGGTAGTGGCCGCCGTCGTCAGGTTGAGTGGCATCTCCTCCTGCAGTAGGTACGGCGGCGGCTGGCGGCCGCCGTGGGTGCTACTGACGGGAGGTGGAGGCCCCACCGGTGGAGGTGACGACACCTGGCGGAGAGCAGAGACGCGGGTCAGAGCACTGATAGTCAATACAACGCCAGGCCTGCTCACACCAGCCGACCAGCGTCAGAGCAACTGCACTACCACGACCTCAGTCGTAGTCGGGTTACCAGTTGCCACAAAGGTGACTCTAAACAAGCTTAAAATTCAGTTACTAGAAAAATCAAAACGGTAGAGTAAGGGGGACAACGGCCACGCATTTGCTTTTATTTTTGGAGTGTATCGCATGTTTTGTTCATGATACCTTCGGCTTTGTGCATGAATTCTTCGACGTCAGCAGGAGATAACTTTTCAGCATCCGTTTGATTCCGGTTTATTTAACCCGCGCCGGTACACGGATGGTTAAACGGTTCACCCACCCCCGAAGCTTACGACAGACAAAGGCCGGTGCGAAGCGTCACTGTACTGGGTCTTCCTGCTACCTGGTCTTTCATGCAATGCTGACAAAATTCGAAGCTCAGGGCATAACTCAGGTCATCAGTCCAGGTCAGGTCCAGTTGCATACCCTTAAACATTTATAGAGGTGCAACAGTGCGGACAATCTTAATCTATTGATCTGAGATTCACATATGATAATGCCACAGAGTGAAACAACTTGGGGTAGTGCTATTTTTTATATTAACCACCTGAGGTTGGGTCAGAGCCATGACTTTTCCGTTGAAAATGCAGGAGGAAATCAGCTTAGGTAAAAAATTTGCAAGATAATTTTGATAACTTCCAGGATAATTGTAATAGAAAGTTAATTTGACATCAATGTTTTTGGCTTCCCACTGCAGTTCGAAGGATGCACATTATGACCTCTGCTCACTTTGACCCGACCTTAGGTCAGAACAAATTTAGAATTTGATGTGGCAAGGTCCCATGATATGTCAATCTATCGGTCTTGACGGGAGGATCCCAGTGGTGTTTATATAATTTCTACAGCTGTCCTCTGTCAGCCGTTCTGGGACAAGGCGCAAGTTTCCATTGTTGTCCTATTAGAATATACATATATACCGCTGGTAACCTCGAAAGTGATCTGACCCTAAAGCCGCTTTCCGGGATCTAGCATGGGATCTAATATACTAAGGGAAAGGGCGGGTACCTCTCCCTCGTAACGGCGAGGGTAGCGCGGACTCCATACCGGCACATGCAAGTCTGCCCTTTCTTCTCCCGTTTCACTGCGTTTTACCCGGTGTACATGATCTTGCTAGAAAGGAATGCCAGTGCCGTACCCTGAACCCCCGTACCCTTTATTTTTGCAATGATTTTATTTCTGCCTGCCCACGGGTTTAAGGGTTTTTGGGGCAGGTGGTAAAACTCAGGCCGCACTCATCTAATTTGGGCAATGCTTTACTTTTCCGTTGCTGGATTGGGTCCGTGATCTTGTTAGGGAAATATTCAAAGGGTGGTCCATGTCAGTTCAGGCTCAGACTACCAGCCACTGCATTCTGCGCTCCTGCCTACCTAACAACTGGTGTCTGTAGGCCATTTGTATTGAAAACGGCTGCTGCCGCGCCGCGTGGCTCCTTGAAAACCTCCGTTTTTTGCATCTGTGCGCGACAAAAGATAGATCGTCTTCTTCCTTTTCTTTCCTCTTATCTTCACTTTTTCCACAATGCACAAGGGCACTCGTACCGGCGAGGGCTTCACAGCAGGACAGGCGGCCCAGTACCCGGCTGCGGCGTCAGCGCTGTCTCAGCAGAGCTCGCAGCAGACTCAGCACACCCCGCCGGTCATTTCTAGCCGGCCCGTTAGGAAGAACGCCACTGGATCATTGATCAGCTTGGCTGCAGCTGTGTGCATGTTTCTGCTCCGCCGTGTGCGCGGCAGTGTGCAAGTTTGTGATCCGCCACGTGGGTGACACTGTGCATGTTTGTGATCTGCCGAGTGTGCGGCAGTGTGCATGTTTGTGATCCGCCGTGTGTAAGGGGGCAGTGTGCATGTTTGTGATCCGCCGTGTGTGCGGCAGTGTGCATGTTTGTGATCCCCCGTGTGTGTGGCAGTGTGCATGTTTATGATCCGCTGCGTGGGCGACAAAGTGCATGTTTGTGATCCGCCGAGTGTGTGGCAGTGTGCATGTTTGTGATCCGCCGCGTGCGCGGCAGGAGGCAGCACTGACACAATGGCCGCCCAACTGGGTCAGCCGTCGTCAGCGTCAACAGAACACTGGCGGCGCACGCCAACCTCCCGACCCCACCAGCCCCCTCCATCAGACTTCCGAGGGACGTCTGCCTGGAGTCTGACTGAGAGCCAAGCTTCGCTGCACTTCCACGACGGAGCCAGCAGGAAGATCAAAATGTTTTTTCGAAACGTAGATATAGAGCCACTAGTGTCAGCATGGCTTAGACCTAACTGTTTTGGACGACACATATTTGCTCGTCATTGACCACATCAGACCAACTGTCTCCTTACAACGAGCGGCAACACCTGGGGAGGGAGAGAGCTTCCCCTCACTCCTAAAAACATAAATTTTAATACCAACTCTAGAGGTGTTGACTGGAAAGAAACGGGTTCAATGGCTCCTGAAATGCGGGCGCTCCGCTGTCACTGCTCCACGCCCCACACATACACATAAATACGGAATCATGTTGTGAAACATCAGGTGAGGTCAGGTGGGGGTGGGGGGCGGCCTCACCTCAGCCTCACCTCAGCCTCAGCCTCAGCCTCACCTCAGCTGACCTCAGCACCGGCCTCAGCCTCACCTCAGCTGACCTCAGCACCGGCCACAGCCTCACCTCAGCCTCATCTCAGCCTCAGCCTCAGCCTCACCTCAGCCTCAGCCTCAGCCTCACCTCAGCCTCATCTCAGCCTCAACCTCAGCCTCACCTCAGCCTCATCTCAGCCTCAGCCTCAGCCTCACCTCAGCCAGCTGCAGGAGGCCGCTGGCGGGCCGCGGCGGGTTCTCCAGCAGGTAGCGCTTCTTGGGCGGCCGGGGCGGCAGCGGCGGCATGGTGGGAGGCGACTGCACGGCGGCGGGCGGGGGACTGCTGACGGCGGCCGCCTGGCGACCCATCCGTGCATCTGACGACACGCGCCAGACACTGCTGCAGTCAAATCCTGCACCCACGGCTGTTCGCATATAGCACCGCCAATCTACCATGTTGGGATGTACTTTGCCGATCATGTTACTTTGATTCAGACTATCCGTCTGGACTTGAACACAGCACGTCATGAAACTCAGGAGGCGGGCGTTTCACAAAGTGAGCCACCAAGAATTGATATCATTTAGTACAAGGATGACAATTCAAAATCTGTTTGAGCTGTGATTATGGTGCTACCGTGTATTCTATTCAAGGCTCATGTCATACTCAAGGATGACATTCAAGCGCCCCTGAAAATGTTCTGGCAACAGAAGTAAGAAAAATACCTAATTAGGAACTGCAAAAACCGGACAGGTGCTACGGGGATTTCCTACAATGTTGTGGATGACTATAAGACTCATAACTACTTACCTGGCCTTGAGAAGAAAATTTGAACTTCAGTCAATTGTAACTTGCGTCTATTAATGATGAATCAGTTGTACGGCCTGGAGAAAAAGAAACGCGGTGTCAGACTTACATTTTTTGGGAAGTTGGAAGGAGAAATAAGACACTTCTTAAGACTTTTTTGCAATTAACGCTAAAACGTTGACGTCGAATCCTCTGAGAAGTATATGGACATCACAGTTTGCGGCGAAGAAGTTCAAATCTCTCAAAAGTTTCCCCACCAATTTTGGCCAGTCCATGTGCAGACCCTGATTGTCAATGCCAATATATTCCGCACCAAGGGAACAGGACCAGTTGGCCAGAATTGAGAATCCAAACCTACATTTAGGTCCACACTGCCCGAAATTTTCTGGTCAATCCCAAAGAGTTCGCAGACCGTTCATGGATTCGAACCGCGACCCGTCCAGTTTCGGTAGGCTTCTGCGGCATCCGATCCATTACCACTGCCTCAATTTAAAATCAGTTACTACTCCAATAACGGTCGGGGGCACCACAAGTGTTACATATAAAAAGGAGGCTTCCAATTTGATTGACAGTTCTCCCAACAGGAGGCCGGGCCACACAGTAGGTACCCAATTACTGGCAGAGCCACCCGCGAGATCTCGTCCAGAGGTTCAGACCAGTCAGAAAGTGAGCCCAGGACGACTTCCCGGTATGAGAGCTGTTCTTTGTCCTTGCAATCAGTCTGATAATTAAACAGGACACATACAGGCCACAGGACCAGGGTGCCTGTGAGGGAAAGCATCGCTGCATTGTCGACACAAGGGCCAGTATACCCATCATTTTGCCACGTGAATAAATGTTTCTCGGAATCAATATCATTCACATCACTGAGAATACTCCGGGTTTAGTTTGGTCATTTATGTCACGACACAAAACAATATTGAAGACCTTAATCCAGGGCATTGAGTCTGCTTCTAACTAACGTGGGTTACTTAGGAAAGAAAGAAGGCCAGGAATTTTTCACAGAGAGGAAAAGTCACCCGCAGCCAGTTCCTGAGCCAGTGCCCTACTTTGCAGCCCTAGGTGGAAGGACAGCATCTAATGGTAGACTATCAGTTAACCCGCGCCCCACCGGGTGTCCGGCACCACCTTCGCCCCACCGGGGGCCATCGATGCCTCCCCTCCAACTCCGAAAATATGGAGGCTAGCGCAAATCTGTTCAGTGCATTAGAAAGCTCGCGTAAATTCAGTATGAAATCATTTTTTTCATGTTTAAGCGCTCAGGCCAATGGTTTGCCCTCCAGAGGTCAAGCTAGGTCACGATGGGCTATTTTCACTCAAATATGCAATGCTTACGAAAACTGGGCATAACTCTTATGCCATTAGAGCTATTGAGGTCTGGTAAAGTACATTTGATGGGAAAAAGCCAGCACTTTTTCCGCTATGTAGGACGTAATGACCACCCGCCAGTGGCTTGACCTCCAGAGGTAACCTCGTGACCCAATATTACCTGAGGTCACAAAAAGTCACAAAGTGACCTTGTCGTATATCAAATGAAAGCTAGTGACGAAACATACACGATAACGTTTGATTCAGCGCTCTAGCTTAATTAGGTCAAAAGTTATTATCAAAATACGGGTTTTGACTCCCGATGACCTTGGATGACCTCGGAGAGGTCAAAGGGCAAATATGGACCCTGGGATCCGTGAAAGGGTGTCCAAGAACGCTTTTCTGAGCAAGCTGAGCCTTTGCAATGGCTTTTTTTACTTTTAGATCATAAAACAGCTTTTCCCCTACTTTTTCAATGGGAGAGGTCACGAAATCTAGAAATCCCGGAAATACACCTTGTAGATCCTGAACGGGTTATGAAGTGTAGGAAGTTTCTAATTGATCGACACAGAAAGGTAGCTCTTATAGAGCCCAAAAGTTGAAGTGAGGTGACCTTGGTTGACCTCACCTGGTGACCTGGCCTTGGGTGACCCGGGGTAAAAATTTCAGGGATGGTGGAAAATGATGGGGTGAGAGATAGAGCCCTCAACCGCGGTGCTGCGTCTCGTCGTTTTTCTGCTATTCCGAAAAACCATAGGGGGCCACTGATGCCCCCTTCCGGTGGGGCGAGGGTTAGTATTGGCAAATAAGGGGTGGCAAGACAGGACCTGAAGAGCCTGTCCAGGTGTGTTCACCAGAAATAACATTTGGCGATAAAGGAATAATTCAGTAACAGTGTGCGGCCGTCTCAATGATTTGTGGGACGTTAGACATTGACTTCTAAATTCACCTGTATTGCAGGAATGGCTGGTTTGGATGGTGAGGTCACACCGAGTCATCTGAACCGCACCCAAAGGGAGCTCTGAGAACAACTCCACTGATGACTTTACTAACACTTCGATCTCTCAAGGTGATCTTAAAATAACTCGGGTACAAACATTGTGTTGCTATCGACTGCAGCCTCTGGAGCCGGAACGGTACATACATTAGAGCGGAGCAGGAGCCCCCGCGACAGGACCGTGGAACAACATTTACCCCATTTACCCCAGATACATTAGCAGCCGCTGGACGGTACAGACCGAGGGAACAACGGCCCAATCAACTCATGTATGCAGGTGTCTGGTACCGTTCTGCCACTGGGTTCTGGCCTTTCTCTAGGAGAAGGACCATGAGGGTGGTTCGTACCATTGCATAAAGTTGTAATTCAGAATAGAATATTCTAATCGGATATAAGTGATTCGACTGTAAACTATTATAAAAAAATAACAGAAAATTAGTTGCATGAGCTTACGTGAACTTTTCATTCAAATAAAATGAATTGACTTCTTACAACGTACGTTGCGCGGCGCCATATTCGTCGGAGTCGTGCCATACTTTGTCGGGACGTAATGGTGTGTAACAGGCACCTGGTTGCCGAGGCTGCTCATGTGTCTGGGCTAATTCACTCAGCAGTTCAGAAGCACAAGGTTCTGTCAGCAGACTATGCGCAAGGTTCCATCACATCCGGATTGTAATGAAATGCTGCGTCCGAATATACAACCACTGAATCTGTTTTTTTTTCAACTAGTATTCGAGGGGACAGGCTAGATAACACTGATCAGCTTACTATTGACTTTCTCGCTGCAATATTTCAGACTCTATCAACTTGTACTGCGGCATCGGTTTAAGTACCTACTTTCCAGTACAAACTAAGCTTTGCATATATGGTTAGATTTGGTGAATCTAGTGATGAACTTGTTTATCTATCAACACCCAGAATGATCACAAATAATGCAATAACTCTTCCAGCCTCAACTTTGCCAGTCAAAAAGGCTATGGCTTTATTCGGTGGTTTTATAAAATTTCCTATGGGAAATCAATACACAAAGCGTGAGAAAAGGTGGTGTTACATTGATACCTGAGATATGGAGTGAGGCTTGACTATTTTTCGTCCACTCATTGCAATCATTTATGTAATGCCTTAAACCCCAGACATCTACCCGACAAGCAATGGTGAAACCAAGGCTTCGGATTTTACGGCACGTTGGGGCAGACTGCAGGTTGACATGCATGCTCCAGAAAGCTAAACTTATCACGGTGAGGTCAGCCAAATCAAGCTAATGCTTGATTCATAGCATAATTGCATCACCACCAGTAGCTTAACCGGCTATAAGGTTTCGGATAGCGAAAACGACAGGCGCACCGCGTAGTCTACCTCTCCGCAACATTTTCCATCATCGAAATTTTCGGTCAAGGTCAGGTCACCAGACAGGTCAAAAGGTCACCCACTTCACCTTAGAGCTCTGTAAGAGTACATTTCAAACTCGATCATTTGAAACTTCCTTATGACCCCTCCAGGGTCTACAAGGTTATATCCGGGATTTTGATTCGTGCCCTGAGGTCAGGTCAGAGGCGACCTCTCCCATTGGAAAAGCATGGGAAAAGCTATTTCATGATATAAAAGCCACAAAAATGATTGCAAATACTCAGACTGCTCAGAACAACGTTTTGGACACCCTTCACGGATCCCAGGGTCATATTGCCCTGACTTTCAAGGTCATCCAAGGTCACCAGAGGTCAAAAACAGTATTTTGACAATAACTTTGACCTAATGAGCTAGAGCGGTGAAACAAACACTATCGTGTTTGTCTTGTCACTGGCTTCATTTGATATACGGCAAGTCACTTTGACCTTTCGTGACCTCAGGTCATATTAGGTCACGAGGTGACCGCGGTCAAACCACGGCGGGAGGTCTTACGTTCCACATAGCGGAAAAGTACGGCAATTTGCTATCAAATGTACTTACAGGCCTCAATAGCTCTAATGACATAAGAGTTAGCCCAGTTTCTTAATCATTGCATATTTGGTGAAAATAGCCGATCTTGACCTAATTGACCTCTGGTGGTCAAACATTGACCTGACACTAAAACATGCGAAGTAATTTCTTACTGAATTCACGCGAGCTTTCTATTGCACTTGCAGATTTGCGCAACGCCCATATTTCGAGTTAGAGGCATCGATGGCCCGGTAAGTGGCGCGGACGGTGGGGGGTAAATTTATAATAAAAAACACCTGGCAATGGCCACTGTGGTCTCTGGTGTCGCTTGCTGACCTGGCAGTGGTCACTAGTCACCGTGACCATTATGGTTCCTACTGGTCACTGTTCTAATTGTTCGTGGCTGTGTCCATTCGGGCTACTTCTGGTCACTAACTCACCTGGCAGTGGTCACTTCTGGTCATGGACTCACCTGACAGTAGTCACTGGTCACTCCTGGTCACTAACTCACCTGACAGTGGTTACTTCTGGTCATGGACTCGCCTGGTAGTGGTCACTGGTCACTCCTGGTCACTAGCTCACCTGGCAGTGGTCACTTCTGGTCATGGACTCACCTGGCAGTGGTCACTTCTGGTCATGGACTCGCCTGGTAGTGGTCACTGGTCACTCTTGGTCACTAACTCACCTGGCAGTGGTCACTTCTGGTCATGGACTCACCTGACAGTTGCCACTGGTCACTCCTGGTCACTAACTCGCCTGACAGTGGTCACTTCTGGCCATGGACTCACCTGGTAGTGGTCACTGGTCACTCCTGGTCACTAACTCGCCTGACAGTGGTCACTTCTGGTCATGGACTCACCTGGCATTGGTCACTTCTGGTCATGGACTCACCTGGCAGTGGTCACTGGTCACCGGAGCCGGTGTGGCAGCGGCCAAAGCCGTCCGGCCTTCGGCACTCTGCAACAGACAACACCATCGGTCAGGCCATACGGTACAGTGAAACAGCGGTACAGGATCGCCACAGGCGGCAGCGGCAGCCCACGCGCTGTACGCCCTGTACCACACGCCAGTACACGATAAGTCTGACTGTTGGCATGCAGGGGCGCGGCTTCCCTGCCAACCGCCTGTGCTTCAATGCAAACCCAACCTATACTTCAATGCCTGTTCTTGACCAGTTAGTATATTCCCCACCAGTGACCCGATCTATAATGTTATCAATCAGCTGATCAGTCGAAATCAGTTACCACGAAAATGCGAGGTTTAGACTCTACTTTATATCGGTGTGGCGGCGCCGGGACCCGCTGCTGGTCCCGGCCGGAATTTTTCCGGGACAAACTGGCTCCCTGCCGGAACCTGACCGAGACCACTCTCTTGTTCCAGTTTATATGCCACAGAGGTTCAGTGTTTCGCTCCCAGATGTGTTGTCGACATCGTTACGCCTCTAGATCCAACAGCCAAACTACTGTGGCCTCCGTGCATTTACCATTCTCTTTGTGCCGGGACCTACTTTTCCAGGCAGGGGCCTCACCGGGACCTACTTTTCCAGGCAGGGACCTCACCGGTACCATATCTGGCTTGCTGGAGCGGAGACCAGCACCGGGACCAAATATTTCTAGGAAGTCATTCATCATTCATCAAGTCTTGTTGGACAAAGATCAGTAAAAAATCACAGACTCAAATCAGAGCTCGTGAGTGACTACGCAGAGCCAAGACCCTATGGGATAGCTAAAACTAATATGAGTCTGCCATGGCAGCTTGTAAGCTCTGTCTCGACAAGGTATCGCCACGGGTGGCCTAGCGTGGTCACTCATACAGCCAATTACCACATGTTTGGGCTGATATTTCTGATGACATACGCGCTCTGGCGACGTCAGCTACTAATTGCTGAACTTCGACATCTTTAAAAATTTCGTGGGTCAGTGCGAAGTATACTCTAACATTTGAACCAACACGACCAGATTTTTGCCAAGTCACTCAGAATTTTGAGTGGAATACCGGGAGGTTTGACAAACATTTTACAATATTTTACATCAAACATATCATAAAATAGTCACTGTTATTTAGGCAATTAAAATTTTAATAAAAATTTGGGTCCCTGAGTATGACAAAAAGACCACAGCCTTGAATAACTATTAAACAGTTTGTACATTAAAATATGTTGAAAGGTAACCCAGCAGGTTATGAAATTTACATCTCGTAATTTCCCACAATATCTCGAAAACTATCCAGAATATTCCGATCACTTTAAGGGTGGTTTTAGAAAGTCATAGATGAAGGTAAAATTGGTTTCGAACTCAACCAACGCCGAATCTAGGCATGATTTAAAGATGGAGAATTTCGACATCATGTTCAATCCTAGTGCCCCGGCCAGCTCAGTCTGACTGGATCTGACAAAACCGTACTCGGCAACAGGGATGAGAGAATTTCTAGCGACCAGCTCAGTCTGACTGGATCTGACAAAACCGTACTCGGCAACAGGTATGAGAGAATTTCTAGCGACCAGCTCAGTCTGACTAGATCTGACAAAACCGTACTCGGCAACAGGGATGAGAGAATTTCTAGCGAGGTGTTTCCATGTAGAGCCGTGAAAAATAATTTGACTCAGTTGAAATAAGTCCTTGTATACGTTTTCGCATTGTCTACGCCGAGGCTGGAAATAAAATCTGGGACTGGTTGTCAAGGTCTGTCCAGGTGCTAAGGAGTTGGTAAGGTCTGGCCAGTCAGTATATTTCATTGCTTAAACAGGCATATTCTGGGCCCACATTCTATTCTGTTTTTTTTAAGCCTGGCGCTGGGGAAAAAGTTCTTAAATAATAGCTTATATTGTCGTTATTGAATTATTTTCACTTTTTCTTACATGTGCCATGTGAACTGTCTTTTGCATTTTTCAGCTTGTTAAAGGTAAGTAGGTACTGAAGCAAGTAATTACCTGAAGAATTAGTGTGGTATCTAGTCGACATTGGTTTGGTATCCCAGCTTTTATTTTGTTGATTTTCTTACCATGTAAGTATGCTGCTTAGGTACTCATGCATTACCTATCCCTTTTGTGCTAACGATATTGTCACTTCTTGTCTTCCTATCACTTTTTGTCCTACCACTGTGACTTTCAAAAACACTGAACTCAGCGGAAGTAGGCGGTTATGTGGGTTCCGCAGGATTGCGACAATGCAAATGGCTTTAATGTGTGTCATGTCTATCTTTGTTTCTGTATTCTATGTGAGTGTTATCTACCAGCATGAACCACAAACGGGAACGTGCTCATTCATTTTGCTCTAAGGATATTGTATTCGTTTTTGTTCCAATTGTATGCTTAGTTGACGGGTTTGTTTGAAGCATGTAAAGCTAAGCTGGTTAGCTTTTGAACGTTATGGTTTTTTTCACACCGTGACAATCCTTTTGGTACATGTGAAAGAGTACCTAAATGTTTCAATGAAATGTAAATTTTTCGTTGTAAATTTTTCAATGTAATGTAAAATATTCATTTTTATCTGGTGGACGCCTTTTGTTCCTTTTTCCTGATGAACTTTGACCTCTTTTTTCCTGAAATTCAACATCACACTCTACGCAACAAACTTTCAGGACACTCCTGAAGAGGAACCCAAGCCAGGCAACCGCGGCCTGTTTCCACCCCCTAATGCATGCTAGGTGGCCGAAGAGGGCAGGGTTAAGCTTTAATCATACCCATGCAGCAAAGATGCGGCCCACATAATATGATCAAATGAAATATTAATATTCCTTTCCCTACGTTTTTGACCCGCAGCGTAAATTTGGGAGATTGATAATGCAGCCTCAAGTGGCGGGCACAGGGCACGAGGCAGGGGTCAGCTTCCAGAGTACGAGGCTCACCACCTCTCAGGCTTCCCGCTAACAGCGCCCTCGGTGCTGACACGTCAGCCCACTGCTGGGAGACTACTGTGCGACATTCATCCATCATAAGTGCTGGCAGACGGCTCCGAGACGGCGGCTTTTCCCTGCCTCCAGCTGCCAGCTCGTCTCCACGCCCGGTCATCGCCCCCCCCGTCCGGGCAGGGGGAGGGAGGGGGAGTGACACGGTGTCAACAATGGCTCAGTGGCGGCAGTGCAAACAGGTGCGCCGGCGGCCCGGGGTAGGTCTGGCCGCCTCAAAAACCATCAGCACACAGGCCGCGCCGACGACGCAAAGCCAACACCGACGAAGCCGGACTCCGGCGGCCTGTGTGGGGCCCGGCCCCTGCAGGCGGCCGACTGGCCGTGAGGGGACCGGCCGTGCGGGGGCCGGCTGGCTGTATAGAGGCTGACTGTGTGGGGACTGGATGGCTGTGTGGGGGTCGGCTGGCTGTGTGGGGGCCGGCTGGCTCTGTGAGGGCCGGCTGACTATGTGGGGGTCGGCTGGCTGTGTGAGGGCTGACTGTGTGGGTACTGGATGCCTGTGTGGGGTTTGAGTCCCGACCCCAACAGGCGGCCGGCTCGTTGTTTGGGGGCCGGTTGGCTCTGTGAGGGTCGGCTGGATGCGTGGGGGCCGGCCAGTTCGGTAGGAGGGCGGACTGCGTGCCGTGAGTCTGCCGACGGCCGCAGACCGCTCTCGCCGCTTTCGAAACAGAGCGCTGCGAGAGAGCGAGAGCGAGAGCGAGAGCGAGAGAGAGAGAGAGAGAGAGAGAGAGAGAGAGAGAGAGAGAGAGAGAGAGAGAGAGAGAGAGAGAGAGAGAGAGAGAGAGAGAGAGAGAGAGAGAGAGAGAGAGAGAGAGAGAGAGAGAGAGAGAGAGAGAGAGAGAGAGAGAGAGAGAGAGAGAGAGAGAGAGAGAGAGAGAGAGAGAGAGAGAGAGAGAGCGGTCCAGCTGTGGAAAGTGGCGCAGCTGACGGCTCGGCAGCGTCCCACCACAGTGCACAGTACACAGACGCATTGTCACACCGACCCGGCGAATCCGACGCGGCTGAGCATCGCCAGCTACAGCTGCAGCAGCAGAGCCAGCCAGGGCCCTGGGCCAAGAGCCCCGCCCCTACATCCTGCTACTTCGAGCCGATTCCAAGAACAGTTCTCCCGCATCCGGTATCAGACTCGGGAAACGACGACGCGGAGAAAACGATGCAACGCAAATCAACAGTGTTTGTATCTAGTTCACGGCATGCCACACGTGTTTGTGCAGAGGCTGGGAAACACCGCCAGGGGGAAGCACTCCACCCATGATAAGTCACAAGCTGCTTCCTAGCTTTATAAATGATTATTTATCTCGTGCTGGTATGAAGTCAGCCAAAAATGTAAAAGGAATTTTGCCAGAACACTATGTCAGTATTTCGTGCTCGAAATATTTTGAAATGTCAGCGGATGAGGTCCAGTCAATAATCATCATGTTGAAATCCAAAGGCGTTGTCGCTGCTTTTTAGTCAGGTGCCAGACCAAGCCAACATAGCCTTGAGACATTTTTTCATTTGCTTGAACGGTCTAGAGTTCATGTTTTAAATAAAGATGCAACATAATAGAGGCTGCAGAGAGAAGCAAAGAGGAAACTCTTGTCATCATTTACGTCGGAATTTTAACCAATCTCAGAGCCGCATCATACTAAGGAAAACATTTATTGATTTATCCTAAAAAAACGTAGGCGAAAAGTTGTCACGCGCCCAATTTCATCCCTGGCTAAATAAGGCCGATCATCAAATATTTAACACAGAGCTAATGTGCTCCTAAAACACATCTGTCCGAGACCTTTCGTCTTCACATCAACACTAAACAAGGCAGCTAGTCTGCCGGATGAGCTCTGCAAAAATATTTATAAACAATATTTCATAGAAAGAGAACAAAAATAGCACACAAGAAAAAGTGGACATGCCGAGACGCCGTTCACTCTGCGTATCCATCCAGGCTGAGTGATGCGCGACGGCTCTGCCGTCAAGCCAAAAGCGATCATCACTATCACTTCCATCCCTGGCGGAGCCACCAAGCGATCAAGAATATTCCATCAGCTCTCCTCTACAAGGCTGGCTGTCGGCGCTGGCGCAGCGGGGTCCGGCGCCAGTCAGCTCAGTGGTGACGTCACTGGTCCGCGCCAGTCAGCTCAGTGGTGACGTCACCGGAAACGAGACTAGCGGCGCCGCGCCGGCACCGGAGCGCAGCTGCCAGATCTGGCTAAATCGAGCCAAACCAGCAAAATGTCGCGGCTAGGGAAATCCTGTAGTTTTTCACTGGTTTATAAGCGGAGTAAACGTCTGAAGGGGGGGTATATCTATACGTTTTAGCTTAGTGCTCTGGTTCATCCAGGGGGAGGGGTAGCTCCTCCATTTTAATTAGTTTTGGCCCGAAATTAATAAACAGGCCACTCCTAAAATAGTTATTCCATAACATTTAAACTAAAAAATAGCGGCAACAATTGGTAAACGTTTCAAAACATTCCTCCTTCACATCCAAGGAGAAAACATCACCTTGTACTACCCTCAGCTGGGGTTTCCACGTTCCATCATCAACAGCACTTTCCATAAAAAGAAGTCATGTCACACCCCAATGTCCACCGCTTGCCAGGATTTCCGCCCAGCTGGCCCTCCAAACTGTTAATCCTGGATCCGCCGGTGGGTCAGCACCAAGCGCCGGACCCAACAAAGATCGGCCGACGCCTAAAAACAGACCCAAACCTGCATTGCTGTCGGGTTATTCTGTGCCTTGAGTGGAGTTAAGGGGCCTATACTTACGCACCTACCACCCACCCTCAGAAACTAATACTGATTTATAAAACAATAACGTTAATTGTTTCCCACTGCGATGGCCAAAAGCCGCCACACTTTCCTGGGTACATTGCATTCCTATTCTGAAAAGAGAAAAACTGAGAGCACACGCGTCTTTGGTTTATTGCCTTCTACTATTTTTCGATAATTGGCTTCGCTATCCGTAAGGCATAGCAGTTAGTTTCTAGGATCTGAAGTTCTAGGCCTTGTTTTGATGGACACAATTATCGATAAGCTGTCTGAGCGAATAGCACAATGTTTAGGGCTCGGAAGGAAAAGAAGTCCTTCGAAATCTTGTTTCAACATATTGACAGATTTCTTCAGAAAAAAACTCGTCGTTACGGTCTCCAGTCTGCTTCACAGCCCTGCATTGCCCTGTGCATAATGGTTCCGTGACCCCAAACGGGGCCATTACCCACTGGTTGGGAGCCACTGGCAAATACAGACCGTAAATGGGCCTTTTTAAAGCCACACAATAAGCACCGACTCACGAATAAGTACACTGGCGGATCCGAGAGGCAAAGGCAAAACATATATTTGTCCTCCAAACCCACAAGTTTTCCTAGTTTTCTTCAGAACAAGATTTGTAACAATTGTGCCCCCTCCCCAAACTATTTGTGTAGATCCGCCACTGGCTCCAGTCGCTGCGACTCAAACCGGGATGCGCCCAGGCGAGAGAGCATTCGCTATAAGACACAGTAGTGCTATGAAAGCCCGACCGCCAATCTAGTGTTAACCTCATTCTAGTCCGGTTCTTGTAGAATCCAGTCGATTATTGTGTAAGTCTCAAATCTCCTTGTGTAAGTCTCAAATCTCCTCGGTGCTGGGACCCATATACAGGACCCCCTCCCCATTCCTACCGAGGAACACATAAGAGTGTTTCCGGACCTCATAGTGCATCATACGGCTTGCAGTATTCCCACTGTTTGATGCTCAAAAAATAGAAAAGTGAATAATATACCTACAGCAGCATTGCCAGACTGATATCTCAAAATATCTTTTGAGGAGAGTAGGTACGTGAATGCTGTATTCTGACCTGTACAACATTTTTAATATGTATCATATACGCAGTTTATTTTTAATCGACTACTTAAATTCATCATGAACTTTGCAGGGTTATAAGTGCAAAAATAAGTAGCAGGATGACCATACACGCGAAACACCCACATACAGGCATGGATGTGAGAGACGGGTGAGACACCTTCGATCAGAATCATATGATTTTATATTCCGCCAAATAGAAGGCAAGAGAAAAATGGAATGAATTAATGGCGACGGTTCATAAGTAGGGGCTCATGTTACATCTTAGCTGATTTGACTAATAACGCAGCATCGAAGCTGCCCGACATCGTTGAGTAACACGCACGCAAGAAATCCCACGAAATAATCTTAGGCAATCATCAGACAACTTATCAGTCATCTATGCTACAACTAAACCGGTCCCTAGTCGAAAATCTAGCTGGTAGGCCCCCGATAAGTAGGTTTCTGTCAGCCAGCAAGTCGGCTGGACCCATACCTAACAAAGATCCCTTTTAACTAGCCCTCCCTCCAGCCCATCGAGACTGAGCTAGAAAGCTAATATGGCCTCATCCGACACATTCAATCGCCCGGCCCGGCGGTCAGCAACAGCCCCACTCGACCGAACCCTAACCGGGTGAGCCACAGATCTGGAAGCCAAGAGAGCCAGGTTTTCGGAGCACACACACAATGGTCTCTCTTAGAAAATCCATGATCCCTTCCCTCCCCTGACAGTGGGGATTTCTGCATGCAGGACTCAGGCAGAGTCTTCCACGAAAAGGGAGCTGCGAGCGTACGCCCCCAAACCTGCCCTGACCTATTCAGTGAGCTGTTTGGACCCCGCTGGGAAGTTCCAGCATCCAGAGCACCCTACTATGAGGAATACGTCTTCCCTTCGCCTAACATGAGTACTCGGGAAGACCAAACATTCCAGGATCATAATTGTCGTTGAATACATATGCTGCGCTATTCTGTATAGTGCATAGGCGTAGGAACCGGGGGCAGGGGGCCACTGGCCCCCCACTTTTCTGGGATGGGCCCCTGCAACGGAGATAAGAAAATCAACAACTGTAATATCAAGCAAGAAACTCAAACTGTCCCGATAGCTTGCCCCGGAACCCCGTTAAACTTACCTGTGCCCCTAAACTAAGTTGAGGTCCTATGAGTTGATTTTAAGGTCCCCTAAGCTTCTCGAGGCCCCTGAACTGGCCTCTGATGCCATACGAGCTAATCTGGGCCCTTTGAGCTGAACTGAGCACCCCTGAGATGGTTTGGGCAGCATGAACTGTTCTAGGATGCCTAAACTGAGCTAGGAGCCGTAACCTTAAACAGGGCCCCGTGAGCTGGCCAGAACCTATATCCACCGACCTGGGGGCCCCTGAGCTGAGCTGGGACCGTAAAGTTAATATTTCCCCTTGAGCTAATCTGGATCCCTTGTGATGCACAGAAGACCCTAAACTTATCTGAGGCCCCTGCACAGGAATAGGGCCCCTGCTCTGAAATTGGGTTATAAGCTTTAATTGAAACCCTGAACTGTTCTGAAGCCCCAAATATGCCGACAAGGGGCCCCTGGATGATCCGGGCCTCTGTGTTTATCTGGTCATCAGAGCTAATATGGGCCTCTGTGTTGAACTGAGGGCCCCTGAGATGGTCTGGGACCCCTATAAGGCATTACAGCCACTGACCGGGCGGCCGAGAGCTTGAATGGGCCCCTTGAGATGTTCTGACAGTGGTGTAGCCAGGGAGGGGGTCTCAGGGGTCCGCAGACCCCCTTGGGCTGACCTTATGCACTAAAAACACAAAAATTGATTTCAGGGGCCCCTGAGCTTGGTCTTGGGGGCCTCCTTGCTTGGTCTCAGGAGGCCCCGATAATCGGTATCGAGAGCTCCAGGGTACCGAATATTGATCTTGGGGGACCTCTGTGCTCAGTCTCAGGGGGTCCCGAGCTTGGCCTCAGTGCCCCCGAGCTTGGTCTCAGGGCCCCTCCCCCGAGCGCGGTCTCACGGGCCTTTCGATCTTGGTCTCACGGGCCTTTCGATTTTGGTCTCAGGGGCCACCGAGTTTGGTCTCAGGGGCCCCGAGCTAGGTGTCTGGGGGCCCTCCGAGCCTGGTCTCAGGGAGCTCCCGAGCTTAGTCTCAGGGGGCCCTTCGAGTTTGGAATCAGGGCCCCCGAGCTTGGTCTCAGGGGACCTCCGAGCTTGGTCTCAGGGAGCTCCCGAGCTTGGTCTCAGGGGGCCCTTCGAGTTTGGTCTCAGGGCATCCGAGCTTGGTCTCAGGGGCCCCGAGCTTGGTCTCAGGGGACCCCCGAGCTTGGTCTCAGGGATGCCCCCAAGCTTGTTCTCAGACCCCCTCTCCCCGAGCTTAGTGTCAGGGGCCCCCGAGCTTGGTCTCAGGGAGGCATCCGAGGGCATCTGATGCATAAGGCTGACCGTATGCACTGGAAAACACGAGCATTGGTCTCGGGGGCCCCTGATCTTGGTCTCAGGGGGCCACCGAGCTTGGTCTCAGCGCCCCCGAGCTTTGTCTCAGGGGCCCCGAGCTCGGTGTCAGGGGCCCTCCGAGCTTGGTCTCAGGGAACGTCCGGGCTTGGTCTCAGGGGACCCCCGAGCTTGGTCTCAGGGGCCCCTGATCATCGGTATCGAGGGTTGCAGAGTACCGAACATTGATCTCGGGGGCCCCCTGAGTTCGGAGTCACGGACCTTTCGATCTTGGTCTCACGGGCCTTTCGATTTTGGACTCAGGGGCCCCGGGCTTGGTCTCACGGGCCTTCCGAGCTTGGTCTCAGGGGACCCCGATCATTGGTATCGAGGGCTCTGGTAATTGGTAATTTGCTCGTTTACAAGGTAGCAACGGTAAGAAAGTAACTGGATCTCAACAGAATCTGTCGACGGAATAGAGGTTATGTAACGTTCGGGACACACTACCATATCCCTTGTATCTTTATTCGTTCTTTTTCGTTTCTTTAAAAATTTCCTGATTAAGAGTTCATGGATTCGACACCGGGATATAATTGCTTATCATTTTCCGTAGAAGATCAATTCTTTGTACTCAAAACGACTGACCTCCAATAACTTCATGTCTGATTACCCGAGTGAATTGAGGTAGACTCAGGTTTAACCCCCGCCCCACCGGGGGTCCAGCGCCACCTTCGCCCCACCGGGGACCATCGATGGCCCCCTCTAACTCCGAAAATATGGGCGTTAGCGCAAATCTGCAAAGTGCAATAGAAAGCTCGCGTGAATACAGTAAGAAATTACCTCACATGTTTTAGTGCTCCGGTCAATGGTTTGACCTCCAGAGGTCACATTAGGTCAAGATCGGCTATTTTCACTCAAATATGCAATGCTTAACAAACTGGGCATAACTCTTATGCCATTAGAGCTTTGCGGTCTGGTAAGGTACATTTGATTGGAAATTGTCAGTACTTTTTCCGCTATGGAAACGTAAAGACCTCCCGCCAGTGGTTTGACCTCCACAGGTCACCTCGTGACCTAAGATGACCTGAGGTCACGAAAGGTCAGAAAGTGACCTTGCCGTATATCAAATGAAACCAATAACGAGACAAACACGATGGTGTTTGTTTAAGCGCTGTAGCTTATACAGGTCAAAAGTTATTGTCAAAATACTGTTTTTGACCCCTGGTGACCTTGGATGACCTTGGAGAGGTCAAAGGGCAAATATGGCCCCTGGAATCCGTGAAAGGGTGTCCAAGAACGCTTTTCTGATCAAGCTGAGCATTTTCAATCGCTTTTGTGACTTTTAGATCATACGACAGCTTTTCCCCATGTTTTTTCAATGGGAGATGTCACCTCGTGACCTGACTTCAGGGCACGAAATCGAAAACTCCCGGATATACAACTTGTAGACCCTGGATGAGACATAAAGTATAGGAAGTTTCAAATCGATCGACTTCGAAATGTAGCTCTTTCAGAGCTCTAAAGTTGAAGTGAGGTGACCTTGGTTGACCTCGTCTGGTGACCCTGACCTTGGGTGACCCGGGGTAAAAAATTTCAGGGATGGTGGCAAAATGATGCAGTGAGAGGTAGAGCCCTCAACCGCGGTGCTGCGTCGCTTCGTTTTTCTGCTATCCCGAAAAACCTTAGGGGGGCCATCGATGGCCCCCGGTGGGGCGAGGGTTAACATCATGCGCGCATCAACATTGAACTTCCCGAAATATGGCTCAAAGCTGTTATTATTGCCACGCTACCATATAAGGAATGGGTCATCCTTAATATTTGGTGACCTTAGTTTACCAACACTTGGTCGGATCGAAAAAAAACAAGCTATAAACAAAATGAGAATGAAGGCTTAAAAAGGCACAGCAAAATTTCCTTCGTGTGAATGTTATAATGTTAAAATACTATACAAAAGATATAGGAGATGGGCCCGGTTACTAAGGGGACCCCCGGCCTGGGCCCCCCGATGGTAGTCGGACCCCTCCTTGGCTGAATCCTGGCTACGCCACTGTGTTCCTGAGACTCTATATCAGCCACCCTGGGACCCCCTAAGCCTAGCTGGTGCCCTGAGCTAATCTGGGTACCGCTGTGCTTAACTGGGGCCTCTGATCTGGTATGGGGGCCCTGAACTGTTCTAGCATCATTGAGCTAAGCTGGGATCCGTGAGCTTGAACATGTCCCTTGAGCTGTTTAAAGACCCTACATAAGTCAACCTGGGGACCTCCGAGCTGAACCGGGCCCCTAAGCTAATCTGGCACCCTATGCGAATCTGAAACTCCCCTGTGATGAGCTTCTAGGGGTCCTGTGCTTATGTAGGGTCCCTTGATAAGCTGGTCCCGAGGCTAATGCACTGGTCTAGGCCCTTGAGCTGACTGATCTGGGTTCCTGAGCCATGGTCTGGACCTTGGGGGCCCTCCGAGATAATTTAGCGGTCCCTGGGTGGCATAGGCATAGGAACCGGGGGTTAGGGAGATGCTGCCCCCCTTTGAGGTGGGCCCCGCAACGAATATACAACTATCAGCAACTGTTAATATAGAATAAAGAAACCCAAACGGGCCCGATAGCTTGCCAGGGAACGTTCAAGTTCGGTAGTACTCTGCCTGCAAGCCCCTGGAGGAGGAGCGCTTCGTAAAAAAGCCAAGGCACCTACTACCCGAGTGTTTCCAAATGAGTCCCGAGAACTGGGCCCAATCAAACTCCATCCCAATCCCAACACAAAATATGAATCGGACACGGACCCGCACCAAATGCCGAGCAACAGTCGTCCCTGAGTTATCGAAAGGCGCGACGTCTTTCGATGCCAGGGTTATATGGCGTCGCCAACTCTTTCCCTGTTGGAGGGATTTCTTGAGAGTCAAATTGCTCCTTGCACAAGGAATCTGCTGTGCCTTAAACCCGAGTTAGTCGCGTGGAAAGCAAGGTTGCTAACCTCTATAACACCATGCCCACACCTCCTCGGCATCACAAAGCTGGCCATCCAGTACCTACATTGCACTTGCAGTTATGCTGGAACTCTGCATTTTAGGCATCAAAATATAGCTAGGCGTATTTATTGTGATCAGGCTTCACCTAAATCAATCTCTAATGATGGCAAGAAGAGATCTGTAATAACCTAAATAAATGTTCCCATTTTCGTCATTGAATAAGCAAATACAAGTTGATTAGGCATAGCGAAGTGAGGCTATTTGGTATCAAAGCATTGCCTGTAGTTTTTTAAAAAGCTCCTAATTTTGTAAAATGTGATGAAAAGTTTTGTAGATGTGATGTGTACTTAGCCGCGCCAATTTGTTTCAGTAACAAAATTGTCCCATTTTTTTGCCCAATGGCTAAGTATCCTTGGACACCATGCAAACGTTACAAGCTTGCTTATGGTCTTGCGTGATGTCCTAGGAGATACCTGATTTAATGCTGAAGGTAGGAGGATGCCCTTTGTTCATAAGCGTATTCAAAGTTAAAAAAAGAAGAAAAAAGGCCTAAACATCTGTAAATATAAAAAACGCGCTCGTGGTAAAAAATGATTGAAATCCTCCAAAAAAGCTTACAAATATATTTATTATTTGAAATGGGTCTTGTTAAAAAATTAAAAAATGTTTTTTGGCGTTTAACTATGATTTATTAGATCATAATAGGTACAACTCGAAATCATAGGGCAAAATTTTATTTCTCAATTTTCCATATATTGACATCCTTGTGTGCATGCGTGCCTTATTGACACCAAACGAGCTAACTATTTTTTATAATTATGGGCCCCCGTGGACTGGGCCCCCTTGAGGTGGGCCCCCTCTAAGGTTGGCCCCCACTTTTCAAACCGTTCCTACGCCCCTGGTATAGTGCATACGTTGCGCCACAAAGGACACCAGCCTCAGCATTCTCAACACCCCACCAAACTACTCCACGTTACTGGGTTACGTTACGGGCTACGGTTGCCGCTCCGTTACGAAGCTACGGCTGCCGAAAATCCATTTGGCAGCGCAGTGTGTGCGGCGTCTGGCGGCGCGTGGGCCGCTGCGGCGGCGCCGCCGCTCCGTGGTCGTAACAAGGTCACCGACCGGCGCCGACGGGCAAAAACGGCACACAGCGGGCGCCAACAGCCGCTGGGGCTGCCTGTCTGTCGCCGTACCGTTCGGAGGTAGTGGCCTGCCAGGGAGGCTGCAGCACAGTCTGCCACATGGAGCCGCGGCGGCCCAAAGGGTAGGCAGCTGCTCATCTGAGACCGAGGAGGGCCAGTCTCTTATCCAGCAAGGCCTGAGGCAAGTTCCCACAGGAGCGTGATTCTGGAAAAAATTGGAGGCGTCCTCATCTCGGAGAGCAGCCATAGGGCACGGGAGCATGTGCTCCCCCTCCATTAGTGCCCCGGTGTTCATCAGTCCCTAGACAATGCGTATCGTTTGTGGACGGGCCGATAGCCAGAGGGTGTCCTCCGGTGGCTGAATCTGACGGCAACTGGGCCACCAGTGACAATCCTAACCTTCTGCAGCAATCCCTTGTCTCCCTGGAATCCAGCTGTTATCGAACGCATAATTTCCAAACCAAGATATTTGCCTTTTCACACGACGAAAAGAGAATACCGGTAAATAAGCATTTTAAAATCCAAGAAAGACATTTTCCCTGCCGTGAAAATCATTTTACAAGACATATATCGTTAAATCTCAAGTTTAAAATGAGTCACGTACGGATAAGTTAGGATAGTCACTATTTAGGAAAACCTGAAAGGTCCGCATGAAGCAACCACAACGACCCAGCCAACACTAAACCGCTCCAAACAATATGTCAGGTCAAACAGACCATGTTGTAACAGCACTGTCTAAGATTGCCTTTGTCTTGGTGTTATGCCCTGTGATGGCAGTGAACCTCTGGCCAGCTGTGGTCCCAGCTGTGCCCGTGCACCCAACAATATTCCAGCACAATGAAATTATTACATGGCTTTTAGGACAGTCGCCATGGAGACCGTGTGGGGCCGGTGTGGAGTGGGCTCGGAAAGTCGCCATGTGGGGACTGTGTGGAGCTGGTGTGGAGTGGGCCCCGTGGTGGTTACCAGCAGCTGGGGTGTACGTGGCGGCCCCAGGTCAAACCAGCGCCTCCCACTTCCCGCCCTTCAAGGCCTCGCCCGGGCAGCTGCCATTCAGGGCGTCGACAGCGCTACAAAGGCCGCTTTGTAGCGCTGTACACGGTACACACGGCTGCCATTGTGTGAGGGGTGTACGGACTACTGTCGGCGGCAGGGCCGCACTCCCGGCTCCGGCTCTACGGTAGATATAGAGCCGCGCTGACACTCCTCAGGGTCAAGGGGTCAATGGACCGTGGCTTTCAGCAGGCGCAGCACAGTTTGCGACACCCCTAGCCACGGCTTCGAAACAGCTTCTCACCGATAACTTTAACGGATTTTCTGAATGTGTTTTCACACTTAGTTTTCAAGATTTCTTTGTCAGTATACGACCAGACATAAGTATATTCACCCGAGGTGCTCATGTTTATCTATTCAGGCTGATTGGTCCATGTAAAAACGACCCAAGACCTCACTTGGAACGATGTAATTTGGGTTGTTGTAATTGTTCGTGGCCACAAAACCTGTAGGCCGCTATCGTGTTTCCCAGAATATATCTTAAGAAGCATGCTATCAGTGAGAGGATCGAGCCACGACTGTGTTTCAAAATAGTTATTTGCATTAAGTGCCTACTTTTATGGTGTCTTTCTTGGGAAGAGCGCACGCCAAGCGAGAGTACACACAGGACAAACACGCAACAGAACGCACAGTAAGATATGAAAAATGAACATTTTCTCGGGGAACAGGGATTCCATTTTGAAAAAAATCAGCATTGAATCATTTTTTCTACACTTATACGAGTGCGGGGAGGTAAGGCTGTTGGGCTGCTTGGTGCAGTACGTACTCTTGGCTATATAATTATGCATCTAAATCCGGTAAGCGTATGCCCTTATTGAGACAACTAGAACAAGAATCATACTTATACCATTATCTGAGCTTCCAAATCATATAAAAAATTGCACAAAAGGACATAAAGGAGAAACGCGATTCCTTTATAATTCTTAGGTGTGTAATCTTGGGCGTAATTATCGCAAGAATTCTATTAAAAAGAGAATATCAGCCACCAGAATTCAGTCCAGATTCGACCGGATTTTGGATTTCGATAAAACGACAAGCCCGGACGGAAAATACTGTTGGAAGCGGACTCAGATACACATGCCCAGCGTCGGGTGAGGCCTGGCTCGCACAGACCTCCACATCCTGTGCGGCTGCGTGCAATGTGGGATCCTCAATCTCTAAGCTATTCCCCGCCCATCTCTAAGAGATGGTCGTTTCATCTCTACCACACTGACATCCTTTCAGCCATGTGTCATTATCGTGAGTAATGTAATGGGCACTATGTGGCTTAAGGGTGGGTTTCGCCTTGGAGCCAAAATAGCTCTCACTAACGAGTGAGCGAGGACAGCGGCCGGTGCGGTGCTGGGCGCTGGACGACACCTCCTAGACGGAGGAGCCCCGGCACACATGCAGACGGCGGCGCCAGCCCACCTGACCTCTGCCAAGGACAGGAAACAGATTGAAGGCGCGATAGCAGCGCTCCGCATCGGCATGATTTATGCATCAGCACAGCGCCGCTGCTCACACGCCGCCGTGACGTCATATCGTAGCAGTGACGTCACATCGCATCGGTGACGTCACTGCAGCGGCCGAGGTCGATGACTCAGTTGTGCAGGCCGTAGACGCACAGTAAAAACTGCAGTCGACTCCTCCACTCAACATGAGTGGAAATTAAATCCGGCTCAGTCACTCGTTAGCGTGAATCAAACGTCAGCCGACTCTGCTGGGTGACGGAAAAATATCTCAACAACCGACTCAGGTCCGGGTCTTCCTTCGGAGCGAGTCCGACAGGCCTTACCTAGCACATCTCAGGCTAAGTCCGACAGGTCTTACCAAACAATGCTAAGGTTCAGTCGGATAGGTCTGACCCAGCAATACTCAGGTTCAGTCGGACAGGTCTGACCCAGCAATGCTAAGGTTCAGTCAGACAGACCTGACCTAGTACATCTCAGGCTCAGTCCGACAGGTCTTACCAAACAATGCTATGGTTCAGTTGGACAGGTCTGACCCAGCAATACTCAGGTTCAGTCGGACAGGTCTGACCCAGCAATGCTCAGGTTCAGTCGGACTTGTCTGACCCAGCAATACTCCGGTTCAGTGAGACAGGTCTGACCCAGCAATGCTCAGGTTCAGTGAGACAGAGGTCCGAAAAAGGTTCCAACTTACCAGCACTGTTCGATACAAATTTGGTGAAACCACCAGATCAAAAGTATCACTCGACATTGTTCAACCAGTTTTGAAGGGCACCATGAGATCGGAACAAGATATACTGCATGAATTGTCATTGCACTTTGGTTCCTATTTTAAATGTGCTTTTTTATGGTGTTTTCTTTTGTTACCTTCCCCGTTATCTTTTACTTATGAATTCATCTTACATTTCGGAGACACGTCGTTAAAAATAAAATGTTGGCATGCGTTGGACACAGGCAATTTCTAACATCTGCAGTTCCAGCCTGGTCCAGTCACAGTCAAGTCCAAAGAAATTCAGTTCCAGTCAAAATCGGATCCAGTTACCATCCAGGGCCAGTGAGATTCGGATCCAGTTACCATCCAGGGCCAGTGAGATTCGGATCCAGTTACCATCCAGGGCCAGTGAGATTCGGATCCAGGTATCATCCAGGGCCAGTCAGATTCGGATCCAGTTACCATCCAGGGCCAGTCAGATTCGGATCCAGTTACCATCCAGGGCCAGTCAGATTCGGATCCAGTTACCATCCAGGGCCAGTCAGATTCAGATCCAGCTACCATCCAGGGCCAGTCATATTCAGATCCAGTTACCATCCAGGGCCAGTCAGATTCGGATCCAGTTACCATCCAGGGTCAGTCAGATTCGGATCCAGTTACCATCCAGGGCCAGTCAGATTCAGATCCAGTTACCATCCAGGGCCAGTCAGATTCGGATCCAGGTATCATCCAGGGCCAGTCAGAGCCAGATACAGCTACTGTTCAGGTCCAGTCACAATTAGGTCGAAGGAACAGTCAGATCCGGTCAGAAGATGATAACTGTGGGGTTTATCGACTCACGAGCTGCCAAGGCCATACAGCGTCTCTGATTTCAGCCCGCTGGGAGAGTTCATGGGGATCAGCTTGTGCTCATTCCGAGAACTCGACGGGCCTTGAATTCGGGATAGCCCCACTTACACATTTTTCAGCAGTAACCCTTAGTCCTTCCCCTGGGCGTCGAAAGTGTGGGGGGGGCAGGGATGCGTCCCCTTCTCGCGACTCAAGGGGAGTACCTCAAAATGTTGGGCCTCCTTTTAATTTCTTTGGCATTTTCTCCCCGTTACCAGCGCGAATCTACATACATGTGCAGGGGAAGTGCATCATCGTTGCAGCCAAAGTTGTCAGAATTTGGCTCGCATCCTCCCCCTGGTCATCACCGGTCCGATGTTCATCCCCCCCAGTAAAAATTCCGCGCGACGCCCCTGGCTCTTCCTCACATGTAGAAGAATCTTGGCGGCATTACGACGCACCGGCCACTGAGTTTAAATGGCGTCGCCAACTCTCACCTTGTTGAAAGGGTATATTGAGGACAAGCAAGTCCGTATTCAGTACCCACGCCGGGGATTTGAAGCCGAGTAAGCGGCGGAGGAGTCCCCCGCGTCCTCCACCGCGCCACTGCAAGTAAAATCATTACACGAAGAAAAGTTAAACTTTTAAAACCTGTCTAAAATAAGTTTCTCCATAAGTTGATAAGATGTTTAATAGATATCGCCTCGATATGTTTAGATATGTTTAAGATATCGCCTCGAATCCTGAATGCCAAATGAAGCAAATACACTGTGATTATATATTCGGGCACATTCCTTCATATCGGCCATTAAACATATCAGCAGCTTATAATCATGCTCATCGGCTCAGCACTGCGAAGTCTATCAGCATTAAACTTGCCCATACTTTGAACACAATAATTAAACAAGTGCATCACATTACGGTAAAGTGTTGTCGTAAGGTTTGGACCCTGGAATAGCTGTCACTTTGTCACTCTTTGATTCTGTATCTATTTTTGGCAACAAAGTGGCATTCCCCCGAATAAAAAATTCACAGAAACAACGTTGATATTACCTTTTACGGTGTTATATATCCCTTCGAAATACTACTTTTAAGTAGCATTTAGCATGAGTGGCAAAGCACCATAGTAAAAACACCATTTTTCGTTTACAACATGCTTTTTTTGTTATCATGCATTACTGTTAAAGTTGAGACACTCAGTGGATACTCAGCTCAGATCTTACACTAATTCACTGCCAGAAAAAAATTATGCAACATATCTTATGTGTCAACAATCAACATACATTCAAGCATTCAAAACATCCAGCAAAAACGCTTAAAGGAACGAGCGTCAAATTTGACCTAATTACGTCATATATAGGTCATTGAATATTTTCGTACATTTAACTTCCATGCCTCACAAGGCTCTAAAATGTCCTATCTTTTAATTCCGACCATTTGACTCATGTACCTTCCAAATCGACCACATTAATGTTGATTTTATTATCTCATTTATGTCAATTTGAAATTGAATAAACTAGTGAAAGCATGTTATACTCATTGATTTTCGTTCCACTTGATTAGAAGTGGAAGCCTGAAGTATTTAATCAGGATAAGACTGGTCAAGAATTTCACAATGCCCATGCATTGCCTTGGGTCATGACGTCACTAGTAATTTAAAATAATTCAAAATTCCAATTTTGGATCTAGTTTGGATAGAACCATCGAGCACACTTTGAAACAGAAAACTCGATTTGCTGGTTCTCGAATTAGAGGGGGGGTAAAAAGCCCACTCGCGCAGGAGACGTTACGCTTCAGACTTGTGCACGGTACGGACCGGTCCGATGCCCCCGTAGCCGGATCTGGGTAGCAGGTGCTGTCGCAGTCAGGTACCAGTCACAATCAGATCAATGTACACGACAGATCCAGTTAGAGTTGGATCCAGGTAACCGCTAGGTCGTGTCAACCAGATCCAAGTATCATTCAGATCTAGTCATAACTGGATCCAAGTATCATTCAGGTCTGGTCATAACTGGATCCAAGTATCATTCATGTCTGGTCATAACTGGATCCAAATATCATTCAGGTCTGGTCATAACTGGATCCAAATATCATTCAGGTCTGGTCATAACTGGATCCAAATATCATTCAGGTCTGGTCATAACTGGATCCAAGTATCATTCAGGTCTGGTCATAACTGGATCCAAATATCATTCAGGTCTAGTCATAACTGGATCCAAGTATCATTCAGGTCTGGGCATAACTGGATCCAAGTATCATTCAGGTCTGGTCATAACTGGATCCAAGTATCATTCAGGTCTGGTCATAACTGGATCCAAATATCATTCAGGTCTAGTCATAACTGGATCCAAGTATCATTCAGGTCTGGGCATAACTGGATCCAAGTATCATTCAGGTCTAGTCATAACTGGATCCAAGTATCATTCAGGTCTGGTCATAACTGGATCCAAGTACTTGGGTCACAGTGTAGGACAAGGTGGAGGTCTTGGCTCACACATCACTAAGAATGTATGTTGGCAGCTAGGGTAATATGAAGATTCTGACGAAGGACTGGGCTAAAATATATAATCACAGTGTATTTGCTATATTTCACCTCTGGGATTCAGGGAGACAGACCAGTAAACATCTTATCAACTTATATAGGGCCCTGATGAAAAAAACAACTATCAAGGTTTTACAGCATTCTTCATTCCAACAGATGTGTTTCATATATTTGCAGCGACCACGTAAAAGATTGGAACGGGGAACATGGCTTGGATTTCAAAATGACGTATTTTACATGGTGAAATTATTCAAAATTTTATTTGGGGTTTGATCTGATAACAGGTGCTGCAGTCCAGTGACCTAACTCCATAAATGAGCCACGTTTCGGTTCTCTTCTGCTAGTTTGAGCATACATGAGAAACAGAAATCACATGCGACTGCGGCCAAGACTTCACCTTTTTCAGGGATATCACCCCTCGTAAATTATAGGGCGTCCCGTAAAGTTGTAGGGACAGTTTTTCCCTTACCTTCTTGGAGGGAGATAGAAGCATCCCCATATATTTCGTGAGGCCTAGTTCGAGGGTGTGGGAGGGTAACCGTAAAACTGAGCAACTTTGGTCCTTGGGGGCAACTTTGGTCCACCACCAAAAAAATGTTAAGCTGTTTTATGGAAATGTTTTGATGGGATGCTCTGCCAAAAGTAATGGTGGGAGAGATGGTCTGCTATGTGTACTGCATACTGATATGGAGAGCCATAGTTTTAGTGACTACAGGAAGTAGCAGGTGCTTTATAGATAAATAGCTTTATTTTATGATGAAAATATAAACTTGCTAGGATGATGTATGGGGCATTTCAGCTAAAAGGTATAACCAAATGAACCATGTGAGCATGGAGGACACGGATTGAAGTAAAACATATCAAAAATTAATCCTGTTCCAGGCACAACATTTTGTTCCAGTGGGGGTGGTCAATGTTGCAACCATATTCCTACTCAGAAAATTACAACTTTGGTCCACTCGAATACCAAACAAAAATTAGGAAACAAATGGCAAAAGACAAATCTAGTCTGGCTTTTTAGCCTTTTACAACCTTCTTGTATCGCTTCCAAATCATAAGTTTATCATTTAATAATATACTGGTGCCTAGTCCAATCATAACAATTATCTTTCCTTCTCCAGGCCCATGACTCCTATCCTATGGCCTCCCAGGTTCTACTATCATGCTAAGATGGCAGGATTCTGGCTAGCTCTCCAACTTCTTACAAACTTCTTGTGTGGCTTCAAATTCATTATTTCATCATCTAATAAAACACAAATACCTAGTCTAGTCCCAACAATGCTGTTTCATTTTTCAGATCCATAACTCCTATCCCTCAGACTCCGAGGCTTTGATTTAATGCTGCAGTTTTCCAAAACCAATTTGCACTAGGCTGTTGAATGTAAAATTCAAGTTGAAAATTAAAGTCGGTGAGTGGATAGTTAAGAGGTTTGATGAAGTGAAAGTTTATCCAAATCCTTATTTAAAGTTTAGGAAGAACTTTCTCATAAAAATTCCCATACAACCATGAGTTCTTTTGGTAAGTTCATATAAACCAGAAATATTGAATTGTGCTTGAAAAAGATCTACCGGAAAAGCGAGCGGACAATTGATTGAAAAGTAGAAAATTCAGCTTGCACCGGTGTCGCTCTCCATCCAGCACCCTGGGATTTGCAACGCTGTCATGTTAGCAGGAGGCTCAAAGTCCAGACGTAAAGTGGTGGGGGGAAGGGGCGGCAATACCAGGGCAAAGGCTGCAGGTACTAGGATAGGCGATGACAAAGAAGTGGAAGTGGCATAGGAGATCCGTGATGAAAAGTTGTGTGAGAATTGATATTCCCGCGTTAATACCCAGGAAGGGGCATTTTGTTGTTTTTCCATTCCTGGAAAGGGAAATTTAGTCAAATACATGCTCTAAAATACTGAAACATTCTTAAAACACTTTCTGTGGACTAAATATGTTTATACCAGTTTCAAGTTTTGTCTGTAGAATGAATAAATCAGAATACAAAGGGGGTGGTACAAAATTGAAACACATTGGTACAACTTTGACCACTTCTTTGACAAAAAATAAAAATTCCCACTGAGGCCAACATTTCTAAATTTTCGTGCAAGTGATAACTGAAGGACTAAACTTCTTGCCTGCAAAGATCCAAGCTCATCCATTTGTAAACACCAAAGTTATTAACGGAAAACTGCAAAACTGGCACAAAGTTGCTCGGTTTTACGGAAAGTGACAAAATGTCTCAAACAGTATTATTTTCCCTCCAAGCTTAGGAAGACTTCAGTGGGACAGTGGAGCTTGGTCATGGCTGCAGCAGATGTTATTACAAATAATACTCGTAGAATGAAAAGAAATAAACAAATCTAGAGGCATAGCTAGTCAGCGTGGTGTGTAGTAAGATACCTGCTTATGGATGTTGTCAAATACTCGCCGAAGTTCGGACACCTTAAAGTTTAACAATGCAACATGGTAGGAATTAGGCGAGTCTGTTATGGCTATCGAATATCCTATAACCTTGAAATAATTCAACAGCATATCAGGCTGTGCACAGGTTCACCGTTGATGTCAACGTCACTGTTTGAGAATCCTGACTGGAACAAAACAGCACATAAATCTTACCGACTGGGATTAAGCGAGATTAATTAGAGAAGATGATCCGCTAATGACCATTCAGCAGTCTCACCGCTCATCGCAGATTTTCTTGTACAAGTTCTGTGTTTTGTTAATAACAAATTCCTGAAAGACCCACCAACTTTCGGTTTAGTTCAACTGTAAAATAAAACTTTTGTCGACACCTTCGACACGTTACGCTTCAGCGCTGCCCCACTGAGCCTTGCAAAAACCCAAAAGAATGTTTCATTTCTCTCTTTGAAGGTCATTGGAAAATGACCCTAGACAACGCAACATAGTGCCCAATGATTTCCAAATGTGATATACCTACCTAGATTTACTGGAGGACCTTGACCGCAATTGCGCGTTGTTATTTTCCTCACGTTTGGTCAAACCTTTGGGATAGACCCAGAATCTGAACAATCGAAGTTAGGCTTCCTGACGAGACAAATTCTAACCAGATTGTATCTTCGAAACCAAGGTAACATATTTCAAAAGGTGTCAATGTAACATTGCATTCAAGTTAACTTTCAGCTATGCTTCACTTATAGCGGTCCGACTGTTTTAAATTATTGCTGCGAATATATCATAATTATCAATTCAAGTGAATTACACTTTAGATTGAAACTTTGCCGCCCGGTAGCTCAGTTGGTAGAGCGTTGGGCTCCAGCCCGCTACTCAGAAGCATGCAGTGGCAGTGCATGTGCAGGCTTGGGATCGGTTCCCCTGAGACGCTCCGGCGCTCAATGGTTTACCCGACGTAGGTCGGCTGGCAACTGATTGGTGAGAGGGTGATCTGAGTGGGGCAGCCGTCCCTGCGCTTTGTGGGACGTTAAGCTTTGACCTCTAGATGAATCCTTCATTATGGGAGTTGTTCGTGCGGGTGGTGGCTCGGGGTCTCCGTGATAAGTCTCTTGATAACTTAAGTGAGACTCCTACTAAAAAACCGAACTGGGAACAACTTGAACAATTTTTATAAAAACAACTACAACCAACCTGGAAAAGAAGCCATTCCAATTACGGTTAATGGTTAAACTTTTACAAGTTAAATTATTATACAAGTAATGTGCATCGCTACGTAAGCGGGGAGAGAAGATTGCTCTTGCTTACCTACAAATGGACAAAGGAACAAAAATAAGGAGCAGTAAAACAATGCAGGTGGGAATGCTGAATTCATTGGCGGATCCAGGGCTTCATTTGAGGGAGGCTAGGGGACTCGAGCCTCCTCCGCCATTGTCTGGGAACAGACTCCGGTCATGCATTTACCATAGGTACCAAGGGCGCCCCCATCGGGGGCCTAGGGGCCGGGCACTCATTATTAGAAGGTGGGGGGGCAGCCCCTACTTTTTGCCAGAAATATCATGGAAAATATCGAATAAGCGGATGAAGGGGTTCCAAGGATTTCATTATTGGCCCCGACCCCCCCCCACTTTGCTCGAAAATCCGTGGTGACGCCTTTGATAGACACTCTAAAATTTCGGAGAGCGGGCTTGGGCCCCCTAACCCACTTTTATCTGCCACTAGTTGAATTCAAGCTGCAGTCAGAAAGGCCGGACCATCTCAATGAGTGCCGGGAGCAGCGGGCATAGCCACACTCTCTCCGACGTCATCACTCTCTTCCCTCTCTCCACCGCCCGTAAAAACGCAGACCACGCCGCACAGCAGTCCAGACCTCAGACACCTCCGCAGACCTCTGATAGCGCCCAAAAGAGGGGCCTCTGACACCTCCGAAGTGAGGTCTCTGACACCTCCGCATAGAGGCGTCTGACACTCCGCATACCTCTGACACCGCCACAGAGAGGTCTCTGACACCTCCGCAGAGAGGCGTTTGACACCTCCACATACCTGTGACACCGCCACAGAGGGGCCTCTAGCATCGCCAAAGAGCGATCTTTGATACTTCCGCAGGGCTCTGACACTGTCACAGAGGAGTCTCTGATATATCCACAGAGGGGTCTCTTACATCGCCACAGAGGGACCTCTAACACCACCATGGAGGGGCCTCTTACAACGCCACAGAAGGACCTCTAACACTGCCGCAGAGAGGCCTCCGACATCGCCATAGCGAGGCTTTCAAGATTGCAACAGAGGCCTTTGACACTACACAGCGTTGCCTTTGACACCGCCACAAAGCAGTCTTCGATATCACCGCAAAGGGATATCTGACACCGCCACAGACACTGGTGGATCCAAGGAGGACTAATGGGCTTGTGGCCCACACCAAAGCCTAAAATGGTATAATTTGCTCCCCCAAAGCACGAAATTTCGGCCCTTTTTCTTAAGAAATACGATTTTTTCGCGATTTATTTGCCGATTCAGCCTCCCACCCCAAAATATTGGTTTGGCCCCCTCCAAAAGTTGTTCCTAAATACGCCAAGGGCCACCACTGACTCAGATGGGCCTCAAACATGGGCACCGAAAGCGCCCCAACTGAACTGGCCGAGCAGGGAAAGGTCACCTAACACATTTCGGTGTTTGATCGATGATTTTTCGCCCTTATGCACTCATCTGCACGAATATCCGCGAATCTTCCCGAAGTATGTAGCTTTGATTAAACTGCCTCGATAGCACGCGCCCGGACCGTTTCTAAGCTTTCCCTTCAGCCCCTAAACCCCTCATCGTCGCTAGGTCAGAGTCCGTCCCCCTATAAAGTCCATGGTGACACCCCTGGCTTCAAACACCGCCAGATTGACTCTGAAACCGCCAAAGAGAGACTCTTGAAACGCCAAAGAGGGACCTCAGAAGCTCAGATACCGTCGCAGAGAAACCTCAGAAGCCCCGAGAGCCTCTGAGAGCTTCTGTAGAGCGGCGGCAGATACCGTGGCCGCGCGGCGGCTGTTGTCTTTACAATAGGTTCTATCCAGGTTTGTGTCGATTTCGCCTCATCGCCGGCCAGGCAGACAAAGAGAGAGCGGCAGGAGAGAGGAGAGAGTGACGCGACGCCGGCGTTTCTCCTCGGAAACGGCAGGCGGTGCGACTGTGAAACTGGGCCGGGGGTCAGTGACACAGCCCAGAAATGAGAGCATAGTCGGCCGATTGCTGGAAAGGCAGTTACTGCCCTCCCCCTACCCCTAGTAATGGAATGGAATACTGAACAGGCCCCTTTCAGCATAGCAAGGGGCAGATATCACTAAAAATGTATATTTCAAATTGTTCAATACCAGAGCTTTACTTCCATCATCGAATTGAATCGCTTAACCATTATCCTAATCTCAATATGCAGAATGGTTCAGCACGGCAGCGTCACCGTTTGCACCACTAAGGCTGAGGTACGGTGGTGAAGGCGCAGCTCGGCCATCCCGGTCCAGCTGTCCTCCCAGCCGCTCCCAAGGCTCACCTGTACTAGTGAGATCCACAAGGGGCGTTCAAATCCGTAGCGCGCTCACACCTAGCCGGCCAGGCCGTCCGCAGACCACGGCTTGGCTGGCTCACCGCTGACCTCACTCGTCCATCGTCCGCAGGGACACCACCCACACCACTCGGCTCCTCCGCCCGACTGCCATCGCGCCACTGAGACGCCGCTGAAGGCTAGTTCCTGGAATAGCCACCAGGCGGCCAGAGGCGGTGACCGGCAGCCGCAATGGTGGGTCTCGCCTAGCAGGGGCGGCTCCAGAGGTTTTACTTCTGTAATTTTATTGCCCAGAAAGGCTTCCGGGCTGGGATGTCTGTTGGAATTCTGCCGCCTTTCTACGGTATATCTTTTATATGTGGTTTGAAGGTTTATTGTATATTCAACCTCATCCCAGGGGCACGGGAGAGGTATGCTGGCCAAGGAAGCACTTCATAAATGGTTTTCTCTCGAGCAGAGCGATGTTTAACCGTTGGCCTCTCGGTTACCTGGGCTGCTATACCGACGAGCCCCACCGATTGCGCGTCTAAGCTTGATGTGTTAGGGGTTTCCACATGTCGTCAGGTGAGAATCCCAAGGGAAGGACGGGGACGGTTACCAGCTCACGTCCATAGAGCTGCTCCCTGTAGACGTGGAAGCCAACTGCCCATGTCGGGCACCGAAACCGCCCTGACTGCCCTTCAAATGCAAGAAGTGCCTTTCAGGCGCCTTGCATTGACATTAGGTGATCCAGGTGGTCCAATCTGTTTTCTGGTGCCTTTCATTGTCTGCTGCTCATTTACTGGCAGCCACAGATTTTGTTTGACTATTTAGCAGTCTTTCTTAAGATAACAGTACCAGTTTTTGCGGTTTGCTATGTTACTTCCCGGTGAGACTTTTAGGCTATCCAAACCCTAGAAAACGCCGCAAAACTACCCTGGAAGAGTGCCCTCCGAATACACAGGAGGCAACGTGGAACAGCCACCCCCTCGGAAGTCGACACCTGCACCAAAATGCTGGAACTGCCACTGCATGTAAAAATTTGGCGAAGGCTGGGCATTAAGCATTTTACTATATGTGTGTCACCCGTCACCGGTGAAGGTCGGACCTCCTGACTGTTTACCTCTATTTTCGCCCGTCTCAGCAAAGGCTGGAGAAAATAATACATTGAGTTGACTGCATGGGATTCAAGATGAATCATAGGCGGATCCAGGGCAAGGGGGCGTGCCCCCGATCGACCCTCGGCGCCCCCTGAAAGGTCGATGACGCCCCCTGAAATGTCGCTTCCCACCCCCAGGATGCGAAAGTCGGCGCCCACTGATAGGATTTGGCGCCCACCTGATGGCTTTTGCCGGTCATAAGTGGCGCCCCCTGGTCCGGATGGCGCCCCTCCGGGAAGGTGCCCCCGATCGGCAATCCTGGATCCGCCTATGAGATGAATCAATCTATCAACGATCGATCAATCAATCAAGTATAATTACCTGCGATGAAGCGGTTTGTAGGGTATGTATATATATATATATATATATATATATATATAGAGAGAGAGAGAGAGAGAGAGAGAGAGAGAGAGAGAGAGAGAGTTTTGACTGTCGGTTGAATTTGCACGATGGTAGATGGTTGGGATAAAACGTCTCACAGGTGCACGGAGAATATCCACAGCAGAAGTCGGAGTAATGCCAATTGTGCCAATTCAGAAGGTAAGAATTTAGGAAACAGAAGATGGAATGCTTCAAACTAAGACTGTACCCCTTGAGGTACGAATAAGCCCTCCAATGTATTAAAATGTCAGACTCTTGAACTTAAGCTCCTCATTTTGTGTGTTGGTTAAAGTCAATTTCACTCTTGTTAAACTTCAAGCACCATTATCTGTTAAGTTAAATTATTTAGGGGTAAATATAATTAACCATTAGGGAAAATAAATCCCTTTTCTGGCCTCTGGCCACAGGGGCACGGAGAGGACTCCAGCAGGGCTCTCGGGAATGTGAGCCACCAGACGGCGAGCTGCAGCCCTAACCGAGACTAGCTGCCCCATGCCAGCACCCCCGCCATTGAGAAAAGGCTCAGCGTGGGGCGGAGGTTTTGGCATCGCCGGCGTCGCCCGAGCCGCGGCCTTGGACCACCTGCAGAGTGCATGACGCCCCACCTCAGTCTCAGACGTCCCCCTCCCCTCGGTCCCAGCTGCCACGGTTCTTGAGCCCGGGGCTGGCCAAAATAGAAGACCCCGCACCGGCGATGGCCTGTTACCCAGGCTGTATAAAACGGTATTTTCGGTAGCAGCCGACCACCGCGAAGCTGCGAGTGACGAGGACCAGGGAGGGGCGATCCTGCGAACTGCCACTCCGGAAACATTTCTGAATCAGCACGAGTCCGATGATTGTGCGCGTGCGCCCTCCTGCTGCATGAGGTGACTAACGGTGGTAGAGGAGACAAACTTAATAAAGCTGGGAGTGAGTTTGATGCGTAGGTGTATTACCTGCAGGTCTGACCAGATTATATTTGATGATTAAAACTTGATTCAAAAGGAACCAAGTAAAACGAGCATATTCTCATGCTCGAGCGCAACTTTAATATATATTCAAAGAAAACAAGAGGATTGTCAACATTAGCATTCTCCGTTAATATCAGCAGACATTTTCCAGCCAAGTTGTGCGGATATTTCCGGTTCACTCAGAACAGGAGATGGCGGTGATACCGAGCCAAGGTCCGTGGGGTCACGCGGCGCCAGTCCGTGCCGTCCGGCTGTAGCTACGTGTAAGGCCGCCGCGGCCGGCCGGCCCCTCCTCAGACGGAGTAACGGTCACGCAGCCACTAACGGTGCCAACAGCCCCGCACGATCTTTGATAGCGATCCCGATGGAATCAGCTGGTCTGTAGTGCGCCTGGCTGTGGGTCCGTTCGGGACTGTTTAGCTGGTCTGTGACGTGCCTGGGTGTGGGTCCGTTCCGGATTGTTCAGCTGATCTGTGACGTGCCCGACTGTGGGCCCGTTCGGGATTGTTCAGCTGATCTGTGACGTGCCCGACTGTGGGTCCGTTCGGGATTGTTCAGCTGATCTGTGACGTGCCCGACTGTGGGTCCGTTCGGGATTGTTCAGCTGATCTGTGACGTGCCCGACTGTGGGTCCGTTTGGGACTGTTCAGCTGATCTGTGGCGTGCCTGGGTATGGATCCGTTCGGGATTGTTAAGCTGATCTGTGACGTGCCCGACTGTGGGTCCGTTCGGGACTGTTCAGATCGGTCTGTGACGTGCCTGGGTGTGGGTCCGTTTGCAGCAACTCGATATGCTCGTTTAACGGTGTTATATTGATGAGAAGTTAGTTTCCCTTTGAAAATGAGAAGCCTCTCCGCCAAAGCTCTCTCTCCACTGTTGTTCCAACCATCACACACCGCCTGTCGCAACACTGTACCGCAGGGTCTAGCCTGGAACTATGCTGTGCCGCAGGGTCTATCCTGCAGCTTATACTGTACCGTCGCACGTGCTTCTCAGGGAAAGGGTAGGCTGTGCCGCCGGGCACGTACCAGCCAGCTGACAGTAATTACTGTATCCCTCCTCGTCGCATAGGCGTAGGAACCGGGGGGGCCAGGGGCCACTGGCCCCCCACTTTTCTGTGGGGGCCCCCACAGAAAAGTGGTATTTATATGAAAATACCAGCAACTGTAACATAAAACAAGAAACCCAAAACGGACCGTATAGCTTGCTCGGAATACCTCTTATAAAGCTGGCCTGGACTCCTGAGCTGATCTGAGGTCTTATGAGTCGGCCTGGGCCCCTGAGCTGTTCAGGGGCCCCTGAATTAACCTTTGATGTCCTATGAGCTAACCTGGGGCTCCTTGAGCTAATCTAAGGTCCCTCGAGCTGGTTTATGCCCCTCTGAACTGTTGCATGGTCCCTAAGCTGAACTGGGAGCCATCAGCCTGAATGGGCCCCTTGAGCTAGTCAAAGACTCTATACAAGCCGATCTGGGGCCCCTGAGCTGAGCTGGGCCCCCAAAGCTAATCTGACGCCCCCTGTGCTAAACTGGGGCTCCTGAGCTTATCTGGGGCTCACGCAGAGTTATAGGGCCCCCGAGCTGAGCTTGAAGTGGCCTCCTTGAGCTGTTCTGAGACGCTACATAAGCCGATCTGGGACTCCTGAGCTGAGCCGGGCTCCTAAGCTGATCTGGTCATCTGAGCTAATCTGTGACCCACTGTGCAGAACTGCCCACCCCCCCCCCCACCTGCCCCCTTAGATGGACTGGGACCAGTAGAGTAGCCAAAGAGAGTCCAAGGGGTTCGCGGACCCCTGCCCCCGCCCTTGGGCCGATCGTAAGCACTCTAAAGGATTCTCTGATCAGGGGCCCCCCAGGGTCAGTCTCAGGGGCCCCCGAGATTGGTTCATAGGGGCCCTGAGTCGGTCTCAGGGCCCTCCACCCCGAGAGTTAGCATTAGGGGGCCCAAGAGTTGGTCTTAGGGGCCCCCGAGAGGTGGTCTCAGGGGCCCCCCGAAAGTTGGTTTCCAGGGCCCCTGAGACTTGGTCGCAAGGGACCCCCGAAAGTCAGTCTCAGAGGGTCCGAGAGTCAGTCTCAGTCTCCCACCCCGCGAGATTAAGTCACAGACCCCCAAAGTCGGTTTCAGGGGGCTCCTGGAAGTCAGTCTCAGGGGACCCGAAGAGTCGGTCTCAGGGGGCCTCCGAGAGTCGAGCTCAGGGGGCCACGACATATAGTCTCAGGGGGCCCGAGAGTTAGTGTCAGGGCCAAAAGTCTATCTCAGGGCCCCCAGAAGTCGGTTTCAAGGGCCCCTGAGTCAGTCTCAGAGGATCCCAAGAGTTGATCTCAGGGGGCCCCGAGAGTCAGGCTCAGGGCCCCCGAGAGTCAGCCTCAGAATCCCCGCCCCCTGAGAATCGGTCCAAGGGGTCCCTCGAGAGCCTTTCTCAGGAGGCCCCTGAGAGTCGGTCTCAGGGGTCCCTGGGAACTAATCTCGGGATAAGTAATTATCAGATACCCCACCAGTGTTGGTCTAAGGGGGCCTTCTCTCAAGGGCCCCGAAAGCTAATATGGGGCCCGAGAATTAGTGTCATGAGTGCCGCCAAGTGCTGGTCTCAGGGGCCCCTCATAGTCTCAAGGGTGCCTCTCTCAGGAGACAATATTTACTTTCAGGGGGCCCCGAGTGATCATCTGGAGTCCCGAGAGTTAGTCTCATTTGCGCAGCAGAGTGATGGTCTCAGGGGGCCGCGGAGAGGTGATCTTGGATGCCCTCGAGAATTGGCCTCAGGTTGTCCCCCCCCGAGTTTTTGTCTAAGGGGCCCCAAGAATCAGCCTCGGGGAGCGCTCAAAAGCTAGTCTCAGAGGCCCCTCCCCCCGAAGTCAGTCTCAGGGGCATCCGAGAGCTAATTTTGGGGCTCTTAGAGTAACCAAAAAAATTTATCTCGAGTTTTGGTCTCACGGGCTCCAAGTTGGCCTTACACCCCTGAGGGCTAATCTGGGACCTCCTAGAGAAGGTCTCAGAAGCACCAATTGCTCAGTCTCAGGGACACCCCCTGAGTGTTAGTCTCAGGGGGCGCCCCAGTGTTAGTCTCAGATTGCTATCGGGAGTCAGTCCCAGGGTCCCCCGAAAGTCAGTCTTAGGGGACCCAAGAGCTAACCTGGATGCCCCCGAGACTCTATGTCTGGGGCCACCCGAGAGAAAATCTGGGAGGTCTGGTAAGTAGTCTCAGAGGTGCTGCCGAGAATTTGTCTTAGGAGCTCCAAGCTATACTCAGGGGCCCCTCGGTTTTGGTCTAAGAGTCCCCGGTAATAAGGCCCAGGGGCCCCTGACAGCTAATCGGGGAGGGGCCGAAAATTAGCCTCGCGAGTGCCGCTAAGTGTTGGTCTTAGGAGGGTCTCAGAGCTAAACTGGGAATCCTGAGCTTATCTGGGGCTCACTTATACGGCTCCTGAGCTGAGCTGGGGGCCATGAGTTTAAAGTGGCCTCCTTAAGCTGTTCTGAGACGCTATATAGGCCGACCTGGGGCCTCTTAGCTGAGACGGGCTCCTAAGCTGATCTGGTCACCTGAGCTAATCTGGGGCCCGCTGTGCTGAACTGGGGACCCCGAGATGGTCTGGGATCCCTGAATACTTAGTCACTGAGCTGGAACCGTTGAGCTATTCTGAGACCGTACATCAGCCGACTTGGGACCCTGAGCTTATCTAGACCCCTAAAAGCTAATTTGGGCCCTTAGCTAATCTCAGGCGCCCCGTGATGAACTTAACAGCCCCTGAGCTGGTCTGGGGCACTTGAACTGTTATTAAGTCCGCTGAGCTGAGCTAGGGGCGATGAGTTTGAATGGGCCTCTTGAGCTGCTTTGAGCTCTACACCAGCCGACCTGGGGTCCCTGAGCTGAACTAGGCCGCCAAAGCTAGTTCTGGGCTCTAAATTAATATGAGGCCCCTCTGCTGAACTGAGCAGCCCCTGAGCTAGTCTGGCGCCCCCTGCCCAATTATAGGACCCGCTGAGCTAGCTGGAGACCAGCTGGAGCTTGAGTTGGTCCATTGAGCTGTTCTGAGACCCTATATCAGCCAATTTGGGGGCCCCTGAGCTGTGCTGGGCCCCACAGCTAATTCGAGCCCTAAGCTAAGCTGAGGCCCCCTGTGCTTATATGAGGCCTCTGAGTTGGTCTGGAGCCCCTGCACACTTCTAGCGTCCCTGAGCTAAGCTGGGGGCCGATACCTTGAATGGCTCATTGAGCTGATTTGATACCCTATACCAGCCGACCTGGGCCCCTGAGCTGAGCTTGTCTCCCACAGCTAATATGTGACCCCCTGTGCTGAACTGGGGTCCCCAGCTGGTCTAGCCCCCTTGAACTCTGCTAAGGTCACTGAGCTGGGATCCGTAGGCTTAAACGGGTCCCTTGAGCTGTTCTGAGACCCTATATAAGCCAACCTGGGGGCCCTGAGCTGAGCCGGGCTCCTAAGCTAGCCTGGCTTCCTGAGACAATCTGGAACGCCCTGTTCGGAGCTTTTAGGGCCCTGTGCTTATGTGGGGTCCTTTAATAAGGTGGTCCCATGAGCCGGTCCCTTAGCCCATGAGCAGGTTTGGGGCCCCCAGAGCTGACTAATTTGGTTCCTGAGACATGGTTTGGGCACTGGGGGCATCTATGATGACTTTGCGGCTTCTGAGCGGCATAGGCATAGGAAACGGGAGAGTGGCGGGCCAGGGGAGCCACTGGCCCTCCACTGTTCTGTGGTGGACCGCTGCAACGAATATGCAAATATCAGCAACTGCAATATAAAACAAGAAACCCGGGCGGGCACGACAGCTTGTCTGGGAAAGTCCAGTTTTAGCGTATGCCCTCTGCAAACCCCTGGACCGAAAGCGCTTCATGAAAAAAGGTCAAGGCACCTACTACCCGAGTGCCCCAGATGGACCCCCGAAAACTGGACCCAATCAAACTCTGGCCCAGACCGCTCCCAACACAGAGCGCTAATTCAGACACGCAACCCGCACCACAAGCCGAGCAGCAGCCGTCCCTCGGTCATCAACGGGCGTGAAGAGCCGTCTACAGGCCGTCTTCCACTGCGAAATGAAAAAAATATCACCACAGAGCTATTCGATGCGAGGGAACTGTTGGAAAAGACGTAACTAACATTTAATGTATGGAAATACCTAGCGTAGGCCGGTGTGTATGCGTGTATTATCGACACCAAATGAACAGTTTTAAAACTGCTCATAATTATGGGCCTCTTGGGCTGGGGCCCCCTTGAGGTGGGCCCCCTCTGGGGTTGGCCCCCCACATTTCAACCGGTTCCTACGCCCCTGCCTCGTCGTACCTATCCCGCCAGCGCCTGGACTATTTCGGTACCCACGAGCGCCTGGGCTTTTTCTGATCCCACATAGCAAAACCAATGCTAGTACGGGAAAATCCGAACAGTGCGAAAAACTGCCCTACCATTCTCTACCTTGTCCCGAAATCTCCCACTCAGGCTGTACTTTCCAGGTTGACTGGGTAAAATCTAGGGCAGCAGGCAGTTAGTGAGAGAGATATATAATGCAGATCGAGGTGCTCATACACTTAAAAAGTTTGCAGGTTTGTGATTGGGTGATTTCTATTCTCATTGTGTGCTGGTCGTGCAACACTTACCAGAGGTGCACTTTCAGGAGTGCACTTCCGAATTTAAGGGATACATGCAGGGGATGGGTGGCTTAGTGGATAGAGCGTCATGTCTACCAAATCACCGGTCACAGGTTCAAGTCTCGGTGGAGCCTCTGAATAAGTCAATCGGATCCCACCAACTCCCTCTCAACAGAGTGAGAGTTGGTGACGCCGTATAACCTTCACAGTCAATGCGTCGTTAAACCCCAACAATTATTATCGTTATACAGGAATACACGCAAGGGCGGACACAGACCCAAATTTTGTGTGGGGGAGAGCAAATCCATGTCTGCCTCTCCTCCTGGGGGGACGTAAAATTTGAGTGCTCGACAGACCTAGTATAAGCTACCTCTCTAAGCGAATGATCGCTCTCCTTAGGAGGGGGTGGGTGGGAGCGAATGTTTTTTGCCCGACAGACCTAGTGTAAACAACTTTTGTAATTTCTCCTGCCTTTGCGGGGGCCAAAAGATAGTTTGGCACCCCACCAGCACATGGGGGTATGACCGGAATGGCCCCCTCTGCGTCCGCCAATGGATACACGCACACTCTCGAAAGTATGTAATTATAAATCCCTGGTCATGGGTGCGATAGAAATTCCTAGGGGATCGGAGGACGTGTCCTCCCAGCGGATAAACTGAAGGGACGAGCCCCAAAGTGAAAACAGATCTGAGATTTTCACAATCGCTTTGAGCAAACATATACAATGATCCCATCATTAACTTATTTTCATATTATATAATATTATATTATATCATCATATTAGGTATAAAGCTGCATCTCTGCGTTGGAGTCTTAAGATTTACTGCCTTCCCTTTGTCTCGATTAAGGATAGCGACATTGCCGGGTTCAGGGGGAAGCCAATTGGCCATAATTTTCCAAATTTGAGTCTTTCCTTATTTGGCTCACCCAATAGGTCGCCATGGAACGGCATTGGCTCTCAATGGACATTCAAAGTTCAGGGAAGATCCGGCCTTTTGAATATAGAATCACATTTTTGGTTTCGCAGGAGAGTAGGTGCGTTCTAGACTTTCAACATATTTGAATCCTAGGCAATTGTTAGGCAGGTTTGGACATGGACGGTGAATGGTGCTGCCCAGCTGCCCCTCCCCTGGCCTGCTGGGTGCCTCTGAGCCATCTTGCGCCGGGTGAGTGAAACTGCGCTGGGACGCACCATCTCTCTGGCCGTCAGCTTCAGAGGTGAGAGTCGGTGGTGGCGGCTGGCAGCCGGCCAGCTCTGACGGCCAGCTTTCTGGCACATCCGCCTCCCAGCTCTCACCGGGCCGCACAAGACACACCACACAGCAGCCCCGGGACACCAGACACACCACACAGCAGCCCCGGGACACCAGACACACCACACAGCAGCCCCGGGACACCAGACACACCACACAGCAGCCCCGGGACACCAGACACACCCACATAGCAGCCTCGGGACACCAGACACACCACACAGCAGCTGTGAGACACCAGGCACAGCTCGGAACAGTCCTGGGACATCATATACACCACACAGCAGTCCTGTGACACCAGACACACCCACACAGCAGCCTCGGGACACCAGACACACCACACAGCAGCTGTGAGACACCAGGCACAGCTCGGAACAGTCCTGGGACATCATATACACCACACAGCAGTCCTGGGACATCATATACACCACACAGCAGCCCTGGGACACCAGACACACCACACAGCAGCCCTGGGACACCAGACACACCACACAGCAGCCTTGGGACACAAGACACACCACACAGCAGCCCTGGGACACCAGACACACCACACAGCAGCCCTGGGACACCAGACACACCACACAGCAGCCCTGGGACACCAGACACACCACAAAGCAGTCCTGGGACACAAGACACACTACACAGCAGTCCTGGGACACAAGACACACTACACAGCAGTCCTGGGACACCAGACACACCACACAGCAGCCCTGGGACACCAGACACACCACACAGCAGCCCTGGGACACAAGACACACCACACAGCAGCCCTGGGACACCAGACACACCACACAGCAGCCCTGGGACACGAGACACACTACACAGCAGTCCTGGGACACCAGACACACCACACAGCAGCCCTGGGACACCAGACACACCACACAGCAGCCCTGGGACACCAGACACACCACACAGCAGCCTTGGGACACAAGACACACCACACAGCAGCCCTGGGACACCAGACACACCACACAGCAGCCCTGGGACACCAGACACACCACACAGCAGCCCTGGGACACAAGACACACTACACAGCAGTCCTGGGACACAAGACACACTACACAGCAGTCCTGGGACACCAGACACACCACACAGCAGCCCTGGGACACCAGACACACCACACAGCAGCCCTGGGACACAAGACACACCACACAGCAGCCCTGGGACACCAGACACACCACACAGCAGCCCTGGGACACCAGACACACCACACAGCAGCCTTGGGACACAAGACACACCACACAGCAGCCCTGGGACACCAGACACACCACACAGCAGCCCTGGGACACCAGACACACCACACAGCAGCCCTGGGACACAAGACACACTACACAGCAGTCCTGGGACACAAGACACACTACACAGCAGTCCTGGGACACAAGACACACCACACAGCAGCCCTGGGACACCAGACACACCACACAGCAGCCCTGGGACACGAGACACACCACACAGCAGCCCTGGGACACCAGACACACCACACAGCAGCCCTGGGACACAAGACACACCACACAGCAGCCCTGGGACACCAGACACACCACACAGCAGCCCTGGGACACCAGACACAACACGCAGCAGCCCCGGTTAAGTTAGCAGATCCAGCAGATCACTTTTATCGGTTCATGCTGAAAATGGCATTGCCCTGCAAGGCTCCAGTCTACTATTTCAACACTGAGAGGTCGGTCGGATACCGTTGACTCAAATTTTTAAATGTTGAAAACTTTACTGGACCTGTGGATCGGATTAGAAGCATGATGGTAACTGGGAAATGGTAAACCTTGTTATGTGCCGACAACAAGCCTGCGACATCGGTGTCCAGCCGTACCAGTTAGAAAGCTACCATATCCGCTTGAGGGCTTTAGCAGCTGTGATTCAACAGACCCCGAAAGCAAATGATTTCGGCTGTGGGCCAATCGTGGATACCATGGTACAGTAGTCGACCATAGTTTCCGGCAGACCGTCGAGTCCTCTAATGGCTTATCATAGCCACAGAGGTCCAGAGTATGCCACACTGAGGTCAATGAGAGCCTATCGCTGGAGAAGGACTCCTAAAGCCGTTGCAAGGCTATTACGGCCGACAGGCCCCATCGCCCAGTGGGGAAACCTGAAGCACTCACGGCCCCCCTAGAACCAGTAGCTGGCGGCGCCGCTGGCGCTGCTGGAGGGACGCAGAGAGCGGCCTACTTACCGCACCGGCGAGCTGGTCTCTCTGTAGACCTCCGGGTGATATCAGGGGCGGTCACGCCGGCGCCTGCCTTTCACTGGAGTCGACGCAGCCGACGGCGGCTCGGTGACGGTGGCCGCGCCTCACGGCAGCCTGCCCAACTGCCCACTGGTCTGCCCAACTGCTAGCTAGTCTGCCCAACTACTAGCTGGTCTGCCAAGCTGTCCACTGGTCTGCTTAACAGCACACTGACCAACTCAACACACTGAATATGCCTGCTAGCTCAAACTTGATGAGCTCCAAAAGAGAAGAGCGACTCCGCTCAGCGGAGCACTGATCTGCCCGACCCTGGTAAATGCTGCTCTCTTAACGCAGTCGGACACCACTCTGACCAATTGGACACTGGTCTGCCCAGATCAACACTGATCTACCCATTTGAACACTTATCTGCCCAGCTCAACAGTTCGGTATCCATTTGAACACTGGTCTACCGATTTGAACACTGACGTACACAGCTGAACGGTAATCTGGCCGGTGCAGCACGGCTCTCCCTCTCGCACCACTGTCCGAGGTCGCTGGCGCGCTGCTCTGGCGGCGTTGGGCGGCCGACTGGCGCGGCCTCCGACAGCGCTGTGGCTGGCGAGTGACCCAGTTACAGCGGCGAGAGCGGCCCGCAGCTCGGCCGGTCACTGACCCACCTCAGCCCCAGCCCTCCGCCGCAATACGCACAGCAGCGCGCTCAGCACATCCCCGGGGCGGCGACGGCCGCCGTCAGCAACGGCGTCAGTTCTCGTGGTCAAGATGGCTCACATAGTTCTTAGATGATGCGGAAGGCATTTAGTCTAGCATACTAATGCCCCTCATTCTGGGGCGTGGCCACTTTCGTCCAGCAAATGCCACAAGTAAGCCGTTTCTAAACAAGTTCTGAGTCCATTCCGACTCTGCTGTGTTTGAAATGAGACTTTCAGATGCGGAGCTGCTTCAGACGTGCCTTAGCAGTCATCTGAAACGCCGGGCGGCCGCTTCCGCAGACTTCCCTGTACTTCTGATTGGAAGCACCCGTGGATACTCGTTTCTCCTGCCGCCCCAGCTCTGGCGCGCTGAGAGCTTTCTACTTCCGTGGAAAGAGCAGGCTTGGCGTTCCCAACGCAGTCCTGTATTTACTCCTGGCTACGCATGCTCCCCAATTCCAGCCACAACACCTCTGCACAGGACACACATATAAAACTTTGTGCCAACTAGCTTTTGTGGTGTGGTATTTTTTGCGTTACACGAAAGACAGCTGAGTGCGGATTTGTTACTTGGCGCACATACTTGCAGGGATCTGTTTTTACCACGGTTTGGTTAGAAACAGTCCTCATATTTACAAAAGGAAAAGTAAAAGTTAATCAGGAGCGTTACCAACCGGGTGCCAATGGTGGTCCGAACCTCCAGTTCAAAAAATTTGACCCCACCCTCTCGGCTTTTAGCTACCCTATCCATCTCCCGCGACGAAAATTAGATTTAAATTGCTAAACATCTCACGTTGAAATCAAAACTCAGGATCCGCATTTATTTCGGAACCAAACAATTACTAAGTATTACGGGCGTTCCATCTTACCTGTAGCTTCTAGACAAAAGTGACAGCATCTACAGAAGTCAATCAATAACAACGCGGCTGCTTTATTGAGTACCTATCATCAGTGCATGAATCAAGTGAGATGCTTTAGTACATTGATTATGTTCTCTGACTTTTTCACTAAATCGAAAATCGTTCCGATGTGTTTTATATTTGTCATTGCGTGTATTATGATCTGTGTTTCTGAACAACTTTTACGAAACGAACAACTTTGTGCTGATGAGGAATTTCAAACATGTACAAAAACACTCGTTAGAATAGTTCCTTCTCCAGTGCGGAACGTCCCAAATTCATACACATAATATTCGTTCTGCAATGTCGCACAATAAAGCTTCCACCATATTGGTGCCCAGGAAATACCTAGCCACATGAAACTCTCAAGCATGGCAAGGTAAACAAACAAACGGTGCATCCCGGTCACTGGCTGCAGAGGGGCCCCGTGGAGCTCTACAGCCGAGGCAGCTAGTTCCGCCAGAGAAAGCCCATATGAAGAAAGCAGCTGACTGCTTCTTTGTTGGGGGCTGCAGGGGAGGGCTGGCGTACACTTTCACCAGGGATGGCTTGTCAGTGCCGTGGCCAGTGGCCACTGCCGGGACCCATACTCCAGTCCACACAAAGACCTTTTTAGCCTGCATGCCACTTGAGGCGAAGGGGAGCGGAGCACGGCTGTGGGACTGGGGGCAGTGGGGGGAGGGGGGCGTCGGTCAGTCACCCCACCTTTCAGACGGGGCCGACGCAGCTCGGTGAACGGATCTGGGTCAGCGGCAACTGGGAGGCCGGGGGCCGACGCGCTCCGGCGCCGTGTGCGTGCCGGCAGTTTTGGACTGCCAGGCCGGCGGGCACGACATCCCAGGCGCCCCGGCGCCCCGGTCGGAGTCACCATCAACATGGCAGCGTCATAAGAAGTTTAGCTTGTGTTATTTACTTGCATGGACATAGACAGTTTTCAAACAGCAGGGAAGAATAAAGCAGCCCGTCACAACTCAAACCAAAACATGTTGTCAATGACTTCAAGTAAAACAATTATCAAAGTGACATGGCACACAACCCTTGGGCAGGTACATCAGCCGTGTCAGCGACACTGGTGGTGTCATGTTTCCGCATTCCCACATAGGTTCCGCATCCTCTTTCCGTTTCAATCGAGTCTCCGGGTTTGGAACATGTTTGATAACATTATCTGTTTAAAAATAAGAAAAATCATGTTTTTAAGGCAAATACAAGTTTGCAAATAAGGAAAGTAAAACAGCCTTGGGGAATTAAGTTTTGCGATTTGATTAAAATATTTTCTAACTAGAATTTCAAATCTGACCAAAAGCATGCACTGGTTAAGAAATAGGCGCATCGGCTTGTGCAGTTTAATGGAAGGCTTGTTTGAGGCACCTACTGCACTCTGCGCCCCACAACTATCTGCTGGCGATAATCGGGGCTAAAGTGGAACTACAGATCATTCTTCCCCTGACGGCATGGCTAGGTCTCCAACTATGTACTGCTTCTCAATATGTTCCTTTGATATGTTTCCAAAATATTATATTATGATTAATGAAGAGGTAATCTATGCTTCTGTTTCTATAACTCGCATTTGGGATAAGAAAACGAATTAGATAAATAAGACTAGATTGACCAGAAGTAAATTTGGCGATGCGTAGCTCAGTGGTAGAGCGCCTGCCCTCTCAGCCACGGGTTCAAGGTTAACAAGACCTACCAGATATCTGAATAAGTAGGGGAGAGTGGGGTAAGATGCCCAGGGTTTAGGGAAATCCGGATTATAGAATAACCACGGAATCAACAGCGCTACTTTAGATGCCAAGTCGTAGCCTGATCATTTATCTTTCTTATAGAGTCGATGAAATTGCTGATAATTATCATGTTTTCTAACTATTATGATTTTACTAGAGGCTTGCAAAGGGGCGTCTTACCCCATCGGGTGGGTAAGACGCCCCTGGGGCTTGGTAAGACGCCCCACCCCTGGGCATCTTACCCCATTTTGGTCTATCGTTGATTAAGTAGCTTTTTCGTAGTTCTTAGCTTCATTGGCAATCATTTAAGTATTATTCAGAAGTCAGAATGTAGGGGAAGTCCGTGCAAGAGTACGCACTTAACTTTCTAAAGGCTTTCACTTTTCCCTATAAGTCTAACAACTAAAATTTTTATGTGGTTGTTTAGCCAGAAGAATTGTCTATGTATGGTCCATGTTTCAACTCGATGTCTCTGAAAGGAACTCGCCACGAGCCCATCAAAAATAAAAATACGTGCGTACTCTTGCCGGAGTGGGCCGTAAGAGTACGCAAGAGAGGCTGCGAGTACGCATTGATGCCCCGCTGTGCTTTAGGTGCATAGGCCATGTCGCGAAGTTTTTTGTCGCCAAACTAGGCGATTGTATGATTTTATATCGTTCTGAATATACAAGAACTATGTTGCAGCATTTGGTTTTACAAATAGAATTACGGACACTGTCCCGAGCGAAAATTAAATTTTCCTATCTCTTAAGCATGCGCACTTTGCCCAACGGCCTACTGCGTACTCTGCCGGACATGCTCCCTGGGAAGAAATTCTTCATAAACATGTTGGCAGGCGTTTTAGCGTGAGCTCCGGTCCTTGAGCACACTCTAGCTCAGCTTTCTTACTGATGACAGACTGTAATGCAATAGTTTTTTATAATAGGGGCATGGTCTACAAGTTTACCCAGTTAAGAAATATTACTTCAAGGGTGCCCAGAAACTTATTTTGCTCTGTACTCCCGCGGGAAGAACAGGAGCACGTTGAATTTTGGTGTGCAGCCTAGGCACTGACCTCGCTTTTTATGCCAGAGTATCAGCCATCTCAGTGGTTGCTAAGTAACCAAAACAGCTGCTGCGTACTCTTGTCTCCTGCGTACTCTTACCCGCCCTTACCCTATTTAGAAGCGTCCACACACATTGATAAAAGGTGTAGGTGGTTTTCCACGTTTCCACGTCAAATGATAGAACAAAGTTACGTAAAACTAACGATAAAAACCAAGGATAAATGCATACCATAAAAGTAATATAAAATCACACACACACACACACACACATACACACACACACACACAATAAAAAAAACACACACACACACACACACACACACACACACACACACACACACACACACACACACACACACACACACACACACACACACACACACACACACACACACACACACACACACACACACACACACACACACACAACGAAGTACGAAACGAAGTAGGTAAACTGGTACGAGGATTCTGAGAACCTCCCCTAAATCCCCTACCTTGTCTTTTCTGTGTTCCCTTTGTTTCGATTCCCCATTTTAAAAGAAATATGGGCCAGAAGTTGTTAAGTACAAAAAAATTCACTTCAGACGGTAAAAATGACTTGTGGTGACTCGAAGCTTTCTCCCACCAACCATCACAGGCTCCCAGTCTATCATTTATGGCGCACAGCCACCTTAGCCTTCTCGTCAAGGCACACAGGCCCAGCCTTCCCAAGCAGTGCACTCGATCCATTCTTTGCACGAGAGAACAAAACTCACTCCGCAGATGAGATATCTGGTACCGTCATGCCCACTGTCTTTCTTCCCTTATACAGCTTTTGCCTGCCTCGTCCACGTCTTTTTAGATACATTTGCTTTCGCAAACCCTGTAACTAGTCTGTCTTCCAGATCCTTTTTTAGATGCATGTTGTTGCAAGTTCGGCTTTTGGAGTCGCGGAGTCTCACTAAGGTCATCAATGGACTTGTCGCGGAGACCCCAGCCCTACCATCGGAGTGAGCAACTCCTGCAATGAAGATTTAATTTCAAAGTCAAAGTTAAACGTCCCACAAATTACAGGGACGGCCGCCCCGCTCAGGTCACCCTCTCACCAGTCAGTTGCCAGCCGACCTACGTCGGGTAAACTATTGAGCGCCGAAGCGTCTCAGGAGAACCGATCCCAAGCCTGGACATGCACTGCCACTGCACGTTCCTGAGCAGCGGGCCGGAGCCCAATGCTCTACCAACTGGGCTACCGGGATGACAAATGTAGGGACGACATACGAGATCAGGCACGGAGTTTTCCAGGATTAACCATGTGGAATATTTCAGGTCTGGTTCATTCATAGACGAATCTAGGTTAAACAGTTCAGCCATAGTCCCTTCCCAATTGGCCAAAATTGAACGATTTTGGTCAATTTTGTTTTAAAATATGTTTTACGGTTTTGTCCATTTTAATTTAACTGCTTTGCGCCTCCACCACACCACCTTGATCTGAACCCGCCATGAGGTCATCTCCGGTTGGGGCATCAGGCCAGGTCCGGTGAACGCCCAAATAATTGTCTCAAGAATTTGATAATTGAGCTGGGATTCGCTTTATCGAATGAAAGCACCAACCACAAAATTTGGCTGTTATGGGATTCCCTATCGTTAGTGGCCTGGGTTCAGGTGCGAGGCCTTCAATTGGAAAGGTTAGTCACAAAGCGACAAATTGAAGTGTGCTCTTATTTAACATGTACGGTCATGCGCGTCGAAAGCATAGGACAGGAACGGGAGGACGGATTCCCTAACTCGTCAATCTGTGAGGACGTCTCCCGACAAGTTTTGGGAATCGACCTAGGCTTTTATTGTCTCCCTATTACCTACCTACGTTGACCTACGTAAATTTGTTCATGAGCTTCACGGTCATTGGCTTTTTCAAACACGGTCAATTTAAAGTTCACGCCCCCCTCGCCATCACCAGTCCAGGGTCCGTAGCCCCCAGTAACAATTCCGTGGCGCTGCCTGTGGGTAAGGTTTGGACTAACCCCAATTTTAACACATAGTTGTTTACTCTAACAAATGGCGTTATATTGCTCTGGGTAAAGACATCCGCTTTCCACCGGGAAAGTTGCCCATGGGGCATCTTTCCCCATTCATTGAGGAGGCATCTTTCCCATCAGTACCCAAACTAGATAAAACCTGAAAGGCAAAAATTATACAATTAATACACTCAAGGGAAATGTTCAGTTAGTGAGTTAAATATGCCATCATTCGTAATGGGAACTCAAACAAAGCACGCATCCAATATTCTTCGAGGTATCTGCAACTTATGTGGGCAATTTTTTTTAGAAAAGCATCGAAACATAGACTTACCTACCAGCTTCACGTAAATCACAGGGAGGAAACTGAATTTTTGCGCAAAAAACAATCAAGGCCTCTGCTTTCGACCAAGAACAATATTATTTACCAGTGGTGGCCCGGATTGCCAAAATAGGGGATGGAGCGTCTTACCCGATGGGGCATCTTACCCCACTCTCCCCTACAACCTGCCCTGAAAGACCCTTCCTAAAGGGTAGAGTTGTGATACCGCACAACTTTGGCAGTTGGTGTGTCGTTAAATTCCAGCGATTGCTTGTATCTGAGAGTAAATTCCTGGATCTCTGATCTTTTCGTACCTCCCCTATCTTTTCTTCAGACGCCAGTTGGGGTAGGTGAAAATAGCGAAACGGAGACACTGCTTACCATGTAAGATGGGCAATACAAGAATATATGGTAATCGTACACAGTAAGTACTTTTCTCTTGCATCACTTAGGCGAGTGATATATGATACGTCTGCGGGTAAGCTGTCGAGTTCCCACTGCTGAGAAACTGGGAGGTAACGACCCCATGGCAAAACAGTTGATGGAAGACAGAAGTCATAATTTTCTATCTTGCGACAACCCGGTTTCCTCCAGCAATCGACGCCAACGTAGTGAGTGGTCGTTTTATCTCCATTAGTTTTTAGATAAATTGGCGAAATGAGGCTGTTTCGTATTTACATGCACATAGCATTAATTTATATAAATTACAGGCATTTCAACTTCGATGCTTTACGCGACAGTATGAGAAATTCATTGTTTTCCAGCTATAACTATAAGATTATTAGGAAACGTGTGTACTATTGCATAGGACCAGGGTCTAAGATAAAATTTGAACCGGGTGCGCCGCGGCAGAAGGGTACTAAGTGCTACCGAGGGCTAAGTGACGTTCCTTACCTCATCAGCTGCTCCCGGTCTCGATCTACATTAAGGTGGGGATAGTACCCGTCTTCCACCATCCCGTAAGGTTCGAAAATCCCTTTTCTCACAACGGAACGTTTTCCCCAACACCTCCTCGCTGACCCGATGGGTGGATTGGCGGGGGCAGAACAGTACTACCTTCACCGATCCAATGGGAGACGGCAGAGTGCTGTGACGTCGGAGCACTCTATACACGTCTGAGCACATCTCATAACTGTGTTTCAGGTCTTTCACTTGTTCTATATATATAGCTTTACTCTAGTTCTAGTGTATAGCTCCTAACCTTTTCCGAAGGAGTCTTATATTTTAAACTCGTGTTTTGGCAAATGACTATTTTGGCGGTTAGTACCCTTCTGCTGCCGCGCGCCTCTGTGTGAGCTCTAGGATATTCTAATTCGAGGTGCTTATTATCTGTGAATAACACATCTTACTTCAATTTTCCTACAATACATTTTTTCCATACAGACCGGGGACAATTTTCGGTCTCAGCCCCTCCTACTGGTCCCCAGTCCTTCCGATCTTCCCCTTCTGGGTTATAACCAGTGTTATTATAGTACCAAAACCTGAAGTCATGTTCCTCGTTCGACCAAGGTCTTTGTGCTCCTCGCTAAAGACCGCAAGGGCCTCTAACAACATTAAGTGCACGGAGTACTGAAACGACGTGCCCACGGAAGAAAATAAGGCTGCCATTTCAACTGTGCATATGTGCCCTCTGAAGCTTTAGGTGTTACCTTTCCTCTTTTTGGTCTCCACTAAAAACTTGAGGAAAAATACACTATTTTCCTATCAATACCGGCCACAAATCTGAACAGGTTCTTAGGCTTCATTGCCTGTTTTTATTTCTCTTTATCCAATGTAATGTATCAGTTTTCCTGATCTTCTTGCTCCTTCGTTTTCAAGGCTTAAGAAAGAGGGAAGGATTCACAGAGGAGAAAAGAAAGTTAGAAAGAGACCCTCAGCCAGCCTTGCACGCCCCATCGCGAGATGGAGACTGAACTGATGTGAAAGAGCAGCCTTGCTTGTCCTGGACACGCAGAAGTTCTTATATCAGGCCTATTTTGGGGTAGTTGGTACTTCCCACCGCGTGATATCGATACGCTATAAGAGGACACCATTTCCGGCACAGTCAGCCAGCAGAATGAGTTCGTCGCATTTCTTGGCGTCGGGATCTCAGTCGTGCAAACAGAGCCCTGAACAAGGCCGGGTCACCTCCGCGGTGGCGGCTCTGCCGAGCTGCGTGAACGTTCTCTCCAGAGGCAGAACCCCGATTCTGCCAACTTAGTTGAACAACATCTCGAGGAACCAGAGGATTGAACATTTTTAAAACAGATACTGGCCCCAATTAAGGTGTAAGTATAGTTCCATCGACATGGCAAGGCATCACATTGTACTGCCTTAAATTCTCATTCCGCGTGTTGGGGATAATTATTCGCTCTAAGGTACGACTCAAGAAACCCTTTTTACTCGGGAAAACTACCCTTTCTTGTGGTAGAAGCTTAACTCTGTTGGGGAAAAAATTGATGTTTCTAGCCTCTGGACATAGGCGGATCCAGAGGAGCAAGTCGGAGCACTTGCCTCCACCTCGATCTACACTCTAAGTCCCCTGAAAAGATGACGGTGCTCCCCCTTGGAAGGTCGATGGTACCCTCTGAAATTTGGCCTCCCACCTCCCTCCCCGAGGATGCGAGCATCAGTGCCCCTGTGATATTATTTCGTGCCCACCTAATAGGTTTTGCCGTCAAAAAGTGGTGTCCCCTGGTTTGGATGACATCCTCCCCAAACCACGTGCCCCCCATCGGAGATCCTGGATCCGTTTATACCTCTGGCTCTATCCATCCAGCACAATATATGAAATCGAGGCCATTAACCAAGGCTCTGAGCCGGTCAGGAGCAAGTGCCCTCGCATGTTTACTATCAACACTTTCTCGGCTCGCAGTCCATACTTTACAAGCCTGAGGCCAATGCCTTCCCCTCCGATGAGGCCCGGAAAACGAGGTAACACCTCTAGATAGAAACCGATGGTGATAGGTCGACGATTTTGGATGCAAATGCAAGTTGTCCATTTGGTGGTTCAAACAAGCACGCACAGTGCTGGTTTTCGATTGTAGGTCAAACCACTATTCAGTCGGACAGACCAATCGAGTCACTGACTATAACACACTTTTACTACATTTTAAGCTTCCTTCAATGTTCAGACTCAATATGACATGCTTTATTTGCATAACATTTTCTGGACGTCTTGACGCCCCATGTGATGGGATGTTTCGCCTATTAGTGCAAGGGCGTGTATCGCGAGTAGGGAGAGGAAGATGCCCAGGGTTTAGGAAATCCGGATTATAGAATAACCGCGGTACCAACAGCGCTGCTTTAGATGCCAAGTCGTAGATGATCATTTATCTTCCTTATAGAGTCGATGAAATTACTGATAATTATCATATTTTCTAACTATTATGATTTTACTAGAGGCTTACAAAGGGCGTCTTACCCCATCGGGTGGGTAAGACGCCCGGCTTAAGATGCCCCACCCGGGCATCTTACCCCATTTTTGTAGTTCTTAGCTTCATTGGTTATCATTTAAGTATTATTCAGAAATACGTTTTTCATGTTTCCACGCAAAATGATAAAACAAAATTACTTAAAACTAACGATAAAAACAAAGGATAAAAGCATACCAAAAAGTAATATAAAATCACACACACCACAAACAACGAAGTACAAAACGAAGTAGGTAAATTGGTACGAGGTTTCTAAGAACCTCCCTAAATCGCCTACCTTGTCTTTCAAGTTCTCTTTATTTCAAGTCCCCATTTTATAAGAAATATGCCAGAAGTTGTTAAGTACACAAACATTCCCTTCAGAGAGTAAAATGGATTGTGGGACTAAGCTTCCTCCCACTAACCCACAGGCCCCAGTTTATCATTTATGGCGCACGGCCACCTTAGCATTCTCGTCAAGGCACACAGGCCCAACCTTCCCAGACAGTATACTGATCTAATCTTGCACGAGAAACAAAACTCACCTGCAGATGAGGTATCTGGTATCGTCATGACCATTGTCTTCTTCCTAAACCGCTTTGCCTGCCTCGTCCACGTCTTTTAGATACATTTGCTTGTAACCCCTTTTACTAGCCTATCTTCCAGAGCCTTTTTATATCCATGTTGTTGCAAGTTCGGCTTTGGAGTCGGAGCCTTACTAAAATCATCAATGGTCTTGTCGCGGAGACCCTAGCCCCACCATTGAGCGAGCAACTCCTGTAATCAAGATTTAATTTAAGTCAAAGTTAAACATCCCACAAACCACAGGATGGCCGCCCCGATCAGGTCACCCTCTCACCAGTCAGTTGCCAGCCGACCTACGTCGGGTTAACTATTGAGCGCCGGAGCGTCCCAGGGAATCGATCTCAAGCCCGACATTAACCAAGTCGCAGAAAATAATTTCCGATTTCGGATTAAGAGTAGTGATTTTATTATGTCATGATATGTTGCAAACATGATACAAACAAAACAAATCGGATGAATCTACGTTTAATGGCGCGGAACGGCCTTTCGAAGGCATGTTTTCAGTAGGACGGCGTGAAGTCTCCATTGACTTCACAATGCATGTTGTCAGTATCCTGCACCACGGTAACTTTAGACCAACATCAAAACATTGGATCTATTTGCACCCGATCCGTAGCCAGGCGATGCACTGATACCCGGGCAGCTACAGACGCCAAGGCACCCTCGGTCATTTCCTGGTCACCCCTGTGAAGCTGGGTGGATTTCTCGAGTTTGAACCTAACAACTTTGAAATTGTTGACGTTTAAAGGGAATGTGCACCTGATCGAATGCTGGAATTTAGTAATTAGGGGTACTTTTTCAGCCGAAAATCATGAAACTGTCCCTGATTTGTCTGATTTCTCTGAAAAATGTACAATAAGCTCAATATTTTTATTTTTAAAATGCGTCTCTAGGGAAAAATAAATATCTGCCTGTGGATGATGTCATGATCTGAACCACTACCACATTCAAAAGGCTTCAAGGGCTTGATTGGCTGATACTCACCGTGGCGTCAGCATATGTCGTCACACCAACAACTGACAACTGTGGCCTGCTGCCAGGTACATGACGGGTACATTTCAGGTAGGTTTTAGCTTATCTACGGAAGCTTGAGTTTCAAACAAATGAGATATTGAGTACCGTTTTCGGGCATGCCTACAACTGGCTATCTCAGTCAAAATCACGTTATAAAGGTGCCACATTCCCTGAACGACGCACCAACCTCTGATTATACGGTGTCGCCAACTCCATCCTGTTGGGAGGGATAGTCACGTTGCTCATTCGCTGTCCCTGCCGGGATTTGAACCCGACCCTATGGGCAGGATACAGATGTGCTGCCTATAGCAACACAGCACCCCCCCTCCACCCTTAATAACTTGGTTGGTCAGCTGGTTGAGCTTTTCTCTAGTTGAGCACCTACTCATATTGGGTCTGGCTACGAGCGTGGTTTGTAGTGACACCTTGGAGTAATGCAGTGTAGTAATGTAATAATCAAATGATCAGACTGGAGACTGTAGGTAGGCTATCCTGTGCTCACTCTGAGCCTTCCTGCCGAGGAGATGAAGATGTTCCAGACTAATTCCATGGAAGTTGTCGACTTACTCGTTCATGGTCAGGCGTGGAACTGTGTGAAGGAGGAACGGCCGACCAGGCTGTGTTCGGAACACAGGAGGGACGGCTTATCAGGCTAGGCTTACAGGCAGAACCCAAAGGAGGCCCAAAAAACCCAATGGTCTGCTTATAGAAAGGATGGAAACAAGTAAAATTATTGTCTAATGTGTTACGGAATTGATGTGTATTGTACAATGTGTGAGGACATTCAGTTGCCAGATCATCTGCAAATATATGATGGTGATTAAGACATACTCACAGCATTAAGCATGCGTCAGACAAATAAGTAGGCAAACAAATAGAATTAGTCGTCAATCCGGTTTGTTTCAGATCTGCGTGTCTCAAACGCCCAGACGCAGATGGCCTACCTACAGCCTCCAGTCTGATCATTTGATTATTACATTACTACACTGTCTTCCTCCAAGGTCTCACAACAAACCACGCTCGTAGCCAGACCCAAATATGAGTAGGTGCTCAACTAGAAAAAAGCTCAACCAGCTGACCAGCCAAAGCTATTAAGGGTGGAGGGAGGGGTCGTGTTGCTATAGGCGCACAACTGTATCCTGCACCATAGGTTCCGGGTTCAAATCCCCGGCAGGGACAGCGAATGAGAACAACGTGACTATCCCTCCCAACAGGATGAGAGTTGGCGACACCGATAATCCAAGAGGTTGGTGCGTCGTTCAAGGAGTGTGGCACCTTTATAACGTGATTTTGACTGAGATAGCCAAGTTGTAAGGCATGCCCGAAAACCCGGTACTCAATATCTCATTTGTCTTGAAACTCGAAGCTTCCGTAGATAAAAGCTAAAACCTACCTGAAATGTACCCGTCATGTACCCTGAGCAGCAGGCCACAGTTGTCAGTTGTTGGTGTGACGACATATGCTGACGCCACGGTGAGAATCAGCCAATCGAAGTCCTGAAGCCTATTGAATGTGGTAGTGGTTACCAGATCATGACATCATCCACAGGCAGATATTTATTTTCCCCTAGAGACACATTTTAAAAATTAAAAATATTGAGCTTATTGTACATTTTTTAGAGAAATCAGACAAATCAGGGACAGTTCCATGATTTTCGGCTAAAAAGTACCTCTAATTACACTAAATTCCAGCATTCGACCAAGGTGCCACATTCCCTTTAAACGTCAACAATTTCCAAAGTTGTTAAGGTTCAAAACTCGAAAATCCACCCAGCTTCAATACAAGGGGTACCAAAATGACCAGAGGGTGCCTTGGCGTCTAAGTAGCTGCCCGGGTATCCAGTGCATCCGCCTGGCTACGGATCGGGAAATAGATCCAATGTTTTGATGTTGGTCTAAAAGTTACCGTGCTGCAAGGATACTGACAACAATGCATTGTGAAGTCAAGGGAGACTTCAACGCCGTCCTACTGAAAACATGCCTTCAGAAAAGGCCGTTCCGCGCCCATTAAACGTAGATTCATCCGATTTGTTTTGCTTGCATCATGTTTACAACATATCATGACATAATAAAATCATTACTCTTAATCCGAAATCGGAAATTATTTTCTGACGACTTGCTCTACTGGACATGCACTGCCACTGCAGTTCCTGAGCAGCGGGCCGGAGCCCGAAGCTCACCAACTGGCCTACCGGGATGGCAACTGTAGGGACGACAAAGAGATCAGGTACGGAGCTTGCAGGATTAACCATGTGAATATTTCAGGTCTAGCTCATTCATAGGCGAATCCATGGTAAACAGTTCAGCCATAGCCCCTTCCTAATTGGCCAAAAATTGACCGATTTTGGCCAATTTTGGTTTAAAATATGTTTTAAGGTTTTGTCTATTTTAATTTAATTGTTTTGCGCCTCCACCACAGTAGTTTGACCTGAACCCGTCATGAGGTCATCTCCGGTTGGGACATCAGGCCAGGTCGGTGAACTCCGAAAGTGTCCAAACAATTGTCTCAAGGTTTGTTATGATTGAGCTGGGATTCGTTTTGTCGAATGAAAGCACCAACCACAAAGTTTGGCTGTCATGGGATTCCTTGCGTTAATAGCCTGGGTTCAGGTGCGAGGCCTTCAATTGGAAAGTTTAGTCACAAAGAAGCGACAAATTGAAGTGTGCTCTTATTTGCACGTGCGGTCATGCGCGTCGAAAGCATAGGACAGGAACGGAGGACGGATCCCTAACTCGTCAATATGCGAGGACGTCTCCCGAAAAGTTTTAGGAATCGACCTAGGTTTTTATTGTTTCTCTATTACCTATCTGCTTTGACCTACGTAAATTTGTTCATGAGCTTCATGAGCATTAGCTTTTTCAAAGACGGTCAATTTAAAGTTCACGTCCCCCGCCATCACCAGAACAGGGTCCGTAGCCCCAGTAACAATTCCGTGGCGCTGCCCGTGGGTAAGGTTTGGACTAACCCCAAGTTTAACACACAGTTGTTAACTCTAACAAATGGCGGTATATTGCTCTGGGTAAAGACGCCCCTTTCCATCGGGAAGTTGCCCATGGGGCATCTTTCCCCATTCGTTGAGGGGCATCTTTCCCATCAGTACCCAAATTAGATAAAACCTAAAGGCAAAAATCCCACAATTAATACACTCAATGAAATTGCTCAGTTAATGAGTTGAATGTGCCATCATTCGTAATGGGAAATCAAACAAAGCACGCACCAATACTCTTCGAGATATCTGCAACCTGTGGGGCAATTTTTACTTAGAAAAGCACCGAAATAAAGACTTGCCCACCAGCTTCAAGCAAATCACAGGAGGGAACTGAATTTTGCGCAAGAAACAATCAAAGCCTCTGCTTTCGACCAAGAACAATATTATTTACCAGTGGTGGCCCGGATTGCCAAAGAGGGGATGGGGCGTCTTACCCAATGGGGCATCTTACCCTCCTCCCCTACAGAGGCTGTGGAATGTTCCATACGCTAGAGTGAACACTGTAAATAGGCCTTTATTTTGCAGGATTCCGGTGCTCACTAATGATTTTCTCAACTCCAGCAGAGATGTTGATTTTTTTAATCAACGCATTTCACCTTCAAATCGGCGGCCAGGCGATTCGCGAATAGCCTAAGGTCATTTGTGTGATTACAATGATACGCTTTGTGACCGTGGAGATGTCTTTTGTTAGGCCTGTAGGCATGTATATGACACATTTTTGTACTTTTACAGATGTTTAGATGTTTAGAACGTCGTTTTATGATGTATTGTTCGTGCTACTACGCTTATATAACTTATTTACCTTTTTTACCACTTGACTGCACCTGTAATTGGGATACATCCTGTTGGTGTTTATGCAAATACAAATACAAATACAAACAAAATCCACATCACGAGCTTCTGCCAAATATTCGAATTCCAAGAAACACCTTTGAGATCACTAGGCTTTTGTACACTCATGGTACCCTTCAAGTCTCCCTCACACTCTTCCTCATCTTTCCCCTCATAGCCGGAATCAGGATTGCCGATGGGGGAGGGGTACATGGCTCTGAAGGGGACGCCATCCGGACCAGTGGGCACCAAAACCTATCAGGTGGGCGCCACACCTTATCGCAGGAGCGCCGATAATGGCATTCTGGAGCGGGAGAGCAAAGGGTGGGAAGTGACATTTTGGAAAGGAGGGTCATTGGTATTTCAGTGGGTGTCTTGACCATTTCAGGGGGCGCCGGAGTGTCGTTTGGGGGTCAAGTGCTCCATTTCCCCTCTGGATCCGCTCATGGTTCCGCTTCAGGAGAATACTTATGTCGACGCTATGACTCTCCGGCGCCGCCTAGTTTACAGCTAGCTAGTTTACGCCTAGTGACAGCTACCACGCCTAGCATTGCTCAGGTTTTAGGCGAGCCTGCTGATAACAGGATGGCTTGTCACCAGCAGATGCTGTTGTTCAACCGTGGTCTCCTTCGGGACGTCTTCCTCGCGTAACTCTCTCTGTACTGACCACAGTGCTTTTTGCGAGCCTCGCCCGCCTCTTCACTGTAGGTGCCAACCAGCAGTTGGCACCTACTGCTGGTTAGGAGCCAGTCACATATAGGAGCCAGTCACACCAAAGCTGTTGTGTGGTGTGTCTGGCACGGAGAAGGGCTCCTATAGCTTTAGGAGTCCTTCTCCAGCGATAGGCTCTCATTGACCTCAGTGTGGCATACTCTGGACCTCTGTGGCTATGATAAGCCATTAGAGGACTCGACGGTCCGCCGGAAACTATGGTCGACTACTGTACCATGGTATCCACGATTGGCCCACAGCCGAATTCATTTGCTTTCGGGGTCTGTTGAATCACAGCTGCTAAAGCCCTAAAGCGGATATGGTAGCTTTCTAACTGGTACGGCTGGACACCGATGTCGCAGGCTTGTTGTCGGCACATAACAAGGTTTACCATTTCCCAGTTACCATCGTGCTTCTAATCCGATCCACAGGTCCAGTAAAGTTTTTAACATAATAATTTGAATCAACGGTATCCGACCGACCTCTCAGTGTTGAAATAGTAGACTGCAGCCTTGCAGGGCAATGACATTTTCAGCATGAACCGATAAAAGTGATCTGCTGGATCTGCTAGCTTAACCGGGGCTGCTGTGTGGTGTGTTTGGTCCAGGATCTGGGGTGTGTATGTGTTACAGGGCTGCTGTGTGGTGTGTCTGGTGTCCCAGGGCTGCTGTGTGGTGTGTATTGTGTCCAGGGCTGCGGTTGTTTGTGTCACAGGACTGCGTGTGGTGTGTCTGGTGTCCCAGGGCTGCGGTGTGATGTGTCACAGGACTGCGGGTGTGTTGTGTCCCAGGGCTGCGTGGTGTGTTGTGTCAAGGGCTGCGTGTGGTGTGTCTCGTGTCCCAGGGCTGCTGTGTGGTGTGTCTCGTGTCCCAAGGCTGCTGTGTGGTGTGTATTGTGTCACAGGACTGCTGTGTGGTGTGTCTCGTGTCCCAGGGCTGCTGTGTGGTGTGTCTGGTGTCCCAGGGCTGCTGTGTGGTGTGTTTGTGTCCCAGGACTGCTGTGTGGTGTGTCTCGTGTCCCAGGGCTGCTGTGTGGTGTGTCTCGTGTCCCAAGGCTGCTGTGTGGTGTGTTGTGTCACAGGGCTGCTGTGTGGTGTGTCTCGTGTCCCAGGGCTGCTGTGTGGTGTGTCTCATGTCCCAGGGCTGCTGTGTGGTGTGCCTTGTGTCCCAGGACTGCTGTGTGAGACTGCTGTCTGCTGTCTGTGTCCCAGAGCAAAAGTGATATATATATATATATATATGAGAATACAAAATCATTACCACATTATATATATATACACAACATATATATATATATATATATATATATATATATATATATATATACATACTATGGATGGCTAAATGCAGGTAATGATTTTGTATTCTCGTTTAAAATCATGTCATTATTTTTAAACCTTCCAGTCTGTACTGACAAAGACATTACAAATGTCAACAGTTGTGAAATCGACGTGGTACGGTAAAAGAAGAAAATAGTCATGGTTTCCCGCGCTTCAACAATTTGTAGACCTATCTATCGTATTCATTTTGTATATTTCCTGAAGCCACTTTGGGGGTTCCAACTGTTTTTACGCTCTGTGTATCACCCTGTGTGGCTGTCCCAGATGACAGATGATATGCCCCAGATGGCAGATGACAGATGTTACAGATGATACCTCCGAAAATCACCTCCGGCACAGGCGGAGAGAAGAGAATCGCAGGAACACGGATAAATGGTATGGCTTTATCGAAGTCTACCGACTCCTCATGTCTTCCCTCCACCCTAGCTAGTAGTTTTCTTACCCCTCTGAGTATTCCTCGGGTGTCTCCCTCTCCCCAAGTTGCATTCCCTGCAACTTCAGCGCTGATTCCGTCCGTGGGGGGGGGGTCGGGTTCACAAGAAGTGCGGCTCGGGATTGGGACGGGCGGGCGCGCAGGCCCGGCTCTCGGTCGATGGCTGCTGGGGGGCAGTCACACCGGCCCGCGTTGATGTATTGATCCCCACACCGTGCCTTCGCTCCGCCACGCCGGCGCGCGCAGACCCAGCGCTGAGCCCCCCTGCCGTATGCGCTCTGCACGCATGTGCGTGCGATCGGTGTCTGTGGTCCGGCGGCTGTTGCAACCCTCGCAGGTCATCAACCCGGGGTCGTGACGTCATGGAGCAATAGTGGCAGTCCAACAGCACCAGCGCCATCCGACGGCACGATTGTGTACTAGCATCCTGCGCGACACTTTATTGGCCGGTTCTAAGTTGAGCTGGAGCAATGTTTCGTGGACAATACTTAATGTTGTTTTACCTAGGTCACCATTTGACGACGCGTCGACTTGGCTCTGATGGGTGATTTCCTTGCCGCAATCATTAAACGTTAGGTCGTAAACATTCGGCACAGAAATACGTCAGATATTTATGGAAATTGATGCAATTGCACCGCAGCCGATCAGATATAACCTTAGGTAAGTCTAGCCTAACCCTCGCCCCAGTGGCGAGGGGGTTGAACACCTCCCCGGGTTTTCCGGCGGAACGACAAAATGGCTGCGCGAAGCCCGCCGACCGGCAATATTATCCTTGATCAATTCCGTAACTTTCCCCAAAATTTTCAGGTTAGATCATCTCAGGTCAGGACACCAGTGCAGGTCAAGTGACCTCACATCCCAATTTTTTTATGGTGGAATAAGGTAAAAATGGGTGAATCTATCGGATTGAAACTTATACCACATAATGGGCCCATCGAGTGCTACAAAAGACATTCAGGCATATTTCATATCAATGACCGAAGTCAAAGTACGGACCTCTCCATTGGAAATAATCTCAAGGATGGGACTGCCCTCGACTACCCTCTTTTAACTCATTACAAAGTGCGCAGTATTAAGTCTCCTTTTACTCAGCATGACCGCTTGTTTTTGTTCAATCATCATCACGGAAAGTTGGATTGTTCTGACCTGGTTTCCGAGTTTGGTTTGTGAGCCGCGTAGAACCAATATTTTTACCAAAACAGAATACAGAATTTGGTTGTATTTGTGTACAAAACAGCTGATAATACCTTAATATTCTCAAATCGTAGAACCCTGGGTCCCTTTCCAGGTTCATGTTGCAATTTTTTTATACCTATGTGACCTCTGAGAGATCATCTGGGGCTACATGAGCAGTTTTCAGACTTGGTCAATAACTTTGCTTGAAATGATGATGCAGCTTTTATTTTGATATCATTGCGCTTGGATTGCTATTGCGAGTCGATTAAAATAAATATTGACTGTGCTAGGTTAACACGCGCCCTGCTGGGGAGGGGGCGAAATTCGCCCCTCCTGGTTTTCCCCAGATAACGCACAAACGAAGAGATGCATAATGACGAAACTTAGAGTACCTTATCCCTGATTGATTTTACGCATCTGACCAATTTTTTAAGTCAGGTCATGTCAGGTCAAGGAGAAATCCAAGTGCAAGCGATCCGACCTCAAAACCTAAAATCACGAGTGTTCAGCTGATTTAACCGACTTAATAACTGATTTAACCTACCAAACAAACTGATTTAACCCACGCCCCACCGGGGGTCCGGCGCCACCTTCGCCTCATCGGGGGCCATCGATGGCCCCTCTAACTCCGAAAATATGGGGATTAGCGCAAATCTGCAAAGTACATTAGAGAGCTCGCGTGAATTCAGTAAGATATTACCCGCATGTTTAAGCGCTCAGGTCAATGGTTTGACCTCCAGAGGCCAAGTTAGGTCACGATAGGCTATTTTCACTAAAATATGCAATGCTTAAGAAAACTGGGCATAAGTCTTATGCCATTAGAGCTATTAACACGCGCATTGACGGGGGTCTAAGCCACCTTCGCATTGACGGGGGGGGCGGCGGGTACCCGCCCCCCTAAGATCTCGAAAACCACGGTAGGTAGCGAAAAACGGTAAACGGCGTTGGGTTGCCCATCCACTTCTCCATCGAAAACATTTGCACCATTTTTTTGTCAGGCCATATTTAAGGTCACGAGAGGTCAAAACATGCCGTCATAGGGATAACATGTAAATTCATTGTTTCGGCCATTACATCTGAACAAGTAAAGATAGAGCAAAACTACTGAAACCATATGAACCCTCTCAGCAAGCCGAATCGAATGATATATAATTTGACCTTGCTAGGTCAAATCAAGGATTTGACCTGACCTGAGGTCAGGTCAGGGTCCAATTATATACAATGCTTACCATTAGAACCGCAAAGCCAAGGCGAGTCTAATGCAGCTAAAATAAACGGTCTATCACCATCCGTTACTGAGGTATTCAGTAAAAACCATTTTTCCCATGTATTTCCAATGGAAGGGTCATGTCTCGTACCTGACCTTAGGTCATCGTTATCAAAAATACCGGAACATATTTTAGAGAACTCGGTGGGCCCATTATGTGATCTGAGTTTCAACTGGATGAGTTCATACTGCTCCGACTTGTGTTATATTAAACTTTTTTGAGGTCAGGTCACTTGACCTGTACTGGTGACCTGACCTGAGATGACCTAACCTTAAAATTTTCACAAAAGTTGTAAACATGATGAGGGAAAAGGTATGCCAAGTACGGCGGCGCTACGCGCCGCCGTTTTTCTGCTATCTCCGAAAAACCCGAGGGGGGCGGGTACCCGCCCCCGTCAATGCGCGTGTTAAGGTCTGGTAAAGTACATTTGATAGTAAAATGCCGGACCTTTTCCCGCTGTGTGGAACGTAATGACCTCCCGCCAGTGGTTTGACCTCCAGAAGTCACTTCGTGACCTCATATGACCTGAGGTCACGAGAGGTCAGAAAATGACCTTGCCGTATATCACATGAAAGCCAGTGACGAGACTGGTTAAATGGCAAATATTGCCCCTGGGATCCGCGAAAGGGTGTCCAAGAACGCTTTTCTGAGCAAGTTCAACATCTGCAATCGTTTTTGTGACTTTTAGATCATAACACAGCTTTTCCCCCATGCTTTTTCAATGGGAGAGGTCACCTCGTAACCTGACCTCAGGTCACGAAATCCAAACATCCCAGTTATACACCTTGTAGACCCTGGAGAGGTCATGAAGTGTGGGAAGTTTCAAATCGATCGACTAAGAAAATAGCAACATAAATCTCCTGCAGTACGCAAACTAGATAATTCTGCAAACGGTAAACAATTGATATTCAACAGTAAGTCACCATCTATGCTGAAATCATTCTGCAATCTAGTAACACGCATTGGAACAACGCACATCAATGGAAGCTGTTTGATAAGACTTTCAGACGTGCACACAAAACAACGAATACGCGCACCTTCTCCCCCTCCCTACCCTATGGAAAGTACTTCCAGGCAGCATCGGGGTAAACCAAGTTCTCTGGGCAGGAGTCGGGGTCCGACTCTGTTTCTGGATCAGAGTCGTCTCTGTCTGCAAGCGTCCAGCTCCTCTTCGAAGCGGAGATCTTCTCCATAAATCGCGCGGACCCGGAAGCTTGATTCAGCTTCGCGTCACGCTTTAGCGCTCGTCCCCGCTTTGCTGGCGGACCAAAACAGGTCCTGGGGCGCACTGTTTTCACCCCATCCTCCTTCGTCGCGACGGTGTCGTCGGCCGCGTGGCTGCCGTCCTCGAGCGGCGTGCTGTGTGCTGAGCGCATGTGCGCCTGCAGCTGGCACTTCTGCGGGTAGCTGGCGGCGCATACCTCGCACATGTAGGGCCGCTCACCCGTGTGTCTGCGCATGTGGCCCTTCAGCGCGCTTCGAGAGCTGTAGACGCGGTCGCAGATCTGACAGCGCAGCCTGCAAGGACGGTGTCGGGTGAGTGGGTTCACGCCGTTTACAGACAAACATCGGAGTGCATGATAAAGCTTTTCACGTGTAGGATTTCAACTCACCCCGAGAAAACAGCTGAGACTTGCAAGATGAAAGACATGACGCAATTTCTTATTATTGTCATTGGTATTTCAGCGTTCAAAATGATGACAGAAAAACATTTGCCCTACTTTGAAAGATCTCTCAGATTCGCAAAACAGTGTGTATGCCAGAGTGAGCAGGACCACATCAGCCATGCCCAGCAGACGCGGCGGTGTCTCAGCCGGTGGGGTTGAGGGGCCGCACCTGTCCTGATTGCGCAGCCGCTGTTGGTGCGCGTGCCAGGTGCCGAGAGTGACCTGCTGGCTGCAGCAGGAGCAGAAGCGCTTCTGGTGGAAGAACCGCACATGGTCGCGCAGGTGAGCCGCGTGCACGCCGCACTGCGGACACGTGCCGGGCGGCGCCCGAGCCCGTTTCACGGTGGCACGCCGCGTGGACTCCAGCATGGCACCCTGCCGGGGCGTGGCACTCCACTCAGCACAGAAGAAACCTCCGATACAGGTGCATTGGCCATGTGAGAGGGTAAAATTATGGGCAGAAGGAACATACCAGGCCGCACTAAACAAGGGACATAGGCGTTCAGAGTACAGAAACACTCGAAAGTATACGGAATTTACTGGGAGTAGCCGTTTTTAGCCGATGGATCTGTGGGCGGCATTTCAAGTACACATGGTGACGCCTAAAATTGAAACACCATTAGGGAACTGTTCACATACGATGCCAGCAACCGACGAAGTAGGGGCCCCGAATATCAGCTGACCTGGAATTTCTTTATTGACCTATACCTGTGCAGTAGACCAAGTCGTCAGAAAATAATTTCCGATTTCGGATTAAGAGTAGTGATTTTATTATGTCATGATATGTCAGTGACCCAAAATAGGTTTTGCGCTAGGGTGTCGAGTGGAAAATTCAGCTCGGAATGTATGGCGAGTGAGTGGAAAATTCCCCTCAAAATGTATGGCGGAGAAAAAAATTTCCAATTTGGGTACTCAGGTGGTAAACTATCAGAGACCTTGTTTGAACTGAGGGATGGATATTTCCTTTATTTTTCTCAAAGTAAATATTTTAAATCGTCCCCAAGCTGCATTGTTTGACCATTACCATGTGAAAAATTTGGGTTAAGCAGGTAAATATTTACCAACTGAAACCCCTGATGCAGTCTCCAATTTTTTAAGGAATTGGTGAATTGCCACAAATAAAAAACATTTTGGGGGCCTCTGAGACCAACCCTCGGGGAAAGAACTCTGGGAGCCACAAAGACTAACATTTGTGGGATGAAGATCAACTCTTGGGGGCTTCCCTAGACCAACTCTTGTGCCCCTCCTCTCCTCTCCACACGACCAGCTCCTGGGACCCTGAGGGCCCTTGAGACGAAATATCTGGGGCCACCTTAGACCAACTCTGCAGAGGGGGCTCCGAGACCGGCAAGTGGTGAAAAATGAAAAGGGATTTTTTCATGCAATACCTAGTGTCAAAATTAATTATCTAACCACACACTGTACAGTTTTTCTGTCCGGGACAACGCCCCTCCTATACCTATAGTTATTGGAATTTAGGATGCCACTCCTGACCTCAATCACTGCACCTCGCATACACGTATGCTAGGGTCCAGTAGAGCCTTGGTTTACACTTAACTAACCCAGACGAAACTACAAACTTTCTTTCATGGCAATAAACTCTTCCAGACTCTTGCTAAAAGTTTCTTTTCTTTACCTGTCAATTCCCCTGCTCTTCTTCACATATCCACTCACCTTCATATGAATATGCTGCTTTCTCTCAATCTAATCGAAACTACAGCCTTCTTTCTGTTGTTTCTTCCTTTCGTCTACAATCAGCCAGGCGCGGCGGGTTGCGACAGCGTCAGAGCGACTACTACTTTAAATTTATGATCGCCTGCCGCTTGCTGGTCGCATGAGCCACATAATTTGCACTTCAAAAATTGCTCTAAATTAATTTTCTAAATCCTTATAGACTAGAAAACTATACAACTAAAAGCACCCCAAGAGGAAGACTAATAATGTTTTGTCGATAACGAATAAGCAGGCGGGCTTTCAAAAAACCTAAAGATGCCGCTTTTATTTACTAGATGTAAAGACGGCGATTTGGTAAGTCCACGCCGTAGACCAGCCATACAAAAAAGTGCCGATGTTTCAAGTGTAACTGGATGCATTCTTGTTGCCCAAAAAAAATCATTTAATGAAAATGTAGAGTTTCAATGTATTCAAGTACCGTACACTTTCAGTTCAACTTAAATATCAGGGTATTTATGCCTAGGGTGTCGTAGGGTGTCGTGAGTGGATTTGGGTGTCACAGGGCGTGGACGCAGCAATGAAGGGCTGATATGGATACAAAATATTTTCTTCGCAATAAATGGTCAATTTTCTACCATACAATGTCAAAAAATATGCTGCTTAGCATAAAAATTTCAAGATAATTGCTTTTAACAACAATATGACAAAAAAATGGTTTTTCACTATTCTCGAAACCAGAAATGCAAAAACAATTTTTCAAGGACGTAAACCTAGAAATCATGTGCACAGATAAACTGCTTTCCAGAAATGTATCTTTCAAAGCGGTCAGCTCATTTTTTGGCAACACAAGGCTAGGGTGTCTAATTTTCCACTCACCAATTTTGTGAGTGGTGGAATTTAGTGGTGGTGTTCACCAATTGGAACTTTCTCCGGTGGGGCGGGGGGCACTGAGCCTCTTGCCCGCGCCAGAATTTCGATTCAGTTGTTCCACTGAAATCGGTGGAGATAAGGATGCCAGGTATAATTGGTCAGAAAAATAGAAATCGCCAGATTTTCTTCCAGAAAAGCGAAAGAAGCCCATAAAAGCCGAGTTAATTTGGCGATCTTCTAGTCGATTCTACTGCTCTCTTTTTCCAGTGAACGTTGGTAGAGGAGGCAATGGAACTGGCCTTTGTAGTAAGTATTGTTGAGTAAAATTCAATAGTAGTAGGTAGTATTGCTGGAATTGAGTGGAAAATTCAGCAAAAAGAATATAAAAGTGAGTGGAAAATTCTGCTTGACTGGGTGTCGTTCTGCACCCAGCACCCCAGGTTTTGGGACACTGTGATATGTTGCAAACATGATACAAGCAAAACAAATCCGATGAATCTACGTCTAATGGGCGCGGAACGGCCTTTTCTGAAGGCATGTTTTCAGTAGGACGGCGTTGAAGTCTCCATTGACTTCACAATGCATTGTTGTCAGTATCTTTGCAGCACGGTAACTTGGTTACCAACATCAAACGTCGGATCCATTTGCACCCGATCCGTAGCCAGGTGGATGCACTGGATACCCGGGCAGCTGCTGAGACGCCAAGGCACCCTCTGGTCCTTTCCTGGGCACCTCCTTGTATTGAAGATAGGTGGATTTCTCGAGTTTTGAACCTTAACAACTTTGGAAATTGTTCACGTTTAAAGGGAATGTGGCACCATGGTCGAATCCTGGAATTTAGTGTAATAGGGGCAGTTTTAGCCGAAAATCATGGAACCGTTCATGATTTCTCTGAAAAATGTATAATAAGCTCAATATTTTTATTTTTAAAATGTGCCTCTAGGGGAAAAAATAGATATCTGCCTGTGGATGATGTCATGATCTGGTAACCACTACCCTATTCAATAGGCTTCAAGGGCTTCGATTGGCTGATACTCACCGTGACGTCAGCATATGTCGTCACACCAACAACTTACAACTGGGTAATTCCACCATAAATCGACCAAGGCATAAAACCCTACTATTTTTAATTTCTTCCAAAATTGGTATATGGGGACTCACAAGGGCGTAGAATCCACCCATGCCACCCAAAAAAATATTTAAAAATTGGTTTGAGAGAAATGGCCTCCGGCAATTTCTGAAGGTCATTATACAGGAATTGATTAAAATGCCTATAGCTCCAAAAGTTTTTAAGTGATTTCTGAAAATTCTATAGTTTTAGGATGTAAATTCTACGGGAAATATTTAGGCTATCTTCAATTTTGAAATTTAAACAAAAAATGTTTGGTGACCTCATGACCTAGTTTTATAACGGTGACCTTGACCCGTAGTACAGTGAAATTCAAAAACTATCTTGGAAGCGTTTTGACATCTGGTAGTAGTCTTTCATATCAAATAAAGAAAAAATGGCTTTCGAAATGCATATACTACTTTTAGCTTCATATATATATATATATATATAACACTAGGTGTCACTGTGGAGCTGTGCTATCGTAACTCATGTTCTAATTGACTTGCAACTTTAAAATAAAAACATTTGAAGAACCAAAATCAAGCTGTCAATCTGGAGTTGAAGCATTTTAACACAAGCACAGGAATAGGGGTTACCCTCCCCTATTTTGAATTCACATTATTGTCCCTTTGGGAATGAGCTTAGCTGTTGTAAATGTCATGTATGGTTGTTTGGATCATTGTACATCTTTTGAAAATTAATGTGTTCCCGTCACATTGAACCACCGAACTATGAAGTCATTTCCAAAAGCATTTAACCCGCGACCCATCGGGGTCCGGCGCCACCTTCGCCCCACTGGGGGGCCATCAATGCCCCCAAGCTCCGAAGATATGGAAGTTAGCGCAAAGCTGCAAAGTGTATTAGAAAGCTAATGTGAATTCAGTACGATTTTACTCACACGTTTAAGTGCTCAGGTCTATGTTTTGACCTCCAGAGGTCAAGTTATGTCACGATAGGCTATTTCCAGTAAAACATGCAATCCTTATAAAACCTGAGCATAGCTCTCACTCCATTAGAGCTATTGAGATCTAGAAAAAATCATTTCATAGGAAAATTCCAGGAATTGCTCCGCTATGTGGAACATAATGGCCTCCCGCCAGTGGTTTGACCTCCAGAGGGTACCTCATGACTTAATATGACATGAGGTTTCGAAAGGTAAGAAGTGACCGTGTTGTATATCAAATTAAAACCAGTGACGAGACATACATGATGACCTTTGATTCAGTGTTGTAGCTTAATTAGGTCAAAAGTTATCGTCAAAATGCTGTTTTTGGCCTCTGGTGACCTCTGATGATCTCAGATAGGTCAAAGGGCAATATCGCCCCTGGGATCCATGAAAAGGTGTCCAAGAACGCTTGTCTGAGCAAATTGAGCATTTACGATTATTTTGTGACTTTTAACTCATAAGACAGCTTTTCCCATGCTTTTTCTATGGAAGAGGGTACATAGTGACCTGACATCAGGTCACCAAATCGAAAAAATCCCGAAGATAAATTTTGTAGACTCCGGAGGGGTCATGAAGTGTCGAAAGTTTTAAATCGATCGGCTTAGAAATGTAGCTATGGTAGAGCTCAAAAGTTAAAGCGAGGTGACCTTGGTTGACCTCGCCTGGTGACCTGACCTAGGGTGACCCGGGTTAATAAATTTCAGGAATTATGGGAAAATAATGGGGTAAGAGGTAGAACCCTCAACCGCGGTGCTTCCCCTCGTTGTTTTCTGTTGTTTCGAAAAAAACCTTTGGGGGACCATCGATTTCATTATTCTAGGTGGGACGAGGGTTGAGGAAAATTTTTGGATCTTGAGGCTTTGTGCCGCGTTCCCCCGTAGGTTGCCTGAATTTAAAACAGGTCATGACCTCAGTTTGGCTTTTATAGCCTTTGGTAATCTCTTGTGGCATTTTCAAACGTGTTTAAACTTGACCTATGGTAATCTCGTAGTGAAGTTCGCTCAGCATACTCATTATTTTAGCTCTTTTATGATGAAAAAGTTTTAGGCACTAAAAACAAATCATTGGTGACTTTTAGTGGTGCATTGCATTAAATAGGACTGGTTCAGAGCTCAAAATTACTCTTTAGAAGTGAAAGTAACTAGTTCAGAGTCCAACTCATTTAAATGGACTATTCACAAGCCATTCTGAATCATTTACGCCAATTTAGTGAGTTTCTAATGATCTTTCACTGCTTACACCCCCTTCTAGGTCAAATCAGTTTAAAGGTTGAAAAAGGTCAAGTCCGTTTTGGAAGAAAAACGTCTTGTTCAGTGTCATTTTCATGCAAATTGACTATTCATAGGAATTTTGCATCAGTTTTGCCAAGTGCCTGCTTCATCATTTGTTATTGCTTACACCCCCTTCAAAGCCAAATAAGGTCAAATTTCGAAAAAAGTCAAGTCCATGTAATATGCAAATCAACTAGTTTAGTGTCCATATCATTCAAATTGACTATTCATAAACTATTCTGCATCATTTATTCCAGGTAAGTTTGCTTCTTCCATTGTTATTGCTTACCCCCTTTCAAGGTAAAAAATGTCGCAGGTCGAAAAAGGTTAAGCCTGTATCGGACTTAAGTCAAATAATTCGGTGTTCACCTCATTTAGAAATACCGAATTGAAACACGCATCTGTAGTAGTTATTCGACACAGAGTTATCACTGAGGTCACGCAAGGTCAAATAAAGGTCATTGAATGTCAAAAAGGTCATGAAAGGTCTAACCTGATAAAAAGGAACGTCGAAGGCTGGAAGAAAACATTCTAGGACAGTTCATGAGCAAATGATGCAAAAGAACGATAAGAGTCTGGAGCATTCACGTGAAAACGGGTACAGGCGCCCAAATGACCCCAACATGCCTCCACTCTTGAGGTCAAAACTCCGTGACCTTCAAGGGTAGGAACAATTCTTTGCAAGATGTCCGCAATGAATGCGTCAGAGGCTATAGAACATTTCAAGACTTGAACTTAAGAAGCTCGTTTTCAATTCTTGAAAAACCTGAGGGGGTTGCAACACCCTCCCCCTGTACGTGTAAGGGTTAAAACCCCCTATGGCGTTGACGGGAAGGAAATTAGTTGAAAAGTCCATGGCGCCCCTCTTAAATTCGGACGTTCCGTCGTCACTGGCATTAACTATACCGTGAGTTACGATGGTACAGCTCCATAGTGACACCTAGTGTCATGTTTGGGAAGTAAGAAGTAGTATATACATTGCGAAAGCCATGTTTTTATTACTTTAACTAAAAGAATATTTCCAAAGGCAAAAATGCTTTCACACGAATTTATAAATTTCACTGTACTGCGGGTCAAGGTCACCGTTCAAACACTAGGTCACGAGGTCATGACGTCAATTTTGCAGAAATATAAAAATCGAAGATAGCCAAATTGAAATATGTTAAATGGTGAACAAAAATGTAAAATATTGTTACAATCATTAAAAAATGGCAGAAATATAGGCTTTCAAAACAATGCCTACATGGTGACCCCCGAAAAATGCCGGAGGCTATATCTGCCATACCAAATTTTCAAATAATTTTTTTAACGCCATGGTTAGATTCTTAACCTTTGAAACCCCCTTGAAACCAATTTTGGAGAGAATCAAAAATAGAAGGGTGTTATTTTACGAAATTTTTGGTCGATTTATGGTGGAATGACCCAACTGTAGCCTGCTGCTCAGGGTACATGAGAGGTACATTTTAGGCAGGTTTTAGCTTTTATCTACGGAAGCTTCGAGTTTCAAGACAAATGAGATATTGAGTACCGGGTTTTCCGGCATGCTTTACAACTTAGCTATCTCAGTCAAAATCACGTTATAAAGGTGCCACATTCCCTTTAACGATGCACCAACCTCTTGGATTATACGGTGTCGCCATCTCTCATCCTGTTGGGAGGGATAGTCAGGTTGTCCTCATTCACTGTACCTGCCGGGGATTTGAACCCGGAGCCTATGGTGCAGGATACAGATGTGCTGCCTATAGCAACACAGCACCCCCATCCCTCTCCACCCTTAATAACTTTGGCTGGTCAGCTGGTTGAGCTTTTTCTCTAGTTGAGCACCTTCTCAGATTTGGGTCTGGCTACGAGCGTGGTTTGTATGTGAGACCTTGGAGTAAGAGAGTGTAGTAACTAGTAATGTAATAATCAAATGATCAGACTGGAGGCTGTAGGTAGGCTATCCTGTGCTCACTCTGAGCCTTCCTGCCGAGGAGATGAAGATGTTCCAGACTACTTCCATGGAAGTTGTCGACTTACTCGTTCATGGTCAGGGCGTGGAACTGTGTGAAGAAGGTAACGGCCGACTCCGAGGCTGTGTTCGGATACGACAGGAGGGACGGCTTCATCAGGGCTATGCTTACTCACTGGCAGAGACCGGCAAAATGAGACCATGCAATGGTCTGCTTACAGAAAGGACGGATAACAGATAAAACTCATGTCTAATGTACTACGGAATTGATGTGTATTGTGTAGTGTGTGTAGGATATTCGAGTTGCCAGGTCATCTGCAAATATATGATGGTGATTAAGACATACTCACAGCATTAAGCATGCGTCAGACAAATAAATACGGCAAACAAATAGAATTAGTCGTCAATCCGGTTTGTTTCAGAGCTGTGTGTCTCAAAATGCCCATGACGCAGGATAGCATACCTACAGCCTCCAGTCGGATCATTTGATTATTACATTACTACACTGCCTTACTCCAAGGTCTCACATACAAACCACGCTCGTAACCAGACCCAAATCTGAGTAGGTGCTCAACTAGAGAAAAAGCTCAACCAGCTGACCAGCCAAAGTAATTAAGGGTGGAGGGGGAGGGGTGCTGTGTTGCTATAGGCAGCACATCTGTATCCTGCACTATAGGTTCCGGGTTCAAATCCCCTGCAGGGACAGTGAATGAGGACAACCTGACTATCCCTCCCAACAGGATGAGAGATGGCGACACCGTATAATCCAAGAGGTTGGTGCATCGTTAAAGGGAATGGGGCACCTTTATAACGTGATTTTGACTGAGATAGCCAAGTTGTAAAGCATGCCAGAAAACCCGGTACTCAATATCTCATTTGTCTTGAAACTCGAAGCTTTCGTAGATAAAAGCTAAAACCTACCTGAAATGTACCCCTCATGTGCCCTGAGTAGCAGGCCACAGTTTTCAGTTGTTGTTGTGACGACATATGCTGACGTCACGGTGAGTATCGCCAATCGAAGCCCTTGAAGCCTTTTGAATACGGTAGTGGTTACCAGATCATGACATCATCCACAGGCAGATATTTATTTTTTCCCCTAAAGGCGCATTTTAAAAATAAAAATATTGAGCTTATTATACATTTTTCAGAGAAATCCTGGACGGTTCCATGATATTCGGCTAAAAGTGCCCCTAATTACACTCAATTCCAGGATTCGACCAAGGTGCCACATTCCCTTTAAACGTCAACAATTTCCAAAGTTGTTAAGGTTCAAAACTCGACAAATCCACCTATCTTCAATACAAGGGGGTGACCAGGAAAGGACCAGAGGGTGCCTTGGCGTCTCAGCAACTGCCCGGGTATCCAGTGCATCCGCCTGGCTACGGATCGGGTGCAAATGGATCCGACGTTTTGATGTTGGTAACCAAGTTACCGTGCTGCAAGGATACTGACAACAATGCATTGTGAAGTCAATGGAGACTTCAACGCCGTCCTGCTGAAAACATGCCTTCAGAAAAGGCCGTTCCGCGCCCATTAAACGTAGGTTTATCGGATTTGTTTTGCTTGCATCATGTTTACAACATATCATGACATAATAAAATCACTACTCTTAATCCGAAATCGGAAATTATTTTCTGACGACTTGCTCTACCGTGCAGGCCCGACTAGAGCCCAAAGTCATGAGTGGATCCTTTCAATCTGTTTGTTCGTAGAAAACATGTTACCATGTAATTAATATCATGTAATTTATCATTTAATCCATATTAAATTATTAGTACAATTACCATGTTTTTTTCTTATAGCGCAGAATGTAAGTTTCATCGGATCTGCGCACATAAGTCAGTCCTCATCATTGCAGTCGTGTATCGAGTGCCGGAACTGGGATGGGGGGGGGCAAGGGGGTCCAAAATCGTGAAAAATATTGCTTTCGGAAGAAAATCGGCTAAAATCGGGGTCTGAGGATGGAAAATGAGAGCGGGAGGCGAAAATTCTGGAATTTTTGCCCCCATCTGAATGCGCGCCTGAATATAGGACGGAAAGAAACTTTACTTACCACCAAAATCTGAAATTGAAATTTTCGAAAACTCGTTCACCTTTTACTTGCTTTCACTTTTGACGTATTTCACTATTGTTTTCGGGGTGGATTGAAGTTCTGCTGACGAGAAGAGGTCTGGCAACTGCTGACAACTGCTGACGAAGGTGGTAGAGGGTCAGCCATTTACCGACGATTGCTGACAAAGGGGGGGAAGAGTCCTGTCACCTCTAACCTATGCTAAGGCCATAATCTGTGAACAGGCGCCAGGAAGACGGCCCGACACTCACGCCGTCGTGGTCCTCGATCACGTGCAGCAGCAGTTTGACGCCGCGTCCCACGGAGAAGCTGCAAGCGCTGCAGGCGCACTGCCAGGGGAACTGGCGGTGCTGCCGCATCTCCTGCTCCGAGGCGGTCACCAGGTCACACTGCGCACACCGCAGCCCGGCCGACCGGTGGGTCAGCAGGTGCTGCCACAGCTTCTCCCCCGGGTACATACAGCGCCGGCACATGGGACAGCCGCGCCCCCTGCCCGGCCACGCGTGCTTCCTGCTGTCCTGAAACTCGGCGAGAGGACGGCTCTCAGAGAGGCAGCTGCGGCATCCGCTCGGAGGAAAGTCAGCGAAGAGAATTTCACAACCGAGAGGAGTACAATGGACATTTCAACCGATCACATCATGTTTTGTGCGCCGCGATTAAAATTGACTAGAGGTATAGAACACTCAATATATATCAAAACATGCAACATGCAAAACACTATGAATTGTATGAAAGCGACCAACTTTATGACAGCGAGCGCAGGCCTCGCCTCACCTGGTGGTTTGCATCTTCCGCTTCCGTATTCTCCTCCGGTTCTGGCGGCAGTTTTTTACACACCCCTCCCTCGCTCTCCCTCAGGTGCTGAGCCAGGTCCTCCACACTATCAAAAGCCTGTTTGCAGGAGAAACAGGGCAGGGGCTGCATGTTGCCGTGGTGGCAGGGCGGCTGGCTCCTCAGGTGAAAGCTGAAGTCCAGGTCGGTGCGGTGGTCCAGCCGCGAGACGCCACACCTGTTGCAGAACACGTTCTTGAAGCAGACGATGTGCGGCGGGTAGACGGCCGGGTCCAGCGCGCGCTGGCCGCGGTGTGACGTCATGTGCGTGATCAGCTGTTCGGCGGTGGAGAAGTCGGCGCGGTCACACTGGCCGCAGCGCACGAACACGTGCCAGTTGGCCGGTACCGCCGCCTGTCGGCAGCCCTGGACCTCGGTCAGCACGCTCTGGAACACTGCCACCCCGGTGTCCACCTACAGCTTCGCAGAGTTCTGGCCACGTCATCAACTCGGCCCGTGTCTATACGACAGATGAGGGCACGGGTCCTATGTAAGGACGGTAAAGGCTAACCATGATGAGAACATCATCCGTCGCTATAGTCATAGGTACCACCAAGGGCATTCCGGGACAACGCACTCTGAAACTTAGTCAGTGAGGTGGTTTTGAACCCTGAATCTGTGAGAAGATGCAGCACCTGCTCCGATCAGCGGTGAGTTAAAACCCTAGGCACTTTCTAGAGGTAACGCTAAAGACTCATATGTGTCCCCTCATTACTCAAAGACGCATGTTCCCCCTTCTAAATTTCATTTACCGGTGAGCTTTCTTGAGGCAGATACGTATAAAAACAAATTTGAGCTTTTAGAAGTTTAACCATTTCCTCATTGACCTCATTTGACATTCAGCAGTTGGAATTAAAATTTTTGGCAGCCTTCACTGGTGCCCTGAGTCAGAGAACTGGCAGCACTGGTGCCCTGAGTCAGAGAACTGGCAGCACTGGTGCCCTGAGTCAGAGAACTGGCAGCACTGGTGCCCTGAGTCAGAGAACTGGCAGCACTGGTGCCCTGAGTCAGAGAACTGGCAGCACTGGTGCCCTGAGTCAGACAACTAGCAGCACTGGTACCCTGAGTCAGACAACTAGCAGCACTGGTACCCCGAGTCAGACAACTGGCAGCACTGGTGCCCTGAGTCAGAGAACTGGCAGCACTGGTACCCTGAGTCAGAGAACTAGCACCACTGGTGCCCTGAGTCAGAGAACTAGCACCACTGGTGCCCTGAGTCAGAGAACTGGCAGCACTGGTACCCCGAGAGCGGGCCCTGCGCCTGTTTACCGTGTGTTGTGTGCGCAGGTGACCGAGCGCAGCGACGCCGGGGCTCATCAGGGTGTCGCACATCACACAGGAGAGGCAGTGGCCGAACCGCTGGAAGTGGGCCGACACGCCGGCAAAGTCCCGGAACACCACCTCAGGACATCGGGTGCACCTGACACAGCGGGGAGTCAGCCGGCAAGTCCCGGAACACCACCTCAGGACACCGGGTGCACCTGACACAGCGGGGAGTCAGTCGGCAAAGTCCCGGAACACCACCTCAGGACATCGGGTGCACCTGTCACAGTTTGGGGCATCGCAACGATCAGTCATGAAATATACTTACATAGAAAAAATCATTCACAAGTTCATATCACATGGCTCCTGCATTTCGTAAGACGCAAGCGGAGCATACTCTATCCTCTAGTCCCTGAACCCACTTAATGAAGAGCCAGGCCTCGGGTGGCGGCTCTGCTCCGGTGTAGGTATCGTCTGGGGGATTACAGGCTCGCCAACAGCGGGACGTGTCCTTCTGGAACATCTTCTTGCCCGCGAACCGCACGAAGCGCAGAGAAGCACACACGTCATCCAGGGGGTGATTCTGCAGGAGTGAGAGAGAGAAGAGAGAGAGAGAGAGAGAGAGAGAGAAAAATATAAATATACCTTATTTGTGTTTGGCGAGATCTCAAACAGCGTTATAAAGATACACCAGTACAATGAGCTTGTCAAAAACATTCCCCCTCACATCGACGCAAAATCATATCATTTAGCTGACAGTATTTCCCAGCTTCCCGGTATCCCTAACGCAGAGTGCCGCGCACGACTTACCTGTGCCTCCCCCGACTTGACGGGTAAACCGCCACGGAAGATCTGGTATTTCGGCTTCACTGAACTCTTCTCCCATATCACAGCCTCCGGCAGGGCAGGAGGGAGCGCTTTCTCGGCCGCTGGCGGAGGAATCCCGCTGAAGACTGCCAGCGGCAGTTCAGGGACGTCCGGCGATCGGCCAGGGCCAAAGAGCCGAGGCCGGTCAGAGGTGGCTGGCGCCCAGTCTGAGGTACCCTCGTCCGGCTCTGGGGCAGCGCTCTCGCCCCCGGAGACCGCGGCCGGCTCCGGCTCCGGCTCCGGCGTGCTGGCCGTGTGGAGCAGCTGAGCCCTCCACTCTCCGTCACTGGCGGCCGCCGTGCCTAGCACAAGATCAGCTCCCGCCTCGGCCAGGACAGCGTCAGCCCCGGACTCCGGCTCTGACTTCACCTGCGGGACACACGGGTAGCAGGTGATGTGGGGCAACCAAGGACCTCTGCAGAGACTATTTAAGAGAAAAGCCCAGTCGAGGAGTGCGGACATAGCGGTCATAAACCATGGCCAGCAAGTAACCCACATCATCTACGTTTCACCACAGGACGGTTACCAATCAATCGTACACAGGCAGATATGTGGCTCACCTCGGCTGATCTGGCGGCGGCTTCGTCGTCTGCCACGGCTGCATCCTCAGTCGCCTCCAACGCCAGCCGCGCCGACTTACGCTTTTGGGCCTATGGGAGGAAAACGCGCTGCGATTCCAGTGAACTTTATTAGGTATACAACAGAGGACACATTAGACACTGCAGAGGTAAAGAGCAGAAACAGCAAAACAAAAAAATAATGCGAACTGACTGCAGAATTAAGTTGACCCGAAACCGTTGGGCACAAAGAGCAAAGGATCACGCCAACGTTCACTACCAAAGGCGACAACCGAGTTTTTTTATATATTTTCGCTAATCTGCTCGCTCGTATTTCCCCCAGCCGATGGAAATTTTACCTGTCTTCACGGCGAGGCATGCTACCAAAACACGGGGTTCTTTCCCTTAGCAGCACCTTTGCGAGACAGCCGTGTCCGCACGCTTCCTGTCACACGACCCCTGTACCACACGGCGTGGCTATCACCACTTATCGGGCCCGGGGGACAGAGATCTGCCCTTGTGACAGGGGGCGAGGCCGTGCCCTCGGGCCGCTGGATCGGTTTAGAGGCCGATCAAGCCCGTACCCCCTGTAGCACGGGTGCTAGCTGGTCAGCGTAAAGCCCGAGTCCAGAGCAGCACTGCACAGTTTACCGCCGTCTCCTGGGTGGGAGGCGATCGAGACAAGCAGGCTGCCGGAGGAAAGCTTTGGTCCGGGCAGCTTCCACACCGAACTGCGCCGCTTTAACCAACAGCGCTGAGGACGGACGCTATATGACCACACTGATTTGCGCGCCCTTAAACTCAAAACAACAAATAAGCAACGGCGCTGCGGCGGTGCCGTCTGAGAGCTTACCACCTTGTCTTTTGTTCACAACGTCGCCTCCCACCAGGGTTGTGAATTTGTATCTCTTTAGGCGTGACCGGGCACCCCAACAGAAGAGAGGACGTAATACCACCCGGCACTGCCGTGCACCCTCAACGAAAGGTGGAGGTAGCGTTAAAATATACTTGTGCTTTTCATTTTAATGAGTTTTAAACGATTTAACAAAGCTCAACGGGCCTGTGCGGAGGTGCGGGTCTATATATTTTTTTGGGAGGGGGGCACTCCGAAATAAACGTCAAAATAGTGTTAAAATTTCCTCGAAATGTTCTTTATTTTATTTTATTCTTTTTAGGGCTTAACATTGGATGTTTCCAGTTCAACAGGACAGTGACCCAAAATAGGTTTTGCGCTAGGGTGTCGAGTGGAAAATTCAGTTCGGAATGTATGGCGAGTGAGTGGAAAATTCCCCTCAAAATGTATGGCGGAGTAAAAATTTTCCAATTTTGGTACTAAGGTGGTAAACTCTCAAAGCCCTTGTTTGAACTGAGGGATGGATATTTCCTTTAATTTTCTCAAAGTAAATATTTTTAAATCGTCCCCAGGCAGAATTGTTTGACCACTACCATGTGAAAAATTTGGGTTAAGCAGGTAAATCTTTACCAACAGAAACCCCCTGATGCAGTCTCCAATTATTTCTTAAGGAAATTGGTGAATTGCCACAAATAAAAAACTTTTTGGGGGCCTCTGAGACCAACATTTGGGGAAAGAACTCTGAGAGCCACCAAGACTAACATTTGTGGGATGAAGATCAACTCTTGGGGGGCTTCTCTAGACCAACTCTTGTGCCCCTCCTCTCCTCTCCCACAAGACCAGCTCTAAAGGGCCCCTGAGACGAAATATCGGGGCCCCCCTTAGACCAACTCTGCAGAGAGGGCCTCCGAGACCGGCAGGTAATGAAAAATGAAAAGGGATTCTTTCATGCAATACCTAGTGCCAAAATTAATTATCTAAGCATACACTGTATAGTTTTTCTGTCCGGGACAACGCCCCTCTTATACCTATACCTATAGTTATCGGAATTTTGGAGGCCACTCCTGACCTCAATCACTGCACCTCGCATACACCTATGCTAGGGCCCAATAGAGCCTTGGTTTACACTTAACTAACCCAGACGAAACTACAAACTTTCTATCATGGCATTAAACTCTTCCAGACTCTTGCTAAAATATTGTTTTCTTTACCTGTCAATTCCCCTGCTCCTCTTCACATATATACTCACCTTCAAATGAATATGCTGCTTTCTATCAATCTAATCGAACTGCCTTCTTCCTTCTGCTGCTTTTGTTTCTTCCTTTCGTCTACAATCAGCCAGGCGCGGCGGGTTGCGACAGCGTCAGAGCGACTACTACTTTAAATTTCTGATCGCTTGCCGGTTGCATGAGCTACATAATTTGCATTTCAAAAATTGTTCTCAATTAATTGTCTAAATCCTTATAGACTAGAAAATTATACAACTAAAAGCACACAAAGAGGAAGACTAACAATGTTTTGTCAATAACGAATATGAAACCTGCCTTTCAAAAAGCCTACAGATGCCGCTTTTATTTACTAGATGTAAAGACGGCGTTTTGGTAAGTCCACGCCGTAGACCAGCCATACAAAAAAGTGCCGATGTTTGAAGGGTAAATGGATGCATTCTTGTTGCCCAAAAAAAATCATTTAATGACAATGTAGAGTTTCAATGTATTCAAGTACCGGACACTTTCAGTTCAGCTTAAATATCAGCGTGATTTATGCCTAAGGTGTCGTAGGGTGTCGTGAGTGGTTTTGGGTGTCACACGGCGTGGACGCAGCAATGAGGGGCTGACATGGATAAAATTATTTTCTTCGCAATAAATGGTCAATTTTCTACGATACAGTGTCAAAAAAATATGCTGCTTAGCATACAAATTTCAAGATAATTGCTTTTAACAACAAGGTGACCAAAAATGGTTTTTCACTATTCTCGGTACCAGAAATACAAAAACAACTTTTCAAGGACGTACGCCTAGAAATCATGTGAACAGATAAACCGCTTTCCAAAAATGTATCTTTCAAAGCGGTCAGCTAATTTTTTTTTGGCAACACAAGGATAGGGTGTCTATTTTTCCACTAAGCAATTTTGTGAGTGGTGGAATTTAGTGGCGGTGTTCACCCATTGGAACTTTCTTCGGTGGGGCAGGAGGCACTGAGCGTCTTGCCCGCGCCAGAATTTCGATGGTGGAGATAAGGATGCCAGGTATAATTGGCCAGAAAAATAGAAATCGCCAGATCTTCTTTCAGAAAAGCAAAAGAAGCGCATAAGACCCGAGTTAATTTGGCGATCTTCTAGTCGATTCTGCTGCTCTCTTTTTTCCAGTGGACGTTGGTAGAGGAGGCAATGGAACTGGCCTTTATAGTAAGTATTGTTGGAAGTGAGTGGAAAATTCAGCAAAAAAATATAGGAGTGGAAAATTCTGCTTGACTGGGTGTCGTTCTGCACCCAGCACCCCAGGTTTTGGGACACTGCAACAGGAGAGCGGAAAGGCCAAACCACACTTTGTATTATACTCTTTTAACACGCGCATTGACGGGGGGCGGGTACCCGCCCCCTCGGGTTTTTCGGAGGTAGCAGAAAAACGGCGGCGCTACGCGCCGCCGTACTTGGCATACCTTTTCCCTCATCATTTTTACAACTTCTGTGAAAATTTTAAGCCTAGGTGATCTCAGGTCAGGTCACCAGCACCGGTCATGTAACCTTACCTCAAAGTTTAAGATAGCATAAGTCGGAGCAGAATGAACTTCTCCAATTGAAACTCATATCACATAATGGGCCCACCGAGTTCTCTAAAATATGTTCCGGTATTTTTGATATCGATGACCTAAGGTCAGGTATGAGGCATGACCTCTCCATTAGAAATACAAGGGGAAAATGGTTTTTACTGAATAACTCAGTAACAAATGGTGATAGAGCGTTTATTTTAGGTGCATTAAACTCGCCTTGTCTTTGCGGTTCTAATGATATGCATTTTATATAATTTGACCCTGACCTGACCTCAGGTCAAGTCAAATCCCTGATTTGACCTAGCAAGGTCAAATTATATATCATTCGATCCGGCTTGCTGCGAAGATTCATATAGTTTAAGTCGTTTTGCGCTATCTTTACTTTTTCAGATGTAATAGCCGAAAAAACCTAATTTACATGTTATCCCTATGACGGCATGTTTTGACCTCTTGTGACCTTAAATGTGACCTGACAAAAATGGTACAAGTACTTTCGATGGAGAAGTGGATGGGCTACCCAACGACGTTTACCATTTTTCGCTACCTACCGTGGTTCTCGAGATCTTGGGGAAGGGGCGAGTACCCACCCCCCCTCGTCAACGCGAAGGTGGCTCAGACCCCCGTCAATGCGCGTGTTAATATTGTGGCAACCGATTAAGTTTCATATTTGGGCATAATCGACCATTAAAAAAAAGATACCCCGGGCCTGTGGGAAATCTAAAACGCACTTTTCATCAAACTATTCCTATTAATACGGTGGTTATTGACATGGTTCAAATTTAGGCACCCCTAATCACACCAAAATCCACGCCTCTACCGCCTCCCAGTTTTGGGGTCAAAAGCCTGAAATATGCCAGAAGTGGGTTGGGCCGACATATACGTACTTACCCCGTGACTGGCGCAATGTCTCCACTAGCACCCCGAGTGGACGCCCGCAGTGAATAGCATATAGCACTAGATGCGGTGCCAGATAAGCGCGTACCTCGGTGACCAGCTGGACGGCGGAGGGTGGGTGGAGCACGGTGACGGGAGCGGCGCTCAGGTCCCTGGTCGAGTAGCCATCCGCCTCATCCACCAGACTGCGGCAGAGCCCAACAGTCACCTCACTGACAGCGCCGCACACGGAAACGCACATGGGCAACACAACGAGGTACTGATAAGCCGACGCTGGACGAAAACTCTTCCGGTGACTACGACCATGGTATAACAGGGAAAGCGCAGACTTGCAAGCGTTGTCTCTGCAAAATATAACGCGGTACCACCCGAAATACGAGATTTAGAGACCACGAACCTCTTCAAACGAGCATTGCTGCATGTTTTACGTGGTGACGGCTGAGGAGTTACATGTGTGTATGCTGTGTATGAGTGTTCTAGCTAAACGCGTTTTTGACGTTTTGCTCCTTTTTCAACTATTATCCACAATGATTTGACGTGGGAGCACGAAAAAGCCTCGTTTATTTGAGGATGTACCCGAATAAACTGAAACTGAAACAGGAACAAATAATTCAGCTAATACACAGCGATTCCACCCAATATTTCTGATAAATCAACGCACGGAGTCCCCACTTCTACCACACGGCGTCCCCACTTCTCCCGCACGGCGTCCCCACTTCTCCCACACGGAGTCCCCACTTCCCCCACACGGAGTCCCCACTTCTCCCACACGGAGTCCCCACTTCACCCACACGGAGTCCCCACTTCTCCCACACGGAGTCCCCACTTCTCCCACACGGAGTCCCACTTCACCCACACGGAGTCCACACTTCTCCCCAACGGAGTCCCCACTTCACCCACACAGAGTCCCCACTTCTCCCACACGGAGTCCCCACTTGTCCCACACGGCGTCCCCACTTCTCCCACACGGAGTCCCACTTCTCCCACACGGAGTCCCCACTTCTCCCACACGGCCCCCACTCTCCCACACGGAGTCCCCACTTCTCCCACACGGAGTCTCCACTTCTCCCACACGGCGCCCACACTTCTCCCACACGGAGTCCCCACTTCTCCCACACGGAGTCCCCACTTCTCCCACACGGAGTCCCCACTTCTCCCACACGGAGTCCCACTTCACCCACACGGAGTCCACACTTCTCCCCAACGGAGTCCCCACTTCTCCCACACGGCGCCCACACTTCTCCCACACGGAGTCCCACTTCTCCCACACGGAGTCTCCACTTCTCCCACACGGCGCCCACACTTCTCCCACACGGAGTCCCCACTTCTCCCACACGGAGTCTCCACTTCTCCCACACGGCGCCCACACTTCTCCCACACGGAGTCCCCACTTCTCCCACACGGAGTCCCCACTTCTCCCACACGGAGTCCCCACTTCTCCCACACGGAGTCCCACTTCACCCACACGGAGTCCACACTTCTCCCCAACGGAGTCCCCACTTCTCCCACACGGCGCCCACACTTCTCCCACACGGAGTCCCCACTTCTCCCACACGGAGTCCCCACTTCACCCGCGGCTTCCAGCGCCGCCACCGCCGTGCGTGCCCACTCACTCCAGAGCGTCCCCCAGCAGTCGGCTGAAGGCGCGGCGGCGGGCCGGCCCGCTCTCAATCAGCTGCCTGTCTCCGGCCGCGCGGCGCCACAGGCAGTGCAGAAGCCGGCGCCACAGCTGCCGGTCCAGCTGCAGCACGTCCTGCTGCAGCTGCAGCTGGGCCAGCCACTCCTCGGCGCCGAGCCGCGCCGGCGGGGCGGGAGGCAGCGGCTGCCGCGCCAGCTCGCACAACGCCGTCCTGCGGGGACAGGGTCACGCTGGAGTGAGCGGTGGGGATGAGGTGTGATTATAGGGCGACAGACATCCGAACGATAGGCACTATCGCGTCCCATTGGCTGAACTTTAACTGAAGGAGGGGAGGGGACGGAAGGATAGCGCTTTCATTACTATCATAGCAATACTACTTCAATACTATCATCGACAATTCTACTATAGCTGATACATCCATCAGGTGATGTATCAGCTATAATAGTGTCGAGGGGTTTAACGATACGCCAACTGCCGAGGTCATTTCGCGTTGCAGTAGAAAGGAGAGTATGTCAGATTTGGGCCAGGACAGGACATCAAACCTCGCGCCTGAGTGGACTCGAACCCGGGACCCCGGCAGAACATGCCGAGTCTACCGCGCCAAACGTGCTACAGACTGGCTGTGCCACCCAGACCCCTGATGCATCATCTATGTCACAGTCAACAGAGTGAGCATAAAGGAGCCAAAAGGCCCAAAAGCGCTTTTGGCTACATCGAAAACACACAAATTCCTAACCCCAAAAAAAGTGAGGACGAGCCATATTCATCCACAAACGCCCTGCTTGCCTGCTTGGTGGATTTAGGAACGATTTCATCAGAGTGAAGAACTCGAGGCGGTTCTGGTTCGGACCGGTGGAGACATCCAAGTTCCCGGATGTTTCTGCCTCGCGCATCCGCTGATACCTCCGTCTCAGAACCAGCCACCGATCCCTGGCTTTGGTACCTGAGGCGGGCAGGGGTCCAGTCAGCAGTGACGACATGCAAACCAGGATTATGAACACCAGTCATCAAAACTTCCTGGCCAGGCAAACGTCATCAGACACCATACTGTCTTACTGTCTTCTACCAGTATCGTGAAAGTGAACAGATACACATCAGTATCGGTAAATCACACCGCTCCGCCGTCTATTCCGCCCGGAGTTCAGGCCATTCACACATTCCCCCGCCCTCAGACCGTTGGATCTGCCGTAGATGGCGCGGCTGACGGCGCGCCAGGCGGCGGTCTCGGCGCACACCTCCACACCGTGGAGACGAGGTCGGTAGCGCACGTACTGGAGCAGCCTCCGGTCAGAGTCCGTCCAGTCCCCACTATCGTCGCCTGAGGACAGGAGCCGACTCAGAGCCCACGCTCTTGAAACAAAGCCGCTAGCATTTCAGTTTACCCCCATTTACATGAGTTTCTCTTCCAATTAGCACCGACTATTCCAGGCGTCATAGGAGAGAGGCTTTTGGGAGTTCATTTTGTGGTTTAGTTTATAGTTAAGACTAGTTTTATTTTGTTTTCATTAAATGTGCCCGTGCAACAGCACACACGATGACAGCAAATTATAAGCACAAACACGGCGCCATTTATTTAGCTGGAGGACCAGAAAACCTGTCTGGTCATCACACAATTTTGTTTTGTTTTGGAAGGTGGACAAAATTCAGCCCGATATATTTATACTAATTTGGTGTTCTCCGCTCATTTCAAACACCAATAAATGATAGCACAAACTGAAACTTCCAAAACAACTATGCAGAAATATGTTAAGAGATACTATAACATTCTTACAGCCGCAACACATCACTAACTGAGAAGGCAGCAACCACCAACACCGAGAAGCGCGCCGTACCATCGTCGTCCGCCGGCTCTCTGTCGGCTTCCCCGGGCTGGGGAGACCGGTCCGTCGGTGGGTCCGCCGACTGTCTCCGCTTCACCGGGGCTCCTGACTCCTCCGTGGCCTGCGGCGAGCCAGGGGCTCCGACCGCGACGTCACCTTCTTCCAGCTACAGCTGAAGATATGAACGTGAGAAGTCACAATACAATTCGGCCGCACTGACATAACTAGCCTTCGGATTCGGCTAGACTGCGCGGAGACTTCGAATATCAAGGGTGAATCTATATAAACTCATATCAAGTGTAGCTGCCATCGGCTTGGAAAGTGGCGCCATTCCTTGTTGACAATGTGTCGGTGTCAGCATTACATTAGCTACTGAACGTGATAACAAAATTGACCTTGAATGGAAACACGTCAACTCACTTTGACTCAAATTTGACGTCCTTCATAAAGTCGTCGATAAGGGCGAACAGTGTCGATTTAAAGAAGTGGCTGGATTTTCGCCGTGCGTTCTTGCCGTTCCTGACCGCCCAGTAGCGGGTACGCAGCTGCATCCAGCGTCGCATGGCCGCCTCCCAGAAGCCCTCCACAGACACACCTGTGGCGAGAGGCCAGTGTTAGAGGCCGTACCACCTGACATGTTGGAGGCAGACATGTTGGAGGCGGTACTACCTGACATGTTGGAGGCAGATACTACCTGATATGTTGGAGGCGGTACTACCTGACATGTTGGAGGCAGACATGTTGGAGGCGGTACTACCTGACATGTTGGAGGTGGCACTACCTGGCATGTTGGAGGCAGTACCATCCCAGTGTTTGACAGGCTAGAATCAAACATTATATTACTTTATAATCATGATAGACTCAAGCATGTATTTGTGTCAAAGTAATGATCTTTTCATGGACACAACGCCTATGACCAAAGTACTACTTCTGTAGTTGGAAACTATGTAAGAGGCCTACCGGAGTCGGAGCCGATGAGCAGTCGACCAATCAGCGTCCAGCAGTGTCGGCGCTCCGTGTAATCGCGGTACTGGGGGTGTTCCCGCTGGTACAGAAGCGGTCGCGACTTCACGTAGCCGATCAGTTGAGCGTCCCTCTCCAGGCTCCAGCCCCATCGCCGAACTACAACACGTGGCAGATGAGCGACAAATATCTGGTTAGTCATGATCAGTGAGCGATTAGCACAGAAGAGACGAAATAATCTAAGCTCAGCAATGATTAAATGAGATACTCTAAGTCCGATACGGTTGCAAGATATACTCAAAATGTCATTCTGTTAATATATTTCTAAAAATAATAAGAGTGCAAAAACCGTACAGGTCATTGTCAGGCGCTGACACCCACACAGCATCGATTCGAGAACCAACAGCCACCTGAGGAGGATGCCGGGAAACGACAAGGAATCACAACACTGGAATCCCGGACGACCCACCGGCTCTCACCGACTCACCAGGCCCTGTGGCTTCCGCTTCTTCGTCAGTGGCGGTCCCGGCCAAACTGGACTCTGTGACGTCGCTTCTGTCTGCATCCGAGCGCTTTCTCGGCTCCCAAGATCCCGCCTCCACGCCGTCACTAAGGAAGAGTCATTGACGAAATCAAAACACTTAAATTATTAATGTAATGGAAAAATAACTATTTCCTGTTTTTTATTGAGAGTTAGAACTTAAATTAATAATCATATGAACGTATTGACCAGGAAAAATGAATTTATGCTTTTTTAGTTGTATTACAAAACCCGACAAGTTTCGGCTTCTCCCATCTTCTTGAAATGATAAAATTGCTCAAAAATATTAGCACAAAAATCCAACATCGTGCCACAGTATACATTGTTTACAGACCGGAAAACTTCACACTAAGAGGGCAGAAAATAAACGCAAGGAACATGGTAATACAATTTTTTTATTTTTTGGAGAGGTTTAATGAGACAACTGTGATACCACTGAATCAAATAAATTTCCCTACGCTGTTCATAGTGGGTTTTAGCTCTCGAATGTGGATTGTCTCAGGAATTTTGCTGTTTAACTGTGCCATTATTTTAATGCTGTACATCCTAATATCACGTTTTCATAGGACCACACAGGAACATCTGGAGCTATCCCTTTCCTTGCTACACTTTTCATGGTTTACGACGACGGCTCGTACACAAAAGAGCTGTATATCAAACCCATAGCGGCCCCAATCATACTTCATTTTGAGTCTGCTCACCCTCTTCAAACTAAACAAGCCGTACTTAACTCCGAAATAAATAGGCTATACGAGTTTCATCGTCAAAGGAGACCTGTCACCGTAGTTTAAAAAAGTGCAAAACATCTTCCTAAAAAACGGCCATGCACCCAACAAGATCTCTGCAACAGTGAAAAATGGAATTCATAAGTTCACCAGACGTACCAGAGGCCAAAACAATCATTCAAACCAGAAGAAACAACAGAACATTACATTCACTTGCCTTTCATAGATGATTAGCTCAGTAGGTCTGTAAATCAAATCGTTCGTTCGGCCAACATACCTAAGGATTAAAATTGCATGGTATTCGGGCTCATCACTAAAATCTAAACTCGTTAGGTCAGCCCTTAGCCCCCCCCAATGTCCTTCTGGTAATAAGCACTGTCACACATGTGAAAACGGCTTGAGGGCAAAATGCAGCATCAACAACGGAATTTACAAAATCTCGTGTCGTTCCTGTTCCTGCGAATTCTTTATTGGCGAAAGTTCACGTCCTGTAAGGGAAAGGTTTAATGAACACCTGAGCGATGCCCGTCTTTGACGTCTAAATACAACCTTAGGAGAACGCATGCTAAATTTTCACTCGGCCATGGAACAGAAAGATACTAACGACAACTTTTCCACAGAAATTCTTACTACTACCAAGGACAACGCAGACCTCAAAATTGCTGAGGCAATCCACATTCGAGAACTAAAACTATGAACAGCGCAATTTACCCGTGGAAATCAATTTGATTCAGCGGTATCGCAGTTGTCTCATTAAACCCCACCCAAAATAAAAATGTATTACCATGTTCCTTGCATTTATTTTCTGCCCTCTAAGAGTGTAGTTGTCCGGGCTGTAAACCATGTATACTTTGGCACGATGTTGGATTTTTTGTGCTGCTATTTTTGAGTAATTGTTCCACTCCAAGAAGATGGCGGAAGCCGAAACTTGTCGGGTTTTGGAATACAACTAAAAAAGTATAGATTCATTTTTTCCTGGTCAATACGTTCAAAATATTATTAATTCAAGTTCTAACTCTCAAATCAGAACACATCAGAAAATAAATCAGAGCGTGCTTTGGCTTATTGGGCTGATCTATGCTCCATGAGAGGGAACTCTTCTCATGAAAACCAGCCGCCCCTGTAGCTCAGTCGGTAGAGCGTCGGGCTCCAGCCCGCTGCTCAGGAACACGCAGTGGCAGTGCATGTCCAGGCTTGGGATCGGTTCCCCTTGAGACGCCCCGGCGCTCAATAATTTTCCGACGTAGGTCGGCTGGCAACTGACTGGTGAGAGGGTGACCTGAACGGGGCGGCCGTCCCAGTGCTTTGTGGGACGTTAAACTTTGACTTCTCAATTAACCCTTCATTGTGGGAGTTGCTCGTTCGGGTGGTGGGTTCGGGGTCTCCGTAACAAGTCACTTGATGACTTTAGTGAGACCCCGACTCCAAAACCCGTACTGGGAACAACTTGGACAAAATTTATTTAAAAAAAAAACGGTGGCACTCACATGACGGAAAAACTGGGGACGCTAAGCAGGCGTGGAATTAGCAATTTTACGTGGAAAATCATTGCTAGATTAAATTAATCCCGACAGCCTAAGACTTGCATTTTGACACCTTAACAGAACAAAAAATATCCCGACTAACAATGTTTCCATGTTTCAGAAATTAAGCAATAAAATTAGGTCCAAAACAGCAAGCAAATTTAACAAAGCGCTTGGAAGATATAGCTTCAAGGAAGTATGTGAACATGTCACTTTCACGTGCAACGCTGCATTGATTGAATAGCCAGGTGGTGATTGATGAGAAAAATAGCACAACACATTATAGCATCTTTAAGGACTCGGGAGGTACGAATATTGAGATTCTAGCGCAAAAATATTTCGATAAATGCACAAAAGAACGATTTCCGGTGAACAGAAAACTTCCGAGAACCCTCCCTTAGAATGCCACTGGGAAATTCAGGCAAAATCTGGAAAATCAGCATGTGAGGTTGACACCTGACAGATCGCACGTGTGAAAAGCGGTCGCAGTGAGCCGATTCAACCACATGACCCAAATAAAATCCGCAGCCGGCACCTCACAAAAGCTCAGCCAATCCCAATAATGATGGTAATAATACATCCCACATCTTCTCCTTTCACAAAAGCTCCACGCTTTTCCACACACTTTGGAAGGTAAACGCCATCACTTCGTATTAAGTGTACAACCGGGAAAAAAGCAGAGACTACCTGCAGCATTAATTCGCACCGCCATTAGACAAAACAAAATTAGAAACATATAAAAAACCGGAGTACAGGTCGCGGTTTGCTAGCTAGACCCAAAGCCCTGAGGGAAAGCTAAAACTGATATGTGTCCACCAAGCCTGTCATGATGTGTCTGTCTTGACCAGGATCGCCAAGGGTGGCCAAGCGTGGCAACCCGTGCAAACCATCATCACATTATTTAGCTAATGCAGGCGAAGCTTTTTACGCAGGTACCTCCATTTAGATGAGATAAAATATCAAACGACGACCTTTCTACAATATACACAGTTTGGTTTATAGCAGGGTATAAAAACAAGGAATGCCAAAGGTAACTTATTCATCCTAAATTCAGGCAAAAAATACTTCCACTCAAGGATATCGGATGAGAAAGATTCAGATTTAATTATTTAGATAATTATTGATCTTACTTATTCTTTAATGTCGATATGAATATTAATTAACAATTTTAATTATTCGTTCATGATTTAATGATTCAAATGTCCAATAAACTATTCACTATTCTTTTAGAGGTGCGCAAGCACCTCAAAAGGCCAAAAAAGCACCCTCTGACACTTCTTCGTAAAGGTCGATAATTTTCTTTAAAAAGCTTAAGAATTCTTCATCATCCCCTGATCCGATAGATGTACATATTTTCGAGGTTCCATGAAAAAAAAGTTACAGATTCGGTTCATTTACAGCATCTGTACTCTCTGCTGACAAATTCGTCACCAATTCAAGAGTCCCGACAACTGAAATAGATGCTCCATTCTTAAAGAAGAAGAAAGACAATTCAAAACTCATTTGAGCCATAAGACACAGAATGCGGTATTTACTTATGCATAAAGCGTTCCAGGTTTAAAGTGGAAAAAGATCGTCCTCTATTGATACATGTATTCAAAGAATAAGAAAAAGGCTCGGTATACCACTGAACAACTACGGAGTCTGACAAACTAATAATTTGATATCGAATTAAAAGAATATTTACGTATTGCCATATCCACGGCAGTCCTTGAGAAAGGAGTGAGCGAGGTGGAAGAGAGGCCAGCTGCGTTTCCGTTTGGCGGCTCGCCCGGTGGCGGCGCTGGATGTTCTGCTGCAGCGCTGGTACTGGTCCCGAATACACTTGTACCGTCTCTGGGCCTCCGCATCTGGAAACAACACCCGCTAAGGTGACTTCTTGCCCATGGGAGGAACGGCCTGACTGATTATCATCCCTCACCCGGCTATAGTCAGGTCCCTGAGAATCCCTGGCAGTTTCTGATACACCCTGATCTGGCTATAGTCAGGTCCCTGAGAATCCCTGAGAGTTTATGATACACCCTGATCGGACCATAACCAGGTCCCTGAGAGCTTCTGACACACCCCAACCTGGCTAAAGTCAGGTCCCTGAGAATCCCTGACAGTTTCTGATACACCCTGACCTGGCTGTAGTCAGGTCCTTGAGAATCCCTGAGAGTTTATGATACACCCTGATCGTCCCTGAGAGTCCCTGAGTTTCTGACACACCCGACCGTCCCTGAGAGTCCCTGAGAGCTTCTGATACACCCTGACCTGACTATAGCCAGGTGCGGAATTACTATGGTCACATCGAGAGGGCGAGCACTGGAATAATGCGCATCCTGCGATTGAATTTTCCAGCATTAGTCCACCAATAACCACGTGATATATTTGAAGGGAATATGCCAAATACAACATTTTTGGTGGAATTCTGTGCAAGGCTGACTATAAAAAAACATCGGCGGCTGTACTCATTAGAAAATAAATTGCAGTCATGTAATCTGCCATGTAATATATCTCAGCGATTCCAGAGTGGAGAAAAAGTTACCCGCCCGTCGAGACAAAGGCTCAGGATTTGAGGGCAGGGCAGCACGTGCCATTGCTTCCAGTCAGCACCATAGAAAGTGTGTTAAGATATCTCATTTCAGTGGAATCGCCCCTGTCCCCCTGCACACTTCCTACGGCAGGAACTACTTCTCGTTCTGTTATATAAGAGGATGCAAAATTTTTGCGTAAATTTAGAGTACAAAAAACTAATATTACCATGGCAGCATAGTCAGCGCATTTCTTTCATCTACTCATTGAACGCTTCTCCGCCCATGCGTTTGATTTATTCATATTCCAAATGCCCGATATGCAAGAAAAATAAATAATGATTTATTGAAAAGTCATGAGTTCCCCATTCCCTCGGCATGGATATCCTGAAGGAAATATCATTAACGGAAAGCTATAAAATTAGAGTCCCATTTTTACTTGTACCTACCAGAAATGTTTCCCGGCAGAGAAGAGCTTATCTGCTTCCAGATCTGCCGACGTTTGACGACGTGCTTGTAGTGTGGATGACTTCTATCATACACCACTGGACAGTTCTTCACAAGACTTAGGAGTTGTCGCTCCTTCTCTGTGTTCCAGACTGGAAAAATAAATGCCAGGATTTCATTCACAAGCTACACTTTAGTATCCGTATTCTCTACACGAACTTTTATCGACCAATTCATCACCAGGCGTAATCGGCAATTACAAACGCAAAGTAGCTAAATGAAGGTCACTCGGCTCCTGGAGGCTGGGTGGCCTAGTGGATATCGCACTTGTCTACTAAGTCACCGGTCCCGGGTTCAAGTCCCGGCGGAGCCTCTGAATAAGTCGATCTGTCCCCCAAATCCCTCCCAACAGCTTGAGAGTTGGCGACACTGTATGAACTTGACATTGGTGCGTCGTTAATCCCTACCAATTATTGCTAGACTCCTGAGCATGAATGCAAGTCACAAAAGATTCCAACAAATAGCATGCTGTTCCACATTTCGCCTCAAGCTATCTACCACAAAATGAACGTCAGCCACCGGCTCGCCGAATGGTGAGCGCCGACAACCACCAAACACCAAATCCTACTCACAGCCAGGCGCAGGCACTGCGTTGAACCACTTACCTTTTGTTTGCCCGCCGAGCTGTGGGTCGGGTGGTTTTGTCTGAGCCTCTGCCTCCCACCCCGCTGTCTCGCGCTCAGGGGCTCCGGCGCAGGTCCAGTCTCGGCAGACTCCAGGATGAACTCCAGCTCCGTGGACTCCGGCTCGGCAGACTTGGCCGGGGCCGCCGCCTCCTCGGTGCCGGAGCTGGAGAGAATGCCGCAGCCTCAGCCATAGGTCTTTGATAGAGATAACAAGGGAATACTTCGTCAAGCGATATGACTTTCTGCACGTGTCAAAATTTATGCCTTGTGATTAAAAAAACCCTCAGGTGGTGAATTAAAGCCCTCTTGGAAATCCCAGATCCATCAAAAAGCAAAGAAGGTCGATACAAGTTAAAATATAATTATCTCGGTCAGAAAATACCATTCCTATAATGTTACGACCTAAAAATGGCACCGCATAGAAAAAAGCGCCATATCATCGACTTTATCGTAAACTATCGTGTATCCACTCTCAATAAGAAGCGGAAGAGATATCACAAGCCAGACATAAAGCCCAGCCACTGATAAGCAATGAGAGGCGAGCCATAAGACATACCATCTAAAATGCAAGGATACCAACATAAACAAGTTTTACTAGAGCTAAGGGACAGGCTACATATCAGTTTTTACCCCGTTTTAAATAGAGCATTGTGTTAAACAATACAAGCCTACCTTGATTTGTGCTTGGCGGGTTCTCTCAGAAATGAGTCGGCCAAATCATACAGGCACCAGTTTGGCTGGGGTCCCACGGTGCTGGAGCAGGTGGTGCCCCTCCTCCTCCTCAGCCTCAGGTACCGCTTCCTCAGACAGACATACCGTCTTCGCACTTCTCCGGCTGAAACGAAAGCCCTGCCTCAGAAACTGCGCGAACTGTAATACTGATGACGGGACCTGTGGATCGCCATCACTGATGGGTGGTCCGTGTACATATGAACGACACTGGAGTCCACAATTACGGCACAAACTCAGGTGGCATAGCAACAGCTTCAGAGGCCGTAGCCATTCTAGACGTCAATAAGTATTCTCATAAACTTTCAAAGTACAGTTTGTATTCCTAACTGCCATATGTCGCCCCAGTAGCCTGCTCAGTCGGTATGGCAGAGTTCACGACATCCTGACAGACACCTATGGATGCTGAGCTGTAAAGTCGCCAGGCAGTACCAAGCTGATCTGTGGATGCTGACCTGTAAAGTCGCCAGGCAGTACCGAGCTGATCTGTGGATGCTGACCTGTAAAGTCGCCAGGCAGTACCGAGCTGATCTGTGGATGCTGACCTGTAAAGTCGCTAGGCAGTACCGAGCTGATCTGTGGATGCTGACCTGTAAAGTCGCCAGGCAGTACCGAGCTGGTCTGTGGATGCTGACCTGTGAAGTCGCCAGGCAGTACCGAGCTGGTCTGTGGATGCTGACCTGTAAAGTCGCCAGGCAGTGCAGAGCTGGTCTGTGGATGCTGACCTGTAAAGTCGCCAGGCAGTGCAGAGCTGATATGTGGATGCTGACCTGTAAAGTCGCCAGGCAGTGCAGAGCTGGTCTGTGGATGCTGACCTGTAAAGTCGCCAGGCAGTGCCGAGCTGATCTGTGGATGCTGACCTGTAAAGTCGCCAGGCAGTACCGAGCTGATCTGTGGATGCTGACCTGTAAAGTCGCCAGGCAGTGCCGAGCTGATCTGTGGATGCTGACCTGTAAAGTCGCCAGGCAGTGCAGAGCTGGTCTGTGGATGCTGACCTGTAAAGTCGCCAGGCAGTGCAGAGCTGGTCTGTGGATGCTGACCTGTAAAGTCGCCAGGCAGTGCCGAGCTGATCTGTGGATGCTGACCTGTAAAGTCGCCAGGCAGTGCCGAGCTGGTCTGTGGATGCTGACCTGTAAAGTCGCCAGGCAGTACCGAGCTGGTCTGTGGATGCTGACCTGTAAAGTCGCCAGGCAGTGCCGAGCTGATCTGTGGATGCTGACCTGTAAAGTCGCCAGGCAGTGCAGAGCTGGTCTGTGGATGCTGACCTGTAAAGTCGCCAGGCAGTACCGAGCTGATCTGTGGATGCTGACCTGTAAAGTCGCCAGGCAGTGCCGAGCTGGTCTGTGGATGCTGACCTGTAAAGTCGCCAGGCAGTGCAGAGCTGGTCTGTGGATGCTGACCTGTAAAGTCGCCAGGCAGTACCGAGCTGATCTGTGGGTGCTGACCTGTAAAGTAGCCAGGCAGTACCGAGCTGGTCTGTGGATGCTGACCTGTAAAGTCGCCAGGCAGTACCGAGCTGGTCTGTGGATGCTGACCTGTAAAGTCGCCAGGCAGTGCCGAGCTGGTCTGTGGATGCTGACCTGTAAAGTCGCCAGGCAGTGCAGAGCTGGTCTGTGGATGCTGACCTGTAAAGTCGCCAGGCAGTGCAGAGCTGGTCTGTGGATGCTGACCTGTAAAGTCGCCAGGCAGTACCGAGCTGATCTGTGGATGCTGACCTGTAAAGTCGCCAGGCAGTACCGAGCTGGTCTGTGGATGCTGACCTGTAAAGTTGCCAGGCAGTACCGAGCTGGTCTGTGGATGCTGACCTGTAAAGTCGCCAGGCAGTACCTAGCTGATCTGTGGGTGCTGACCTGTAAAGTCGCCAGGCAGTGCCGAGCTGGTCTGTGGATGCTGACCTGTAAAGTCGCCAGGCAGTACCGAGCTGATCTGTGGATGCTGACCTGTAAAGTCGCCAGGCAGTACCGAGCTGATCTGTGGGTGCTGACCTGTAAAGTCGCCAGGCAGTGCCGAGCTGATCTGTGGATGCTGACCTGTAAAGTCGCCAGGCAGTGCAGAGCTGGTCTGTGGATGCTGACCTGTAAAGTAGCCAGGCAGTGCCGAGCTGATCTGTGGATGCTGACCTGTAAAGTCGCCAGGCAGTGCCGAGCTGATCTGTGGATGCTGACCTGTAAAGTCGCCAGGCAGTGCAGAGCTGGTCTGTGGATGCTGACCTGTAAAGTAGCCAGGCAGTGCAGAGCTGGTCTGTGGATGCTGACCTGTAAAGTCGCCAGGCAGTGCCGAGCTGATCTGTGGATGCTGACCTGTAAAGTCGCCAGGCAGTACCGAGCTGATCTGTGGGTGCTGACCTGTAAAGTCGCCAGGCAGTGCCGAGCTGATCTGTGGATGCTGACCTGTAAAGTCGCCAGGCAGTGCAGAGCTGGTCTGTGGATGCTGACCTGTAAAGTAGCCAGGCAGTGCCGAGCTGATCTGTGGATGCTGACCTGTAAAGTCGCCAGGCAGTGCAGAGCTGGTCTGTGGATGCTGACCTGTAAAGTCGCCAGGCAGTGCAGAGCTGGTCTGTGGATGCTGACCTGTAAAGTCGCCAGGCAGTGCAGAGCTGGTCTGTGGATGCTGACCTGTAAAGTCGCCAGGCAGTGCCGAGCTGATCTGTGGATGCTGACCTGTAAAGTCGCCAGGCAGTGCAGAGCTGGTCTGTGGATGCTGACCTGTAAAGTAGCCAGGCAGTACCGAGCTGGTCTGTGGATGCTGACCTGTAAAGTCGCCAGGCAGTGCCGAGCTGGTCTGTGGATGCTGACCTGTAAAGTCGCCAGGCAGTGCAGAGCTGGTCTGTGGATGCTGACCTGTAAAGTCGCCAGGCAGTACCTAGCTGGTCTGTGGGTGCTGACCTGTAAAGTAGCCAGGCAGTACCGAGCTGGTCTGTGGATGCTGACCTGTAAAGTCGCCAGGCAGTGCCGAGCTGGTCTGTGGATGCTGACCTGTAAAGTCGCCAGGCAGTGAAGAGCTGGTCTGTGGATGCTGACCTGTAAAGTCGCCAGGCAGTACCTAGCTGATCTGTGGGTGCTGACCTGTAAAGTCGCCAGGCAGTGCAGAGCTGGTCTGTGGATGCTGACCTGTAAAGTCGCCAGGCAGTACCTAGCTGATCTGTGGGTGCTGACCTGTAAAGTCGCCAGGCAGTGCAGAGCTGGTCTGTGGATGCTGACCTGTAAAGTCGCCAGGCAGTGCAGAGCTGATCTGTGGATGCTGACCTGTAAAGTCGCCAGGCAGTACCGAGCTGATCTGTGGATGCTGACCTGTAAAGTTGCCAGGCAGTGCAGAGCTGATCTGTGGATGCTGACCTGTAAAGTCGCCAGGCAGTACCTAGCTGATCTGTGGGTGCTGACCTGTAAAGTCGCCAGGCGGTGCAGAGCTGGTCTGTGGATGCTGACCTGTAAAGTCGCCAGGCAGTACCGAGCTGATCTGTGGATGCTGACCTGTAAAGTCGCCAGGCAGTGCAGAGCTGGTCTGTGGATGCTGACCTGTAAAGTCGCCAGGCAGTGCAGAGCTGGTCTGTGGATGCTGACCTGTAAAGTCGCCAGGCAGTACCGAGCTGATCTGTGGATGCTGACCTGTAAAGTCGCCAGGCAGTACCTAGCTGGTCTGTGGGTGCTGACCTGTAAAGTCGCCAGGCAGTGCCGAGCTGATCTGTGGATGCTGACCTGTAAAGTCGCCAGGCAGTGCAGAGCTGGTCTGTGGATGCTGACCTGTAAAGTCGCCAGGCAGTGCAGAGCTGGTCTGTGGATGCTGACCTGTAAAGTCGCCAGGCAGTACCGAGCTGATCTGTGGATGCTGACCTGTAAAGTTGCCAGGCAGTGCAGAGCTGATGCAGCGCCAGAGGTCCCCGTCTTCTTCTCATTGGAGAAGTCTGCATGCTCCGTGTCATACAAGGCAGGGCGACTCTGTACTTGGTTGAGGAGTCTCTGATCCAGCTCTGAATTCCAGCCTGCGCATCCGAACAGACACGTTACCGCCCTGCGGCACGCCCAGGTTCCCTCAGCCGAGCAGAGCTTGAGCTACAGGGCTGTGGATTTCCAAAATCATTGGAGGTACCCAAATTTCAAAGAATATGAATAACCACCACGCAAAAACAGAAAGCATGATATCATCTTTGCCTTGGCCCTTACACAGGCCTGCTGAAGCAAATAAAACATTAACAAATAAAGAATTAAATTTGAAGACATTTTTAACACTAACTCAACGTTGCATTGGGGGTGCCCGAGCACCCCCAAAGAGATATAAATCCACACTCCTGTATGGCTATCTCACCCAATATAATCCGGAGTAACTATATGATGATATTTTATATTGTGACCCTCCCTCCTTAAACCCCACCTGGAGAAATGACCTCGAACTCGTTTAAGATGTCACATTCCCTTTAAGAGATAGCTGAAAGTAAAAACTATCAATGTAGCATCAGATACAACATGTTAGCTGGACATTTGGCATTGTCCCTTCTCTTACCCAGATGGCGGAAGTCTCCTGCACGGTGAGAGAGGGTAGCACCCCTCAGGAAGGAGTCAGCCAGTGCGAAGAGAGGCCAGGACTCCGCGCCGCTACCATCAGTCCTTTCCCGGATTCGGAGGTACTGACCGCGCAGCTGTGCCCATCGCCTACAGATTGCTCCTTCTGAAATTGAAGGTGAAACGTTCGGGTGCATTGTCGGTCGTCAATTCAAAAAGTCTGAGAACCATCATATAGAGTCTACAGGAGAGCAGTCTTTCACAACTTCATGTGCAATATGCAACAGTTCCCAATGGCAAACAAAGCTCACCTGACGGAGTGACACCTTCGAGCGATCTTTTTATTGATCGCCAGGCAAGATGTCTGGTTCTTACTGCATACAATTGATGTTCCTTATCATATAGCCAGGGATGTTTCCTCACGTTTTCCAGGAGGAGTTTATCCTGTTCTAAAGTCCACTCCATGCTGCCTGTAAGACAAAATGTTAGTTGCATCCAAAAGAACATGTCACAGTGATTGAACAGGTCCTTTGGGCATCAGCATCAAAAGCAAGAAGCGTAGGCATTGTAATACAGGAAGTGTGTGAAAAGAATGTTGCCATTTAGATCCATACGCGTATATTCACAGTAAAAAACGCAGTACATGGCAAACACATGCTCTCCTAGAACACCAAGCAAAAATGCTAGACAGTCTGCACCTAAAGCTGTGTTTTTGGCGATCCGACAGGATAAAGACTGAGAGGCACGGCACGAACGTCGGGAAAATTTCGATAAAAAAGGCCGGAAGAGTCCGTCGTTTTATTTCTCCGCGGGGGCGGGACAGCTCCGATAGCGGGCGACGCCGGAACGCGGCGGCGGCGCGGCGCGGCAACGGCAGACTGCGCATCAGCGGAGGGGCGGGGGGGCGGAGCGACACTATCTCGATACGGCGCCGATTAAGTACGGGAGGACACGGCGGACACCCGGCGCGGCTCCCTCGAGGGACGACATGGCGGAGACGGCAGGAACCTGGCGCAGTTCCCCCGCGACGACACGGCGGAGACGGCGAGGACGCAGCGGCGGTGCCGAGTCGGCTCGAATTAGTGGTATGCTGCTGGAATGTCCCGAGTGGATGCCAGCGCGGGAACAAAGATTACCAGAACAGAGCCATGGGTAATATGGATTTGGACGTTTGGAAGGACTCTTTATTTAAGGGCTAGGAGAAGAAACAAACATGTGCATAAACCACCAAAGATGATATCTGCTCTACTTATTCAGTTCAGTCATGCAGAAGCATCAGCAGAACAACACTCGACGAAGAGCTTTGCACCATGAACGCCACTCTACGCTACTACGACCCCCCACCGGGCCACTCCGAGGCCGTCGCGCACGGCGGAGAGACCACCGCCGCAATGGCGGACACCGGGTATATTTTGAGCAGCTCCCTTTTATCAGACACCAGGGCCGCGCACCGGATGTATCCGAGGCAGGTACGTGTGGCGCAGCACTTTGATGTGGCAGGGCTGCCAGCCGTATGCGAACCGCTCGAAGTGAGGTGCAATTGACGGAGATCTAGACTGACATTTGCACATGACCACAAAAATTGTACACATTTCTGGCCATTTTGAATGAGGTGGGTGTTCACCTTAGCTAACTCAATTTGTAGTCAGTACAGCAACAAAGAAACAAAACATAACCTATTCACAATAATACTCTTGGAGCTTATCGATGCACCAAACTGCCAGGGTCATATGACGTCGCCAACTCCATCCCTGTTGGAAGGGTTTTTGGAGAGCCAGATAGTTCCAGGTTCAAGGAATCCACTGGGTCTTGAGCCCGGGTTGGCCCCATGGAAAGCAAGCATGCTAGCCGGTACAGCGCAGTGCCCCTAATCAATCCATCATGCACAGCGATTCAGCTGGTACCAACAAGGCCATGCCCAACATGGCGGATATTATTATTGCGCTGTGGCCGTCTAGTCGAACCGGGTCGCCGGTGACTCGCCTGCCGTCTGCTCCTGGACTCGCAGCCCTACTGCCAGTAACTCACCACCCCTCTCTCTTTGGGGAGGCGGGGACCTCGATCGTGATGGTCGCTCGACATGAGATGAATCGGAGCCTGTCTTCTTCCGTTGGCGCCGTGAGCGTCGTCCCGACGTCGCTGATCTGCGGAGGCTGGTTTCTCCTGTGGTGGAGGCGCGGCAATGGCGCTTTCAGCAGGGCAGGCTTCATCTGTCAGCGCAGGATCGGTCCTGCGCCGCCAGCTGGGCCTTGAAGGTGGCGGCGCCTTCCGGCTGGGCAGTTCCTGTGATGTCAGCCTCTGGATGCCTGCTCGAACTGCTGGCCCAGCTTGATGAGAGCCGATGAGGTTTGGTGGTGTCGTGCGCGCCTGCCGGTCCCGCTGACCTTAGACTGGTGGTTAGCCTGTGTCATCGAGGGGGTAATTTTTTCAGATCATGGGGAGACAGTGATTTTTTGTGGCGCATAGACCTTTTAAGACAATTGGTGCAAAAAAATTATAAAATAATCACTTTCCATTAAGCTAAACGACCAAGTATACTCCGCTGCTGGTTCTGGGTATTCGACACTAGCGCCACCTACACTATGACATCAGCGACATCTATAAACAGTTACTAGGGACGCAGCAGCAGCCTGTCAAACCTGCATCAGACCTGCATCAGGACTCGTTTGCAGAGCAGATTGTAGAAATGTATATATCCAGCGAAAAAAACTTGTGTTTTGGTTTTTAATGTCCAGTACAGGAATGGTGAGACATTTTTTAGGTGTCGGTTTTTTTAGAGGTTCCTGGGTGATGTTTGTTTTTATCAGCTGAATGTCCTATATCTGCAAATAAACACCGCGTACCTATTTATGAACTCATGGGTATTGAAACTCGCGAAGACCCCTTGCTCATGAACTGAGGCCTAGATATGCCGAAAACACGTTCAAAGACAGCTCATTACATTGTTGGCCACCCATCGCCGCTCCCTCCATCAAAACTACCTACCAGAGGTGATGCCATAAACTACATCAGATTTTTAGAAAAAGAAAGAGATATCTACCGAAGCGCCCCCGGAACGGCTACCTTCCACAAGGTAGCTTCCGAGATAAGTGATATCTGGACGAAGGAGGGAATCCCTATCCACCATCCTAAGTACGTTGTGAAACGGCTTAGAGTCGAGTACGACCTAATGAAGAAAGCCAACAAGATACCGTCAACAGCGAGAGCCTGCAATGACAATCTCCACTTCAGCCAGCTCTTCGACGTCGCGATCTGCAAGTGCGCATCGCAGGAGATCTGCTGTTGCCCGAGAGACTCTAAGATCCCTGACGAGGAGTGGTCGTTCGTATATGACCAGCGGCACGACCGCCAACTGACTCTTGGTGCCTGGGATCGGGCCACGACGGACCTACGAAATGCCCGCGCCCAGCGGCGGGAAGCGCGTCATCGACAGCATCATGGCGAAACTACAGATACTGGTGGTAAAGATGATGGAGCTGAGGGTATCAGCAGCAGCAGCATCATAACCAGCAGCGTGACTGAGGAAGGTAGCGGGAGTGCCAGCGGCGACCAAACAATGTACCCTGGAAACAATCGCGCTGGAAACTCTGCAAGTAGTTGTGAAACGCAGGATTGCGCAAACCTTGCGGGAGGGTCTTCAGAGACCATTCAGAACCCCTGGTCCTCTGCCGATGAAGATGGCGATGGATTATCTGATCCAGATTTTGTCGGTACGTTCACAGAAGTGGAGGAACGAAATTTCACGAGTCTACGTGAAACAGCACTGGCCGCAGATCGATACCACGTGTCTAACCGGGCCGCAGCGGCCATCATTAACGCATACCTCAACGACATCGGACAAAAGAAAGGTCCAACATCGTCGATGCAAAGAAAATCTGGCGAGCACGCAAGTCCGTCCGCTTAGAGGCAAGTCATGACAACGCAGATGAAATCCACGCGGCCGGTCTCACGAGCCTGTACTTTGACGGCCGTAAAGACGCAACGTGCGTCGAATACACAGCTCCGACTAAAGTGGAAGAGCACGTCGTCGTCATCGCCGAACCAGAAGAGAGATATGTCACCCACTTCACGCCGCTGTCAGGGAAAGCATGGGACCAAGTCATGGAGCTATACCCCATCGCGGTGGAGTACGGTGGCAACATCAAGGTGCTGGGCTGTGATGGCACTGCCGTCAACACGGGAACAAGTGCTGGAATATGTCGTCTCTTCGAAATCATAACCCAGACACCCGTGCACTGGTTTATATGCCAGTTACACGGAAACGAACTCAACCTTCGCCAGCTGTTCCATCATCTGGATGGGACTACAACGGGGCCCAAGTCATTTTCGGGACCAGTAGGAAAGGCGTGCGCGACGGATGTGTGGGAACGGGACCTAGTCCCCTTTGAAGCAGTGCCAGGAAACGTGCAAGACATCCCTGATGAGGTGGTGCGGGACCTTAGCAGGGACCAGCGCCATATGTACCACATGGCGAGAGCAGTTCAAGACGGACACGTGCCAGCCCAGACGGCTAGCAGACGGATCGGCGCGCTGCACCATGCCAGGTAAGATGATGAGAAAAACATGGGAGATATGCGTTTTGACCCAGAGAAATTCATTCAAGCAGTCCATATAATTTGTTAATCCTCCGTATGAACTTATATTTTCAACTTGAAGTCCTTTTCATCAACACGTTGAAAACATGTTTAAAAAGTCATATATCTGTCTATTTTGTCGCTACGCCGCAGTTAAATGAATCGAAAATGTTACCATTGCCAAAAACGGTACAACACCGATAGTTTCAGTGAACCAGTGAAAATGTTTAAGTGTTCTCTAATATTTTTGGGGGGGGATTTTAGGGAACATGGACAGCGGCCCCAGCCACATTGTCGCCCGTGTAGAATGTACTGTTTTATGTTTATTCTCAATGCCAATATATAATTTTCTTGCTATTACAGGTGGCTGACGCTGGCTACCAGGGCTCTACGTCTGTTCGTGAGCACACCGTCACCTACCATCGCGCTGAGGCACCTGGTGGAATTCATCGTTGTCCACTATGTCCCTATGTGGTTTACGATCAAGATGAACAGTGCTTGCCAAAGTGGAGCCAAAAACCTGCACCGCGCCGTCGAACTCCTGCGTGAACTGCCAGAGGATCTCCAGCAGGCGGTCCAGCCAGTCCTGGCGAGAAACGCATACTGGGCTCACCCAGAACAGGTCCTCCTGGCGATGGCTGCGGACTCTGACAGAGACACTCGAGAGAGGGCCGTGAGTCTTATCCGCTCAGCACGCCAGCAAGAGACACACCAGATTCGTCCGTTCCAGCTGCCAAAACTGCAATTTGACGCGGTCAGCTTCCCAGAACTCATCGACTGGGAGCGGGAGACGGTGACGGAGCCTCCGCTGATGCGGGACCTTCAGGATGAGGAGCTGGAACGCTTAAAGGAGGCACCGCTCATCGTTCCAGCGTACCCAGTACACACCCAGGCTGTGGAGAGAGCGGTGCGCACTGTCAGCAGCGCGTGCACGACAGTGCGAGGTGAAGAGGCCAGACACGGCCTCATCACAGCCCAGCGAAAACACCGCCGCATCCTGCCCGTGTTCAACTCCAAACAAGATGCTCTATAGGCAAGACAATAAATACGTCTACGTACAAACTAAAACCAATCGTCCAATTCCTATAATCCAATTCATAGATAACATGAAACAGTAGTTATGTTATATGTGTCAAATTGAATACGCCTCTCCCAGTATACCTAACATTCCGTCAAACTTTCTTGTCAAAATGTCAACGGTTTAAATCTAGGCACTGTCTGAACACGTTTTTTCGGTGCGTAATTTTCTTCTAACTAATGTTTCCTATGCTGCCCTCTTTACAGGTGCGCAGTTCCATCCTTGGCGGCTGGCTTCCTGCTGCTGGTTGAGGGGATCGCTTTCCCCCTACACGTGTAGTGCATCTGGTAAAGGTGCAGCTTTCATGAATTTGTGTTGCCCTTTGCCGGTCGTACTGGTATTATCAAGGCGATTACTTCAGTGCTTTCGATTGATGGCTTGTCTCAATACGACATACAAATATATTATGCGATATTCAAGGTGACCCAAGGTACAGTCAAGGTCATGTGTCATGTTCAAAGTAAAAGCATGTACCAGTGTCCAAATCATGTGTTATGGAACAAGTATTTTCCGCCCAACAGTTGCTGGCTATAATTAGTGTGTACATTACCAGAAAAGTCTCATATTATGAAGTCATGGGTCAATGACCTGGTATGACCTTGACCCAAAATCAAGAAACATGGTATGGGACCTTCCTAAAATGATCTTAGTTCATTATAACACATTTCTGGCTTTATCCTGCATTACCGCGGTAGTTTCCAATAGTTACCGCGATAGTTTTCAATATGTCCCCAGCACGGCCCATATCTGACCTCTATGACCTCGTTTGACCTTGAAGATATTGACCAAGGTCAATGAAATTCAACTTTAGTGTAGATTATGTTAAACCCCACAAACTGGCAAAGGGGCGTTTTTCTAGCCTTCTTAGAATCTTAGATTTTGACGAGACACCTTAGAATGGCCGTCTCCGAGGCTTGTTAACGCTGTATTAACGCACCTATGTCCGTGTTGAGCATACATTGGGCTCGCGCTTAATGGAAAACGATTTTTGGACCAAAATTTTTTGATGAATCGTCATCAAACATCTCAGCGCCACATAAAACCGCTGTCTCCCCTTGTTCCTAGAGTGACGACACAGTCTACTGGTGGTGCTCTTTGAGTGTGGTGCCTGGCAGGATGCTTGGCCTTCCTGGTGTGTCGGCGCGGCTGAGCCTGCATGCTGATAATGAGGTACTACTGAACCGGCTCTGGACCCATACCAGGAGTTGCACGGCTGTAGCAGCGGCTGGGGTCATGTGGGTGTTTGGTGTGCTATGGAGCCGGTCGCGTGTGGCGCCGCTATGGCTGCCGGAACATGCTGCTGCAGCTGCTAGGTGGTGTTTCTGTGCCCGCCAGGTGGCACTGGTGCCGGGCGGCCCTGCTGAAGCACTGCAGCCATCTGATGCTTGCCGGACGTTGTCTGCATCAGTTGGCTGGTCTCAGTGCAATCATTCACATGATATGGATGGGCAGCCCCAGTCCGGTGAAAATCAACCACTAACCCAGGAATTTATTTCATTTCTTATCTTGTTTTCCCCTTAATCTTTTTTCTGAGCATTTACCATATGTTGCTCCAGTTTCATTCCCACATCTGAATTATGGAAACTTAGGCTGCGTTCTTTGAATTATTCCGAGGTGGAATTCCAGGGGTTGTGACGTCATGATATTCCCCAGATTCCAGCTGTGGAACGTTCTTGAACGAGGCTAGAATGTGGCGTAAATGGTGAGGTGTGACAGTCTCATTATTTATTTTGACTTTTGCACGTGCAAATATTTCATTTACCTTCATTTAAGTGTTATTATTAGGTTCCGATTATCCTGCAAAAACATATAGTAGACCTTTCAAGCAGATAAATATTCAAAGTCCACGAACTTACTGTTACGAAATTCATCCATGGGCGCCGCCATCTTGAGCGGGAATACTTTTTCTATTCCCACAGTTCCGCGCGGAATGGCGGAAATATTCCATGTGGAATCCCAGGAAAAGTTTCAAAGAATGGCTGTGACGTCACTGTTCCCGGAAATCCAGGCTGGAGTATTTCAAAGAACGCACCCTTATGCATTACCAGCTCGTGCGAGCCGCCTCCCCCTCGCAGGTCAGTCTGCCAGGGGTCCTTTGATGCACTGTTTTAACATGTCATCCACTTTACTCCATGCCTGTTTTTATCCACGCTTGTGTGTGTGTATGTCATTCGCTCCTTTGTGTGGAATATATGTATGGAGGTAAAGCCGAACCAAGAGAGTTAACGTTTTGACTCATGAAGGGCAGGGAGAGGACTGCCACCAAAAAATTATATACCTTGAAATTTAGAACTTGGAATTTTGACATATATATCCAAGTGTCCATCTTCCTAATTTGTTACTGGAGTTCCTCACTTCCACCATTTAAAGGGAGATACGTCAAGTCAAGTCAATGGCTTTTTTATTAGGCGTTCTGTGCATAGCACCTTTGCCCGCCTCTAAAGGAGTGTGTGGGAGAATTTTAGAATTTAGTGTGAGGGCAAGCTACGTTAGTCTGTTAGAGCAATGGGAGTTATTTCAAGTAATGGGTTGCAAGCTATTTTAGCTTGCAAGTGGATGATCGTGGCAATGGCATAGCCATGCCAAGGGAGGTCTTTTAATAAGTTTAGACCCGCAGAGTGCGAAGGTTATTTCTGTGGTTGAAGACCTTATAAATTTAGAGTTTGAAATTTAGAATTTGGAATTTAGAATTTAGAATTTAGAATTTTGTGTGTCAGCTATTGATGTCCGCTTGTATACGTTACTCGAAAGCCTCCGTTAACTCAATAATTTCGTATTTTAGAAAGTGCGCTAAACACCTGGCCAGGGTGCCGCGAATTTACCCTGCAACCCGGAGGTGAAGTTGCAGCTCCCCTCTTCGGCTGGGCAGCCGCCAGCGCAGAGAAAGAAGTGTGAGAGGATAGTTAGATTGTTAGTAAGAGTAAAGGTGTGGTTAGTATAGACCCGCAGTGAAAGGTATCACTGCGGTGAAGAAATCTAACCTATCTAACCTAACCTGATTTCAAAGTTAGCCTAACATAACCTATCCTTAGCCTACAATGAACCATTTAAAGGTTACAAAACTATTGCTTAAATTTCGCAGTGGATCAGCTATGATTAGAAAATAGGCAAGTCCTACTTTGGGGTGCACCATGCACCCTCATCATATATACTGGGAGGAGTGATTTATAGAAACTTCTCTAGCCCAGAGTCCTTTAGAAATGTAAAGACTTTTTCGAGAAGTTCAGGATGGTCGTTACCGAGCAGAGTTTTTAGGTCTACAGGGATGTTTTGGATTCGGCAGTAATCTAGCATGGGTTGCCGATGGGTATTGTGCTGGGGACAATCGATGAGAATGTGATAGGGATTCTCCATTGCGTCGCAGGTACCACAGGTACCCGCGTTCCAATAGGCATTTAATTTTGTGTGTCCATTTCTGAGTCTGGTTAGAATAACCTCGTGCCGGCGACTCTTTTGGTTTGAACTGGGCCAGTAGCCGATGTTAGGCTTGATATAGAATAGGTGGGCGCTGTGGTTTGTAGTCCAGTCATTTTGAATTTGCTTCCGGATGGTGTCCTGGAGGAGAGCTTTGCTATCGTCTCCAGACCACGTTAAGGGTGCGATCTCTCTAAGTTCTAGGGACTTTTTTGCCTGCTCGTCGGCCTTTTCATTTCCTTGAATTTTGCAGTGGCCCGGGATCCAAAGAAAAGAGACATCAGGGGTATCATCGATACCTTTCTGAATATCTGCTATAACGTGGTGGCTGGGGTTGACTACGTTACTGATGGCCTGCAGGACAGATTTAGAGTCTGAACAGATGACGGCTGAGTTGATATTTTGGGTTCTGATTATGGCTAATGCATTTAGGATGGCAACAGCCTCGGCTGTGAAGATGGAGCAGTTGTCCGGAAGTCTTTTCTGAAGGCAAATATTTTGTCCCCAGATGCCAAGGCCTACTTTTTCGCCTATTTTGGAGCCGTCTGTAAATATAAAGGTCTTGTCCGCGTTACAAGATCGGAACTCTAGGAATTTTTGGGAGACTTCTTCCTCTGAGAAGTCCGTTTTACGGGAAGTGAAAAGAAATTCCACTTTGGGCTCTTTTCGAGTCCAGAAGCGGGAGAGTGGGGGTTTGCCTATTGTCGCTGGCAGTGCAAGATTTAGGTTTTCCAGGGTTTTCGCTACTCTGTGCTTAAATGGGGGCCACTTCTGTAGAGTGGCTTTATTTGCTCGTCTGGGATGGGCAAAACATTGTTTTGCCGGGTGATTTTCGGTGGATTGAACCTTGATGTAGTAAGAAATAAGCTGGGCGTCGCGTCTTGTCTGTAGTGGGCACAGCCCGCTATCAGTTAGCAGGCTGGTGATGGGGGATTCTCTGAGCGCGCCTGTGGCTGCCCGGATACTGGCGTTTTGGACTCGCTCTAGCTTTAATTTATTGGTCTTGTTCGTCGAGTCAAAAACTAACGAATTATATTCGAGAATGGACCGAATCAGGGACTTGTAGAGCATAAGCAGGGTCTTTCGATCCCCGCCATACTCTGTGCCGCCGAGCATGCGGAGAATGTTGACTCGCTTTTGACAGCTAGAGACGACTTTGGTGATGTGCTCATTGAAACTCAATCGGGAATCTAGGGTGACGCCCAAGAATTTGAAGCTATTGGTGCATTCAATAGGTTTACCCGAGATTTGGAGCCGTGGAGGGTCGTGTCTGGAATGCGCTCTGGCAAAGACAACGACTGATGATTTTTCCGCCGAGAGTGATAGACCCATTAAGCTACACCAATTATCGATGTCGTTTAAGCTGTCCTGCAACTGCGTAGTTGCGTGTTGGAATTCTGGTTCGTTATACCGCCTGGTATCGATTGCAGTGGTTTTCCAAATGGCGACATCGTCCGCAAAGAGGGAGTAATTTATTCCAGGCGGTAGATTTTTGGCGAAGAGATCATTGATCATTACTAAAAAGAGGGTGGGGGACAGAACGCTACCCTGGGGTGTGCCTTGGTCCTGGGTTGCCAGGTAGGAGAATGTGGTGCCACAACGGACTTTAAATTTTCGGTCCTTGAGGAAATTTTCGATGAATTTTGCAAGGTGGCCACGAATTCCTAGTTTGCTTAATTTAAACAAAAGGGCGTCTTTTTGTACGCGATCGAACGCCGATTTAATGTCTAAGAATGCAGCTATTGTTACTTGCTTTTTGTAGAAGCCATTTTGGATGTCACTGACTAGTTTCACCAAATTGTCAGTGGTGGCTCGCCCGCGCCGGAAGCCTGATTGCATAGCATCAAGCTTCTTTTCGAGGATCTCGTGAAGTCTAACGTTTACCATGCGCTCGACAAGCTTGCTAGCACAGCTAGTAAGCGAAATTGGGCGATAACCTTTTGGGTCTGTTTTTTCTTTGCCAGGTTTTGGAAGGGGGATGATAATACTCTCTCGCCACGATGTGGGGAAAGAGTCGCTAAGAAACATGTTGTTAATGGCCGAAAGCAGGTACTTTAGTGCTGTTTGGCTGAGGTGCCTGAAGAAAGAGTAGTGAATTTCGTCAGGGCCCACTGCAGTGTTTCCACACTTGCTAATGGCGTAATTTAGCTCGGTCATTGTAAATGGTACGTTATAATACTCTTGATTACCATAATTGATGAATGTGTGCTTTTTGCACCATTCTGCCTGGTCTTTGGAGCGCTGGCTGTATGAGTTATTAGCTGCGACACTGGCGTAATGATCAGCAAATTTATCCATGACTTCCTTAGGTTCGGTGATGGGTTGGCCAGCTATTTTTAGTTGAGGGAAAGGTCCACGGGGTGGTCGCTTCGCAGAGAAAGCTCTAATGGTTTTCCAGACTTGGGTGGTGGGAGTGAAGCGGTTGAATTTGGAGGCAAGAGAGTTGAAACTGTCCTTTTGAACCCGCTTGCACGTGTTTCGAAAGTGTTCTTTTGCTGCCCGAAGTGCGGATCGAGTAGGGCTGTGTGCCCTCCTCTCATATGCCTTGCGGGCTCTAATCATTTGAGCTTTGGCGTGTGCCGTCTCTGCGTTCCACCATGGGGCTCCGTTTTTCTTTCGGGGTCCTCTGGTTTTTGGTATCGCTACTTGTGCTGCTGAGCTTATGGCTCTTAATATTAATTCAATGTCTGCCGAGTGTGGGTCACCTTCGGTGACCAGTGTGAGTCGACCTCTGCCTCAAATTTTGTCCAGTCCGCTCGTTTTAGATTCCAGGAAGGGGTATACAGATCAACGCGGTCGAGTGCTCCTTGGGGGACATTGATTTTGATTGGGAGGTGATCGCTCATGCCTGGGTTGTCTTCGACATCCCAGGTAAACAGTGACGCAATTCTAGGCGTGCAGCACGAAATATCAATGGCTGTGTCTAAATGTCCGCTTTGCGTTGCTTGGCGGGTTGGTGCGCCGTTATTTAGGATAACTAAATTTTGAGAACCTATTGCGTCATATATAATTTCACCTCTACGATTTGGCGTGGCGCTGCCCCAGGATGGGTGGTGACCATTCAAGTCTCCAAGTAATAACAAAGGCCCGTTTATTTGATTAAACAGTTGTGCGAGGTCCTGATCCGTTGGATCAGGGTCGCTAGGGGATATGTATATTGAGACAACCGTCAATTGGACGTGTTGTATTTTCAAACTAATAGCTACACAGTCCAGTGATGTTACCAAAGGCACGTGACTGTGTGGGATGCTATTTTCTATTAGGATGGCTGTGCCTCCCTTACGGACAGCAGCGTTTACGTTATGGCGATACCAAGAGTAACCCGAGATTTTGTATTTATCGTTATCTTTATCAGAAAAGTGGGTCTCTTGTAATGCTGCTAGTGCCGGTTTTTTCTCAGCAAATATTGATGAAAAAAGCGGGAATTTCCCGATAAGGCCATTTGTATTCCATTGCAGAATTGAACCCATGGTGGTTTTTAACGTTTGTGATTAGGGGATCTACGTTTGCGAAGGTTATACGAGCACCTGCTGCTGCTGCTATCGCTAGCAGGAGAAACTGGGGTGGAGTGTCTGGAAAAGCTAATTTTCCTCGCTACGGGTGAGCTGCCGGGGCTGGAGGAGCCGGGGCTGGGGGTTTCAGGAGGGGAGCTCTGGAAGTGTTTATAACAGTTTTTGCAGAGCTCGTCTCTGAAGCACTGCTGGTGTCAGAGACGGTCTCTGTCCCGGACAGCTCGTTGTCAGACTGACTTTTGCCGTCTGACGTTTCAAAGTCACTTGAGAACTGAAACTGCATATAATGACCTATGAGGTCGGTTTGGGATCCGCAAGTGCGGGTGGTTGAGTGCTGTTTGGAAAGAAGCATCGCTTCTTTCCAAGGAGAGAGGAGCAGTTTCAGTTTGGGTTGAAATGTTTACTTTTTGGATTTTGGTTTGAGTGGCAGCCGTTTTACCCTGAGGGGGTAGGCTGCCACTCGTTAAAGGCCTTCTCGGAGCCTGCCTTTGGCGGCGCCTGGGAAGGGGAGCACCGGTGAATTTAGAGTGCTTGGGGGCAGGTAGCGAGGGGAAATCAGACTTTTCAGTCACTCGTGCAGAGTGGCTTTGCCACCCTGCTGCTGGTGTCCAGGTCTTCCTGGTGATTTTAGGTGCCTGAGGGGCGGGAGGATTTTCGGTCGGAAGACCTGGCGGAGAACTAGTGCGGGTCGGGAGATCCTCCCAGCCCGCAGCGGGCGTCCACCTACGCCAAAAAGTGATTGCGCCACGTGGTGGGGGGAGGGGGACGGACGGCCTGATGGGCGCCAAGAAAAGGGGCTCCATTAGGGGGCGGATGTGGCGGCTTGTGTTTTTGGGTGGCTGAGACTGTATCGAAATGGGGTGTTCCTGGCCGGCTGTGCTGGGGGCTGCTGTGGGAGCCTTGCTACCACAGCTTTTTGGGACTGTGCGGCTCTTTTCTTTTTGCAGCACTTCTTTGCGGGCCAGGTCAAACGGGAGCTTTTTTCCTCAGCCAAAACGTTAACCTCTTTTTCTCGGAGCCAGGTCGGGCACTTGGGATTATCTGCCCCATGAGCGCCGCCACAGGCGGCGCACTTGAGGCTTTTAGAGGTGCAATCTTTAGTGCGGTGCTTAGCACTGCACTTGCCGCATCGTGGGGTGGGGTTCTTACAGTTGGTTTCTACGTGCCCGTACCTTTGACAAATTTGGCAACGAATAGGGAGGGGGTAGTACGGCCTAACTGGGTAGACACAGTCGCCCAGTTTAATTTGGCCGCAGTCATCCCGACACTTTGTGTCGAAGGTGACAATGAATCTGTGGTCTCGTAGACGTGGGTCTTTTTGCGTAGAATTTTTGTTGGGGTTCAATTTTTCGAGGGCTAGCACATTTTGACCTTTAAAGTCAAACATGTGCTCAAGGTCGACATCAGAGAGATGGGACACTTCCGGGGCATTGATGATGCCCCGGTAGAAGTTAAGGGAGTGGTGAACAGAAAATATGACTGGTTTCGACCCAAAAGTTTTTGTGGCCAGCAGGGCTCAGGTAGATTCCTGATTAGAGGTTTTGATCAGGATATCTTTTTGGTGCTTGATAATCTCAAAACTACCTTTCACTTTTTGGCTGATGGCCTTATCCAAATTAAAGGTAGACTCTTTTGCCAAGTTTTGGTGCGCCGAAAGGTAGGTGGGAGATACGTGAACAAAATTTTATTGACTATATCAAAAGGTTACAAAAAGTTGTTTCAGAGGTCCTATTCTCATTTTTGCGAATTGGGCCTGCAAGTGCCTTAAAATGGGGACTGTGGGGAGGCGGGGACCTCATTCGTGATGGTCGCTCGACTTTGGAAAAGTGGAAGCCTGTCTTCTTCGCTTGACTGCTGCTGGTGGTCCTCTGGGCCCGGTGGAGCCTGCGGCGGGCGGGACCCCGACTGGGAGCTGCCGTTGTCGGGGTTCTCGCCGTGCGTCCTCGAGGAGAGTTGCGATGCCGACGCTGCGCTGTGGCCGTCTCTCCGCCTGATGGCGGTCGTCCTGGGACACCGCTGACTCGCCTGCCGTCTGCACCTGGACTCGCTGCCCTACTGCCAGCGGCTCGCCGCCCCGCTCTCCTTGGAGAGGTGGGGAGCTCTATCGTGGCGGCTGCTCGACATTAGATGCGTTGGGGCCCGTCTTCTTCGCCTGGCCCGGCCCGGTGGGGACCGTTGAGGTTCGGTGACGTTGCGCGCGCCTGCCGGTCCCGCTGACCTCAGAATGGTGGCGCTTTTTTGCGTCCGGTGCCTGGCCTTCCTGGCGCGCCGGCGCGGCTTGGCCTTCGTGCTGCTGATGTGGTACCGCCGAGCCGGCTCTGGACTAATCCCCGGTGTTGCGGGGCTGTGGCGGCGGATGGGGTCCTGTGTCGCCCGGTATGCTGTGGGGCCGGTCGCGTGTGGCGCCGCTGTGGTCGCTGGGCGGCCCTGTTGTGACCGCTGGGCGGTGCTGCTGCGGCCGCTGGGTGGTGTTGCTGTACCCGGCAGGTGGCGCTGGTGCTGGGTGGCGCTACTGGTTCGCCGCGGCCGTCGGATGCGCGGCGGGGGCGGGCTCAGTCCGGTGAAAATCAACCACCCAATCACCATCACTCACCATAAATGATGCGGCACCATCATGGTAGATGCGGCACGATCAACCACCACCTACCCATGAATTTATTTTATTTTATATTTTTTATATTTTCCTTTTTTCTTTTTTCCCCTTCTGAGCGCTTACCGCATGTCGCTCCGGCTCCGTCACCACAGCTACTCATGGAAACTACACGCCCACTCACTCTCGCGCGACTACACGCTCGCGCGACTACACGCTCGCCACACGCTCGTGACTCACTACACGCTCGCGTGAGCCGTCCCCGCCTCGTGGGTTGGTCTGCCGGGGGTCTTTTAAGGCCGTCTCCACGTGTCATCCTGCTGTTTTTAATCCATGTCTGTTTTAACCCATGCCTGTGTATATTTCATTCGCTCGTTTTTTTGTGAATATATGTATGGAGGTAAATTGCTCTCAAAGTCAACATTTCTAGACAACTTTACCGGTACAACTCATATCGATGTATATGACGTACACACGGCTAAGGCTATCAATTTCTCTAAGAATTAGGTCATATCTATCCTAAGCAGTGATGTAGAACTGTGGACTACTACAGAAAAAATTACTTTAGAAAAATGCGTGACCATGTAAGGGTTGTAAAATCATACCGAGCTGGCAAAAGGGGCGGAGATCATCCTCGTCTTCTTATTGCCACACTGGAATCAGAGGCAGCCAAGTGGGACATAATTAGGAGAGCTCCTGAACTGAAGCATAGCATTCTATGGAAGAGTCTATATTTAAACCCAGACCTTACCAGAAGTGAGAGAGAGGAAGCTAAGTTGCTTTGTGACCAGCTCAGACAGAGGAGGGCTAGTGGAGAAAAGGACCTAGTCATCCGCAACAGGAAGATAGTCTCCATCCTGGGTACTGATAGCCGGTACCACAACAGAAGACAAGGTAGACAAGAGCCATCATCTCAGCATATGAGAGCAGGTGGAACTGGAGCTGGTGACATGGAACCCAGGGCATCAGCCCCCACTCAGGAGAGGCAGGTGGAAGAAGCTTCCAATGCAAGCAGTCCTGCAACTGGGCCAGCCATTATCCAGCCAGCTGCCGGGCAGACAGCTCCTCCCCCTGCCTCCCAGGTCCAGTATTGACAGAATAGTGTTGGCGACTTGCTCGTACTGTACACAAATGCAGATCAGTTTATGAACAAGCGGGATGAGCTATCACTGCTAATTAGGGAAAAGGAACCTGATATAATACTCATCACTGAAGTGATCCCAAAGGCCCAAATCCTGCGTATCAGTGTAGCATGTCTAGCTCTACCTAACTATAATATGCATCTCGGTTTTGACCCCTCTCTGCCACGACTAGGAGCCAGTGGCATTCGTGGAGTGATGGTGTATAGCAAGGTAAGCTTGATCTGCCAGGAAGTATCTTTCCCCACTGAAGAATTTTCCGAGCAGATGTTGGTCAAGATTGAGACAACTGGTAGGGGGGAACTACTGGTCGGCTGCATGTACAGGAGCCCAGCCAGCAATCCCGAGAACAACTATGCCCTCTTAAAACTTTTTGGAGGCAGTCTCCCAGTCTAGACCTCATCACTTACTCATCATAGGCGACTTCAATCTTCCAGGCATTGACTGGGATATCTATCTGTCTTCTGATGCTCCAAATCATTTTTCCCAGGCATTCCTGGAGTCGGTAAATGATTGCTTCCTTTACCAACATATCTTAAGGCCCACTAGATACTGTCATGGAGAAACTCCTCACACCCTCAACCTGGCATTCACACAGGATGAACAGATGGTTAAAATATTAACTACCTCCCAGGACTTGGATCAAGTGACCATATTTGCATCTCTATGGAGCTGGCCCTCCTCAAGAAGTCCAGGGAATCTGTGTCCTGTCCAAAACTAGCTCTCAACAGAGGCAACTACGACAAGTAACGAGATCTGGCATCTGAAGTGGATTGGCAGTCATACTATGGTTTGGACTTGGAACAAGAGCACAGCTTCTTTGTTTCCAAGGTGCACACTATGATTAATGAATGCATTCAATGAATGACTCAGATGCAGTTCCCACTCTCCAGAGACCTGAGAATGAGCACATTCTGGACAACATTGACCTCACCCCGGCCATGGTGGAGGAAAAACTAAGAGCACTGAAGCAGTCTTCATCTGCCGGACCTGACCGACTCCACCCGTGTGTTCTCAGGGAAGCTGCTACCCCCTTAGTGTTCCACTGTGCTCAGTTTTCCGAAAGTCTCTGGCTCTTGGACTCCTACCAGCTGACTGGAAAGTCGCCGAGGTGGTACCTATCTACAAGAAGGGGAAATGGAACAGCCCATCCAACTATAGGCCTGTTAGCCTTACTTTGGTTCCCTCCAAGGTACTTGAGTCCATCATAAGGGAGGCGCTGCTGGCCCACCTGACTGACTCTGGATCCCTGAATGGTGCACAGCATGGCTTTCTCCCAAAGCGATCATGCTCCACACAACTTCTTAGCTGTATGGAGGCCTGGACCAGCATGTTGGAAGAAGGTTGTCCAGTTGATGTTGCATACCTCGATTTTGCTAAGGCCTTTGATTCCGTGCCCCATAAACGCCTCATCGCAAAGCTGAGAGGCCTGGGAGTGAGAGGAAACCTCCTCCTTTGGATTAAGGCCTTCCTCACCAACAAAAAACAAAGGGTATGTGTAAATGGAGCCACCTCGGATTGGGCCTCTGTCACTAGTGGGATCCCACAAGGGTCAGTTTTAGGCCCAACACTTTTCATCGTCTTCGTAAATGATCTTCCCGACAACTTGCAGTGCGAGTTCCGACTATTTGCAGATGATGCCAAGGTGTTTGCTGATGTGGGGGATCTTGAGGGTCAGAACAGACTGCAGGATGACCTTCACAAGCTGGAAGCCTGGTCGGAGAAATGGCTCCTGACATTCAATGTGACCAAATGCAGCACCCTCCACCTGGGAACATCAAACACCCGCCAAACCTACTGTATGGGAGAAAACAGGCTGTTTCAGCCTGCGCATGAGAAGGACCTTGGCGTGCTTGTGGACGAGGACCTGAAGTTCGAAGACACGCTGCCGCAGCAGTCCTAAAGGCCAACAGAATCCTCGGGACCATCAGGAGGTCTTTTCTCCACATGGACGATCACGTGTTGAAGCTTTTGTACAAGGCTTTAGTAAGACCCCACCTCGAATATGCCAATGTAGTATGGGGACCATTCAATAAGGCTGATCAAGCTCTGGTCGAGAGAGTTCAGCGTAGGGCAACAAGACGACTGCCATCTCTACAAGCCCTTGACTATGAACAACGCCTCCACACCAGTCTGCAAAGTATGGCAGCAGGCCAGATGAGTCGCACCAGCCATCTAAAACTCGCACCACCAGCCTCCAAAAATTCGCACCAATCTGCCAAATACCAGGGAGAAAAATGCACCCATTCCTACCCACACGATGCAATGCTACCTGTATCATTAGTTAGTTAAATAAGGACATTTTATAAGGCCCCCTCCTGTGTCTTAATAACCACTGCCATTATTTTTTTAGTTTAAGTGTCGCCTTCCTCGCACCAGTCTCGCAAATTCGCACCAGGTTGATAAAATTTGCACCACTCGGTCCTGTCTCCAAGGGCACTCGCACCGATGGGATCTCGTCGAAATGCCATGGTTTGCACACTGGCCTCCACAGGCTGAATCTCCCATCCCTTTGGTATCGATGCAAAAGGGGGGACATGACACTTAAGTATAAGCTCATGCATGGACAGCTGGGCCAGACTGCAGAACGTGGCAGGCGACTCGACGAGGCGCTTGGGGCAGCCAAAGCCTGCCCCAATTGGGGCAGAAACTTGGATGCTGGGGCAGACTCCTCCAAAGGGGGGGTATTTTTACCGATATATGTTTATCTACTCCATTTTAAACGAAACACCCAGAAATGAAAGAAAACCGTGCATCCGACTCGACGATGGCAACGCACTCACGACCCTCCACGCACAGCAGAAGCTATCTTGCATTCATGATACACGACTTCAAGAATACTTTTATTCAAAGGTATATTTACAAGCGAAGTATTTTCCCTTAAAGACGTCATTTGCCACTGCTTTCACGCCGTATAATCAATAGTTTAAAAAATATTTCAATTGATAACTAAATTCGATAAAGAATAATTTTTTCAACAGCTAAAGCATTTTCCCCCTTCCATTTTCTCACATTTGCATGAAAGCATGACAAAATTTGGAATATTTTCACCCCTAGTTTTCACAAGACCCAAGCGAAGAAAGATTCCCGAATGCTTTTGTGACGTCACATCACTGACTAGCATTTGTTCTTAGGGGGAGGGGGCTGGCATGATTTTCTTTTGAACGGTGGACCCTTTGAACAGTGGACCTTTTGACATAGACCCGATTTGCCGGCCTTTGGCGATCAAAACATAGCAGAGGAAATGCAAAAAAACTACATACAGGGAAATTTTATTTCAAGTTCTAAGATTGTTTTTTGTAACTAAAACAAGGTTTAGATTACAAATTTAGAAAATAAATTTAAATTTAGCTTGAAAAAGCCGCCTGTTGCCTGATTTTTTATTCACTTCCAGGAACTTTGACTTTACATCTATTAAAAATTTCCTTTGTTTGGTATCTTTTTAACCATATTTCTCTAGACGACAAACATGACGCTTTTGAGACAATTCAGCTTTTACAGCGCAATTTTAACTAATTATTGTCGTTCCTTTTCATTGTTTTTCTTCTTCCCTCGGTGATTACCCGTACCGACCGCTGCCCCAAGTACTAGTTCCTGCCCCAAGAGCCCCCATCTGCCCCAAGATCGACCAAAAGCTGCCCCAAATCGGTAGGTCTGCCCCGAGGCTGCCCCAACGAGATCTCGTCGAAATCTGCCACGTTCTGCAGACTGGCACAAATTGTTAATACCCACACTGGAGAGGGGCCTGGAACTAACGTGCACTGGAGGGGGCCAAGTAGACCCCCTTCTTATCTCAGAAAATCACAGCAAATCTCAGAAACAAATAGACTTCGAAAAACGCTGGTTGGGGGTGTGTTGCTTACTACCAGTGGTGGTAAGCAACGCACAGGACCTGAACTGCATGGAGTTAAAGCAGGATTTTGACTACACTGGATCTTTCTTTGGTATGTGAATTCCAATACCTCTGTACTTATTAGGGCAATAGACATAATTTTACATCTATGCAGGCTAGTTGCCTCAGAGTTTTTACTGCAAAAAGGAATGACCAGGCAGGTAATGATCGTGAGTGGGATGCAAATTTTAAGCATTTGATGTGTTTATAAAAATGCTACCTAAGGTTCACTTTACCAACACATTTTAGGTAGATTCAAATACTATGTTGACATTGACATTTTTTCCCTTTTGTTGATATGTGAGATAGAAGTTAAGTGGGGGGAAGCTGCGGTTAGGGTTCCCAATTGTGTGTACATGTATGCTCCCATTAATAGGTATGTTCCCAATAATGACTATTTTCATGATAATTGATACATGTAATCATGTGGAAAAGTACCATAATTGGAAACACTCCTTTCAAAAATGGAAACTTCTTCAAAAAGGAAATGCATGTCATTGGGGGAAACTGCAGTCAGAGTTGCCAATAATAGTTATGACCCCAATACTGGAAAAAATGACCCATAATTGGAAATTTTCCTTCCAAAAACAAAAACATGATCTATAAATGAAAACTTACTACTTTCATGCTGTAATGGTTTGGTGCTAGCACCTTGTCTGCTGCAAAAAGTAAGGAACAGGTAGAGGACATTCAGCATATTGGAAATAGTATTCAAGTATACAATTATTATTTCCAGCTCTGTGTGACAGAGGAGGCATACGTCGCATTGAGTTTGTGACAGCCAGCATACTTTCTGCACCTCTGCTGGGCATTTGGCACCAGTTAAAAAACTGAGTTCCATCATACTTAATGTTTTTTGTGGGCCCCCTAATTCGCAGCCCCTCCCCTGAGTCTTGAATTCGCCCCCTCCTTGAGAAAATCCCGGAGCTGCTCCTGCCTCCGCTGTCATGTTCGCGGCTCTTTGTTTTCCTGCTTCCACCCCGAAATATGGTAGTGTTGTGACCAAATAACTTTACTGCAATTTTTGTGTCGTATAAGCTGCGAAAAAATTTTACAAACAAATTTTTGTTGGGTATCATGTTGAATTTCTCAATTTTACGTAGATTTTTTAAGGAATTCAAACATACGGTTTCTATGGTCAAATACCAATCAGGATAGGCGCAGTGGCGTATCCAAGAGGAGTGCAAAAATTCATCTGGCCCATTCAAAACAACCGACCTTCTGCGAATTTTTATCAAGCCCATATGTATACTTTTTACACGTTTTTCATATTTTGTGTTTCGTTGTTTCCCCATTTGGCCAGTGGCGGATCCAGGGGGGCAAAAAGGCATTTGCCCCCCCCTCAGGGGGTGTTCAAACTCCCTTCCCCCACCGTAGGTAGGGAAGTGACCTAGTGACCTTGACATGACCTCAGGTGAGGTTATTTTTGTGTTTTGACCTAGCACAATCATATTATATATCATTCAATTTGCCGTGATGAGGGTAAGCGAATGGTGTATGAAAAATTATTCTAACTCAACTGTCAGAGGCTAGAGCCCAAAAAACTCTACTCTAACATGCAGCTTTCTTTGACCTGTCACAATTAATGCCTAAATATATTTCAGACCAGACTATGTCTGTCGATATGCAAGTTTTGGACATTGATAAGTATGAACAAGTAGGCAAACATCAAGTAAGAGGAACAAGCAAACAAGTACAAACAGCAAACAAGTACAAGTACGAACGCCTTATTTTTCCTGAATTTCGTCTGAAACTTTCGCGGGGGCTCAGGGGAGCAGGGACCCCTGAGCCCCCCCGGTTTCTATGCCTGTGTGCTGTATACCCCGTGATAACCTGTCTCTGCCGGTGGCGGTGCGCGCGTTACGCCCAGGCTGCCCATCAGCCACTTCCTATAAGTGAGAGATTAAAATGAGTGCCAAAAACAGTGTTGGTTGAAGCCGTTAAAAGTGCGCGATATAAATGTAGCAGTGAAGTGACAATGTGGCGAAAGACACTTCGCGCCGGTGTGTCTGTGTGTAAAGCTTCGGTCCGCGTTTTCAATACAAATTTCCACCAAAAAGTGTTATTTTCAGGTTAATACGCAAGGTGATGGGTAAATGTACCCAGGGGCTGCTTTGATCTGGCAACGTCATGGTGCTGAAATTTGACAATAAGACAGAAGCAGCCTTAGGGTGCTAAATTGTGCGCACCCTATGGGTGCTTTGTTCAAGCATCTAAGAGCTAATCAGGTGCTAGGTTCAAGCACCTAAAGGTTATTCAGGTGCTAAGTTCAAGCACCTAAGGTGCTAGTTAGGTGTTAACGAAGCCGTATTATTGGGTGCTAGCTTTAAGCACCCTGCTTAAAATAAGCAGCTTTTCCTAAGGGTGCTTAAAATAAGCACCCCTGTGGTGCTGAAATTTGACACCTGGATAGAAGGAGCTTTAGGGTGCTAGATCATAAGCACCCTCTGGGTGCTTACTTCAAGCATCTAGGGTGCTAATTGGGTGCTAAGAAAGCCTTAAATTTGGGTGCTAGCTTTAAGCACCCTGCTTAAAATAAGCACCCTTTTCCTAAGGGTGCTTAAAACCAGCATCCCTGTGGTGCTGAAATTTGACACCTGATTAGCACCATTCGGGCGCTAATCTTTTTTACAGTGTAGGAGCCTTAATACCAATATGGCATACATGCCTGAAGTAACCACGTACCTACTTACCTGGACCTGGATTGACCATTCCAAAATGCCTCACTTTTCAACTATTGGAACAGAGAACAATATTTTCTACTCGCAGATCACCGACAAATATTCCAGACAGCTTCCAAAGTTCCACGATTGATTAAAATAAGTCACATTTATTCTAACCTCCACGGCATGCGTGCCAGGCCACTGTGTATTGCCACTGGTAAACAGAAAGCAAGATGGCGACCGTAACCCGAGCAGGTATTTGAAACCATAGTCAAACGACAATGGCCAAGCAAGGGTGCAACAACGCCCTAGCTTTACCTACCAGCTATTTACAATGCCACTACAACGCCTAGTATTCAGTTAGTGCAGCGCTGGTGCGCAAGCAAGTTATGAACCAGGTATGAACGAGGCGCGCACTATTGTGGCACAAGGCAAGGTTGTCATTCCGTAGTAATTGCATTGCTTTATGCTAGTGACGTAACCAGGGTTGTTTTACCTCGGTAATTGAACTAAGGTGCAACTATTGTTCTGCAATGGTAAAACTTGTAGAAACACAATTTTAAGCTTGCACCTTGTAATAAATTCTTTCTGTGCATACCTTTCCTTCATTCGACTTCTTTAATGTGTGGCACTTGTACTGCCTTTTTCGCTGCACGGTCCTAGTGTGTGTGTGAATGTGTGAAATACACATGTATGGTTCCAAAGTACATTAAAAAACTGTAGAATCTCTGTTTAGTGGCGAATCCTGGGCCTCATTTTGGGGTAGGGCTAGTGGGCTCAGGCCTCCCTACCATTATTTTGAATAACCATTTACTTTGTGATTTTACTATGTGCGCTCAGCATTTGTTTGGGAAGTGGGTGGGGACTTGAGCCCCGCTAGTTCCCCCCTGATCCTCCACTGCCTAAGTCTGTTGACTTTTGTTCATATTACCAGAGCAAACAGAGGGAAATGTGCACATTAGTTTATCTGTAGCAATATGTATTCATTCTGCTTGTTCTTGCAGCCTTAACCATCCAGGTGGTCGGTAAACAGATACACCCTCCTCAAGATGGCTTCAAAGTAACATAACTGTGGCGTAGAACCTTTGGAAAAACGTCTACGCATCGCTATATGCTGTTAAAAACCTAGACACGAAGCTTGTCACTGGTGCATCTTGGCAGGGCATGACTCTCGGAGGTGTTTAATGTCCAGCAGAAGTGTTTTTTTCTTGAAATATGTTTTTGCGGAGTGAAATGATAGCTTTTTTTGTACGATGTGAGCTGCTTTTTGTTTGCGGTAAATAAAACATGCTAGGAAGCAAAAGCGTTGCCACGGATTTTCGACTCGTGTGTCATTTGCACAGTGGAGGCGGCGGTAAAGAAACTCCACGTCCGCTTGAATAAGCCATGTTCAATTACATTTCCACCCATAAGTGAGAGCAGGCCGCCACCCCAATGCCCTTCAAAGACAGGGAACGGGGTTGGTTGGGTAACTTTTTAACATTTCTTAAAAAAATGTATTGGCAAATATAAAAAGTGTTTGCTCAGACTTAATCTACTGTGGGTCTGACACTCGGAGCGAAGAGCGTGGACATTTTTTGTTTCAGGGGAGATAGTAGGCTGAAGGACAGCTAGCCGCTAGGAAACCAAAACTTTATGAACCTTTATCGGATTTATTTCGCTCCTGATCTAATATTATTTACAAAGTCCAGCCAGAGACATCAGCATCTATAGTCTTGCTTTTTTGCTAGCCTTTCTTGATAGCGACGTCCTTGACCACGCGAACAAACCAAAGATAAATTCGTCTGAATGATAATATTACTGTGTCGGCTTATCTCACGTCAAAGTCACTTGTGACAGACAGACAGACAGACATATATTTTCATAACGGAACAGATAGAAAGTTTCAATCATTGCTTGCGATTGATGCACAAGCACGAATGCTTGTAACACGCACCGCTCGCGCAGTCAGTCGCCCAACTGCGGGGACCGTCGTTGGCGCCCGGAGAGGACATTTTGGCGCCGAGGGGAGACATTTGGCGCCGTACGAGGACTTTTGCCCTGGGGCTAATGTCCTCCAGATTTTGGCACATTTTTTGGCGCTGTATGAGGACATACCTAAAGCACTGCAAGTTATCCTTGAGAAAAGCCTTAATATTTAGTGCTTGATAGAGAATCATGAAATTTAAGCATCACCGATCTGGGACGCCTTTATTTCAAGCCACTGAGACATGATTTACGTGGATTTCCCGCTAATGGCGCTCAGAGGAGACTTTTGGTGCCCGGAGAGTACATATCAGCATTTTTCTAGCACTAAAACCTAATTTTTTATTTCTTGATTTTCCGCAGAACTACGCAGCATTAACCAATTTCCGCTAGTGGAAATCATGCTCTGTGTTGTCGGAGTATTTCCTTACCATCCCAGTTACTCGTTTTATTTTCATTTACCTGTTTCGCAAGTAATGCGTTTTAAGCTTTTGATCGCATCCCTCAATGTCCATCAAAATGTGTACACTCTCACCCCAACTTGGAACAGCTTCGGAGAAGAAGAGAGTCAATTTACTCAAATACAATGAACAGTTTATATTTGCATATGACCTGGCCGAGTATTATCTTAGCATCAAATTATTGCCCCAAGTGAGTGAATCCGTCATATAATTGCTCCAAAAATTGATTTTTATTCCAAATGCCTTATGATTGTCCCCAGACAGCGCCATTTCTATGTCCTCGTACGGCGCCATTATGTCCTTGTTCAGCGCCAAGATGTCTTCGTACGGCGCCAAATGCACTGACAGTTGTGCTTTCAATTCAAACACTGTTGGCAGGCGTTTCGGAGAATAAAGACGCTAGGTATGAGTATTTTCTATATAATAATGTCAGTTTCATGATTTTCTGACCCATCGTCATGAGGTCTCTATCGCCTAAGTGCTAAACAACTATGCTGTCTTGTCCTCTCAGGGCGCCATTTCACGGTCCGCGTACGGCGCCAATTGCATTTTGGAGTTTCTTAAAGTCCTCGTACAGCCCCATTTGGTGTGCCATTGTCCTGATGTTTGTGCCCGGCTAATTTTGAATTAGAGCTGGGCACTTAGTTCTTTTCTCAGACTGGTTTCAACACTTCTATGACAATATTTACGACAAACGTTACAACACACGACAAAAGCGTTGCGTATATCCAGAAATAATCGTTGGTTATTGTTTTCCAATCGACATGCTCACCATCAAATGAGGACTGGAAAACACTAACGGTAAGTACGATATGCAACACTTGAGTATCATCTCTTTTATCTAGAAAAGTAAATAAAAGGGAAGTAATTTCAGAAATGTTTCTCCAGCGAGCAGACATGGTGTGTGGCGAGGGTTAGTTTTGCAGGATATTTAATCCGAACCGGTATAATAGTTGATGCACGTTCACTCTTTAGCCTCAGATGCTGTGTTCGGGTGCTGTGTGGCGTGGTGAACCCGCCAAGCAAACATAGCCGCCCTGTCTCAAGGACAGGGAATAGTCTAAACTTTGAGTATGTCTTGCGAGCGTTTTTGTTGCAGTGTTTATAGATACTAGAGTGTATAAGTGCGCCTGTAAGGTTGAATACATCAGATCGGGCCAGCTTTCGTCTAGTCTCTCCGGACAACACCACAGCTGACATGGCCACCTTTAGGGTATGGAGGCAAAGAGGATACATATATCTCGTCACAGGGGGGGAGATACGTTCTCTCAACAGCTAGGCAAAACTGTTACCAAATGTATCACAGAGTAAATGTAAAGCAGAGTTTATTATCCAAACTTTTTAGTCATTATGCAGCATATCCTTCAGGGAGAGGGACACGGTAATAGGTTCATCCAGATCAATTCTGAATCTGATACTGCCTGGTCTCTGTTCATACCTACTACCACCACCACCCGGGGAGGGGGTTCGTCCGATCGGAATACCCTACAATATGGGGAACCGACTAATACATATATGGAACAATTTAAGCAACACTGAAAGCACCTTACCGTCCTCTAATTTGAAACTGAGTTTAAAACATATTTATTGACGCGTGATGCCACAGAGGGCAAAAAATGGGTTTAATTTGGACATATTAAAAAATTCATTACAACTAAGCAATTATTAAATCTATTTCAAAGTACAATGCGTCAATATGTTCGTCTTGACACAGGAATTTCGATGAAATGCAGCACTATCTTGCAGGAGCCTAGCCAGGATTACGCTCAGGGGGGTGCGACGCCGAAAGGGGCCCCGTGCAATAGCACAAAAGGGACCTAAAATACCAATGAGCAAAAAAGTGTGGCACGTCACCTCGTCTAAAAAAGTCGTCATAGCTTCCAGGCTATAGCTGGCCCCGCGAGCCGCAGTGGGCCCTGCTGCCCAAAGGCCCTGCTGGCCATAGTGGAGAGGGCTTAAGAGTGCCCTGTCTGACCTGAAGTTCCTCAAGGGTGCCTTCAGGGGACCGCCAACCCAACAGTCTCTCTTGGGCTATGCCTCTGTAGGGGCCCAGCTGACCAGAGGGGGTCCTGCTTACGATCTAGAATCCTGCCGAGAACAGTAGGTCCTACTAGTTCGAAGGCTATTGTAGTTAACTGCTTCGGGACGAATGGGTCGTTTATGACCCAGGCTCTCACTGACGATATTTGATCTTGCCAGTTACCAACGCCTCTTCCCATCGCTAAATGGGGCTGAGAATAGAAACAGCGATAGGTTTTCTTCCCCTCAGTAGCGTTTTTGATCAGTGGAAATTATTTATGTGACAACAGGGGTCCCATTAGGCAATCCGGACATTCCTATCGACCAGGCAGGGACATCTGAAAAAGTAACTTCCCCTCTCAGAGCTTATTTTTTGCAGGAACGTCACGAGATATCAACTATAGTAACCTCGGGATGTTGACTTTATATCTCGTAACAGTGGCAGCAGCTCAGTTTATAGTACTGCTCCTGAGCGTGAGTTGAATTAGTGGGTCACAAGCGACCCATTCGTCCTCAAGTGACGAGATCTGCACGTATTGCTGTATGCATAGAGTATTATGATGGCAATGTATAAGCTGACAGTGCACGTGCACGACAGAAGACGGTTAGCCAATAACTGCTGATATTTGATGAAAATCAGTGGCGGATCCAAGGGGAGGGGGTTTGGGGGTTTAAGCCCCCGCACCCATGTCCCATTCCCTATAGTAAATACAGAGGCGAGGGTCTGTCCGAGGTACTGGCGAGTAAGACTCGAGCCCCCTACCACCCCCCTCCGAAATTAATTCCTGGATCCGCCACGGATGAGATCGTCCATATTTGTGTATACTGGCGACGGTGTGGCATCTAGCAGAACATTTTGGCGAGAATGCGGTATAGTTTGAAGAGAGGGGTAGCGGTAGGGATAGCTCCCAGCGCTTTTCGAAGGTTACGTAGATCCATTACCTTAAAGATGCCGAGGAAACGAAGCCGGCCTATCCAAGTGTCTTGGCAAGATATACTGCAGATGCTGGACGCTGATGAATCCGACGAGGAGGCTCTTCTGAGCTTCGATGACGAGGACATATGTTCCTTGATACTGCTAAAGAGAATAGTGGTCCTGTTGAAACGGCTATCGACAATCCAGATGCCCTTGTCAGCGAGGTCGAAGCTGAGCAGATGGAGGGGATCTTAGGTGCGACGAGAGATAAGTAGAGATTCCCCGCTGTTCCGAATCCGGATCCCGTTCCTGGACTTTGGAAAGTCCTGGTTCCCTTCGGAGATGACTTCCCAGAATCTCTGAATATTTTGAATAGGGTCAGTCAGTTTGATCCCCTGCTTCAAAATAGCATTATCTCACAGTCGAGGCGTCACATGGGGCGAAGTGGGAGATTCTTCGACACAACCACAGAAGAGATGTGAACATTTTTGGCGCAATTTTGAACATGTCCTACCACATCCTGCCAAATATGAAACTGCACTGGAATGCAGGTCTTGATGTTAGTGTTCCTCTGGTGGCTAATGCAATGAACAGAGAAATGTTCTTCCAGCTTCGGACAGGCCTTCATTTTGCCAGCAACCAGCAGGCACCTGACTGCTCAGATCCCAACTAAAATCGGGTCTAGAAAATCTAGCCCGTCATCGTTCGCTTCAATCTGTTTTTATTTTTAAGTCACAATGTCGTCGACTTCCCATCAGGCCGGAGACGAGCGGATGGTCAAGTTCCAGAGCCACAGCCTGGTGAAGCAAAGGCCTACCTTTTGTAGATTCAAACACTTTTATAAAAATAGCAGTGATACAGGATACGACTTTGCGTTTGCCATATATATTGAACAGAAGAGCTATGTGGATACTGGTCTGGCCGAGGGGCTGTCCTTCAGCTAATGGAGAAGATCTCTGGTCAGAATATGAAGCTGTACACAGGCAACTTCTATGCATCTGCAAGAGCTCAAGCTACGGGGATCTTCACCTGTGGCACACTACGACCGGACTGCCTTTCAACAATCACGTGAAGGATGAACCAGAAGACCAAACTATACGGTTTTGATCGAAATGATCCCCTGAAATTCTATGACAAGACGTTGAACAACTACCTTGACGTGGCCGTGGCCAAGGCGTTCATTGTCCAGGAGGCTTCTGACAGCGAGAGAGATACATCCCAGGACGATGACTCTGGGCCTCTACACTCGAGGACACTGGTTGACTTCAAGCGTCAGCTTGCTCTTGGCCACATCGGGACATTTTCACCCCGCAGGTACGCCGCTTCTACGCCCAGGAACAAGAAAGCGAAGAGTGCTTCTTTATACGAAATTGTCATGATAGGTCCTGCAGAAGATACCACTGGCGTTACAGGACGGAGAATTCAAAAAGGAAGACATCCTTCAAGTGCATCGCTCACACCTAAGCCCTGTTCCAGCTGTCAGCAGAGTTTTGTCAGCACCAATCAGCGGGCCGCGTTGCGTCTACGTCACAGGAACTAGTCTCCCCGGGAACTAGTTCTAGAGGTTTTACGGGCTGACGGCCTGCTGTTTGCGCTGATGAAAAATAGTAAGTGCACGAAATGGCAGTCTAATATTTTTAATGGTGTAAAGGTTTGAGTCCCTTTGCTTAGCTCAAACAAGAGGCGATTATGGCTCTGATGTAACTTTTCTGGAGGAGAGGTTAGAAGTCCTGCTGACAAAACTGTGCTGACAGCTGGAACAGGGCTCTAGTTTATATGCCCCACTCAAACCGAAACTGCGTCAACGCTAAGCACCGATACATCATACATGGCGTCTGTCCAGTGAAGTTTTCATTTGCCCACCGGCGTCTACCCAGTGGGATGTTCTTCAGCATGCTCCATCGCGACCATCAGCATACATAAACTGGAGCTGTGAGCCAATAAGTGTTCCGTGGCTAAGTAATATCGGAGTGCATTCCTGAGTAATGCCTGATCATTACTGCTGTGGTATTAAATCGGACTTCGCTCTGGCTGATGTTCTTTCCTGTCTTTCCTGTTGTGCTTCTTCTTATACATTCTCGATATTTAGGGAAATGTGATGCCCAATTGCTTGAAATCGATAGGCTATGCCAGGGTTTCCAGGACAGCACAATATATGTAATGTCACCTTTTTCGGAATGATGTTTCATTTCGGGGCTGACTTTAAAAAGTGGGTCGACGAGGAATCAAGAACTAACGGGTCAGAACGCACCCTGATTGAGAATATAGTGAACACATAATTCTAGATAGGTGTGCGTGTCGTTGTTTCGGGACGAATGGGTCGTGTGCGACCCAAAAATAAATTGCTTACTGTGCAAGTAGTAGAATAAAGATCCAAGTGAAATTTGGTTTCCTTAATTGATTCCACGAGTACTTCGTGGTGAAACACGAAAGAAGTTGTTTTGGTCGAATTTTAATACCTCGTCCCGAAGCAGTTAAAGAGGTCCTGATAGTCAGAGTGGGGGTTGTGAGTTAAAAAGGTTCCTGCTAACCACAATGGCCTCCTCACTTAAACAGGACCCAGCTGGTCATACTGGGCCCTGACGGTCATAGCCGGCCATGCGAGTCGCAGTAGGCCCTGCTAGCCATAATGGCTTTATCGGTTAAAGAGGCCTCACCGGACCAGACGGGGCCCAACTGTCGACAGAGGGCCCAGGGGTCTGCAGTGGTTCAGAGGCCCTCTTTTTTAGAGGTCTGACATGAAGTTCCACAACGGGCCACAGACCATGGTGGGGTAGGGGCAGCGCACCCTCGAGGGGCCCTCCGGGCTCTCAGAGGGGTCACGGCACAAACCGCCTCTCCATGGTTACGCCTCTGTAGAGGGCCCAACTGACCAGAGCGGGGCCTGTTGCGATAGAGAGCCCTGCGGAGAACAGTTGGTCTTACTAGTTCAGAGGCTTCTCTGATTAAAAAGGGCCGGAAGGTCAGAGTGGGTCCTGTGGGCTAAAACGATCCCTACTAGCCACGATGGCCTCCTTACTTAAAGCGGACCCAGCCGGTCAGACAGGGTTCTGACGGCTTTAGCTGGCCCTGCGACTCGCAGTGGACCCTGCGGCCCAAAGAGCACTGCGGGCCATAGTAGTTTTATCCGTCAAAGTAGGCCCAGCTGACCAGAGAGGGCCCTACTGTCGACACAGGGCCTTGCAGGGTGACAGTGGTTCAGAGAACGCTTTTTCAGAGAGTTTCGATGGCCAAAAACTCCTTTTGTCACAGAATGGAGTACTGGAGAGGATATAGGAAGGCCCTGTTGGACATGAAGTTCCACGACAGGCTACAGAGTATAAAGTGAAAGGGGGCTTGAGAGGGTCTTTCCACCCCTGAAGAGGACCACTGCACCAGCCGCTTATCCTTGGTTACGCCTCTGTAGAGGGCCCCTTTAACCACAGAGGGTCTTGCTGACCATATAGAGCCCTGAAGAAAACAGTATGTACTACTAGTTTAGAGGCTCCTCTGGTTGAAGTGAGGCCTGGAAGTCAGAGTAGGCCCTGTAGGCTTAAAAGTCCCTGCTAGCCACAATAGCCTTCTCACTGAAAGATGACCCAGCTGAACATACAGGTCCCTCACGGCTATAGACAAGGCCCTGACGGCCTGCAAGTCGCACTGCGCCCTGCTGCCCAAATGGTCCCGCTGGCTATCGTGGCCTAATCGGTTCAAGAGAGCCCAGCTGACCAGATCGGACCCAACTGGAGACAGGAGACGCGGGCCTCCAGTGGTTCAGAGGACACCCTTTTACAGACGGTTTTGAAGGATAAATATTTCCGTTCTAAACACAGAATAGAGTGCTGGAGAGGGCATAAAAAGGCCCTGTCTGGTATGAAGTTCCAAGTTTGGCCACAGTGTATAGTGCGGGCGGCCCGCGTCCTTACAGGTGCCCTTCGGGTCTTTAGGGGGAGTCCGGGCCCTCAGGGGCAGGGCTGAAAACATAACTTGAATAATTTGTGGAACTGAAAACTCTAATTCGGATAACAAATGCCTCATTTTAGTTACTAATGCATTTCAGATTCCCTTATCCCCCACCTATGACCAAAAGCTTGGATGAGAGATACTTTGCTGTACGTGCAGTGGAACACGAGTAAAATGCTTGTAATCGCTGTTATTTACGCGAAAACACCAAATAACTCGGGCCATTTTTTTACATGAGTAAACACCCAAGTCAAAAATAAAGACGACTTGACCACAGAGCAAGTTGTCTTGAAGGCCCAGATGATGACCGCACAGTCGAAAAATTATTGAAGATCCGCTGATGTCAGCCTACATCGCATCAAAACCCGGCTGGACGGATGCTAGGAAAAATTGCAGATCAAACAAGCGGGTACAGCTCATGACCCGACTCATCTCATCGGGAAGTTCGCCGGCAGTAAAAGGACGACCTGTGTGGATGCCCTTCTGGAGGATGTAGGCCTGGACTGCAGTGAAGACGAACTTAACGCAGCATATCAGAGCCAGCCTGCTCTCTGTAAGGGCCATATTGTTGCTTTGAACCACTTCTGCTATTTCATCCATGCGAGGAAGGCAGAGCTGAAGAGTAAACCAGATGCAGTGCTGGAAAAATAGACGAGTGGAAAGTCTGAAATCTTCCCCTTTCCGTTTTCTTTGAAATAACCAAAGAACACCGAAAAAGGGAAGTCAAGCTCCAACACAGGATAAGCCGCGCAGACTTTCTTCTCTACTTCCTCAGAGACGGCTTGGTTGCTCACAGCCACACAAAGTCAAAGTTAGAATGCATAAGCATATATCATCAAATAAAAGTCAAACTTTCGAAAGTAAAGCTCCTTCTTCATTGGCCAAACAATACCAACTACTTTAAAAAAGGCGAGCACAAGGAAATAAATAGAAGACCTTTTAGAAAGTTCTTCAATAAGCAACTTAACATCAATAGATATCAACATTTCCTTTAAATTTGTATACAACATTGTTTTGATTCTAGACGTGATATAAGCGAGTCTCTCGATTCTTTCCCAGTTCCCGAAAGGGATGCATTTAACACGCGCATTAACACGCCATTGACGGGGCTGAGCCACTGATTGACGGGGGCGGGTACGCCCCTAAGATCCGAGAACCACGTAGGTGGAAAAACGGTAAACGGCGTTGGGTGCCCATCCACTTCTCCATCGAAAACATTGAACCATTTTTTGTCAGGTCACATTTAAGGTCACGAGGGTCAAAACATCCCGTCATAGGATAACATTAAAATTCAGTTTTGGGCATTACATCTGAACAAGTAAAGATAGAGCAAAACGACTGAACTATGAATCCTCTTACAAGCCGAATCGAATGATATATAATTGACCTTCTAGGTCAAATCAAGGATTGACCGACCGAGGTCAGGTCAGATCAAATTATAAAAATGCATACATTAGAACCGCAAAGCCCAGGCAGCTAATGCAGCTAAAATAAATCTCTATCACCATCCGTTACGAGTTATTCCGTAAAAACCATTTCCCATGTATTTCCAATGGAGAGGTCATGCCTCGTACCTACCTAGGTCATCGATATCAAAAATACCGGAACATATTTAGAGAACTCGGTGGGGCCATTATGGATATGAGTTTCAATCGGATAAGTTCACCCTGCCCACTTATGCTATCTTAAACTTTTTGAGGTCGGGTCACTACCTGTACTGGTGACCGACCGAGATACCTAACCTTAAAATTTCACAGGTTGTAAAGTGATGAGGAAAGGTATACCAAGTACGGCGGCGCTAGCGCCGCCGTTTCTGTCTCCGAAAACCAGGGGGCGGGTCCCGCCCCCGTCAATGCGGTTAACGGGGGCGGGTACCCGCCCCCTCGGGTTTTTCGGAGATAGTAGAAAAACGACGGCGCGCAGCGCCGCCGTACTTGGTATACCTTTTCCCTCATCATTTTTACAACTTCTGTGAAAATTTCAAGGTTAGGTCATCTCAGGTCAGGTCACCAGTACAGGTCAAGTGACCCGACCTCAAAAAAAGTTTAAGATAGCATAAGTCGGAGCAGGGTGAACTTATCCGATTGAAACTCATATCACATAATGGCCCCACCGAGTTCTCTAAAATATGTTCCGGTATTTTTTATATCGATGACCTAAGGTCAGGTACGAGGCATGACCTCTCCATAGGAAATACATGGGAAAAATTTGTTTTTACGGAATAACTCAGTAACGGATGGTGATAGAGCATTTATTTTAGCTGCATTAGACTCGCCTGGGCTTTGCGGTTCTAATGATATGCATTTTATATAATTTGACCCTGACCTGACCTCAGGTCAGGTCAAATCCTTGATTTGACCTAGCAAGGTCAAATTATATATCATTCGATTCGGCTTGCTGAGAAGGTTCATATAATTTAAGTCGTTTTGCTCTATCTTTACTTGTTCAGATGTAATAGCCGAAAAACTGAATTTACATGTTATCCCTATGACGGGCATGTTTTGACCTCTCGTGACCTTAAATGTGACCTGACAAAAAAATGGTTCCAATGTTTTCGATGGAGAAGTGAATGGGCAGCCCAACACCGTTTACCGTTTTTCGCTACCTACCGTGGTTCTTGAGATCTTAGGGGGCGGGTACCCGCCCCCGTCAATGCGAAGGTGGCTCAGACCCCCGTCAATGCACGTGTTAACCCGCGCCCCACCGGGGGTCCGGCGCCACCTTCGCCCCACCGGGGCCATTGATGGCCCCCCTTCTAACTACGAAAATATGGGCGTTAGCGCAAATCTGCAAAGTGCAATAGAAAGCTCACGTGAATTCAGTAAGAAATTACTTCGCATCTTTTAGTGCTCAGGTCAATGGTTTGACCTCCAGAGGTCAAATTAGGTCAAGATCGGCTATTTTCACTCAAATATGCAATGATTAAGCAAACTGGGCATAACTCTTATGCCATTAGAGCTATTGAGGCCTGGTAAAACACATTTGATAGTAAATTGCCAGTACTTTTTCCGCTATGTGGAACGTATAGACCTCCCGCCAGTGGTTTGACCTCCAGAGGTCACCTCGTGACCTAATGTGACCTGAGGTCACGAAAGGTCAAAAAGTAACCTTGCCGTATATCAAATGAAAGCCAGTGACAAGACAAACACGATGGTGTTTGTTTCACCGCTCTAGCTTAATTAGGTCAAAAGTTATTGCCAAAATACTGTTTTTGACCTCTGGTGACCTTGGATGACCTTGGAAAAGTCAAAGGGCAAATATAACCCCTGGGATCCGTGAAAAGGTGTCCAAAAACGTTGTTCTGAGCAGTCTGAGTATTTGCAATCATTTTTGTGGCTTTTATATCATGAAACAACTTTTCCCTATGCTTTTCCAATGGGAGAGGTCGCCTCGTGACCTGACCTCAGGGCACGAAATCGAAAAATCCCGGATATACACCTTGTAGACCCTGGAGGGGTTATGAAGTGTAGGAAGTTTCAAATCGATCGACTTTGAAATGTAGCTCTTACAGAGCTCTAAAGGTGAAGTGAGGTGACCTTGGTTGACCTCGTCTGGTGACCTGAACTTGGGTGACCCGGGGTAAAAAATTTCAGGGATGGTAGGAAAATGATGCAGTGAGAGGTAGAGCCCTCAACCGCGGTGCTGCGCGTCGTCGTTTTTCTGCTATCCCGGAAAAACCTTAGGGGGCCATTGATGGCCCCCCGGTGGGGCGAGGGTTAATCGAAACACTTGTAGGATTGAAAAATCCTCAGTGATTCCAGGGGTGTGAACAGAATAGTTGAGACACTCGCAATAACTCCGTAATTTCTCGAGAGGTAGCGCTGTGATTGCAAATGATCATGCACACAACTTCTCTCCTTCTATAGGCTGGAAATCATCGTGGTGGCAGGTTTGTGGTGGCTGGCAGGCAGGAAAGTGTTCTTTAGACCACAATTGTTTTTTTCCATCAGACATTGTGCAACTCAGTAGCTACTAGAAATAAAACTTGGCATCACTGGATGAGTATACTAAATAGATATTTATACCCTTATTGGCCGACAAGTGTGAGAACAGAACACTCGTTTTTTTCGTCAGATGGCTCCGAAGTGGCGGTGGGTCTCGGAATAAGTTAAGCCAAATGGGAGATAAAGCCCGTGAGACATGTCCAACGCGTCCCAGCGGAAAAATACATGGTGCGACCTAACTCGACCCGAGCGTGCAAAAGTTACCATGACAATCAAACACATCAGAAGAGAGATATTATGAAGATGATCGGTATAAAATTGTCCAAATAATCCAATATTTACCGAAGTGAAAGCTAGACTAGGGCATCGATAATGCAACAGACGGAAAAACCACACGTTGGGTTTGCGGTCATACTTTTCCTTACATCGATCCCGGCGAGTGTTCGGTCACATCTGTGGTACCGATGAATATTCCGCTTTGTTTCTGGTAGCTCCGGTGCTTAATTTTTTATTAACATGAAATTATTACTTCAGAGACTCTTTTATTAAAGGTCCTGATAGAATGGACTCGGTCAGTGGCGTATCCAGAATTTATCTCAAGGGGGGCGGCTCCGGAAGAGGCCCGCGCGATAGCACTGAAATCAGGGGCGCAGCCAGGGGGCACAGGGGGCACGTGCCCCCCTCATCGGTGCCGGAGTGCCCTTTTGATCGCTAGGCGGTGTACCCAGTTTGTGCCGTGCCGCTCGAAATTTAGTACCCCACGCCGTTGCACCTAGGTGCAACTAGACTGCATTTAGCGATTACAACTATTGTTTGATAATTTAGTGCCTTTTTTGGTCAGCTAAGACATTATGTCGCCTTTTCGAGCACCCGGCAAGAGTATGGGCACGTAATCCGTTTCCAGCTAATGCCTCATCGTCGCCAATAATCGTAGGGGTGGAGTTAATCTAGTCCCCTTGAGCTCATTTGGTGCCCACTGAGCTGGTCTTGGCCCCTTGAGCTAATCACGCGCCCTCTAAGCTAATCTGATGCCCCTTGAGTCAATCTGGTGCCCCCTCAGCAAGCTACTGCGCCTCCTGAATCTATCTAATACTCTATGAGTTAGTATGATGCCTCCGAGCTTGCCTGGTGCCCTATTAGCTGTTTAGTGCCCCTTGAGCTGATCTGGTCCCCTGGCCTGATCTCATGCCTCTCGGAGGAGTTGATTTTCTGTCCCCTGAGCCAATATGGTGCCTCTTGATCTGATCAGGTGCCCCCTGAGTTGGTTATCGATGTCTCCTTAGATGATCTGGTGCCCCTGAGCTGGTCTGGTGCACCCTGAGCTGATCTTATGTTCCCTGAACTGATCTAAGCCCCTGCTCTGGTCTGGGAGCTAGGAACTGATCTGGTCCCCGGGCTAATTGATCTGGTGCACCCTGAGCTAAACGAATGCCCCCTGAGTCGATCTGGTGCCTCCTGAGCCATCATTGTGCCTCCGGAGCCCATCCCATGCCCTATGAGCTAGTCTGGTGCCCCTGAGCTAATTTGGTGCACCCTGAGCCTATTTGGCACCCTTTAAGCTGATCTGGGCCTCCTGAGTTGATTAAGCAATTTACTTAGCAGCTCTGGGGCCCTTAGCTGAGCTGGGCACACTGAGGCTGACGAGGGCCCCTGAGCGGGTATGGGGCTCCTAGACTGATTAAGTGCCTCCTGACTTGATCTGGTACCCCCGAGCTGATTTGGGCTCCGAGCTAGTCGGGGAAGACTGAGCTGATCCCTTGTCCTCTGAGCTGATATGGTGCTCCCTGAGCTGATTAGACCCCCGCTCTGGTCTGGGGACTAGGAACTTATCTGGCCCCCCGAGCTGATCGATCTGGTGCCCCCTGAGCAGATAGCTGTATTTGCATTGGTTTTTATTTAATTCATTGCCCACGGATGGCTCCAATAAAAGGCAAAGTAGAGGAGATAAAACAAATATAAATATATTGCCCCCTGAGCTGAACTAACGCCCACTTAGCAGATCTGGTGCCTCCTGAATCATCATTGTGCCTCCTGAGCCCAGCAGATGCCCTATGGGCTAGTCTGGTGACCCATGGCTAATATGGTGCCCTTATAGCTGACCTGGGCCTCCTAGGTTGATAACGTAATTTCCTGAGCAGCTCTAAAGCTCTGAGCTGAGCTGGGCCCACAGAGACTGATGAGGGCCCCTGAGATCGTATGGGGCTCCTGAGCTGATTGAGCCCCGAGCTGGTGAGGGATCCCTGAGCTAATTTGGTGTCCCTGACTTGATCTTGCCCCCTGACATGACTTGAGGCCCCTGAACTGATCTGGGGCCCCAAGAGCTGATCTGGGGCCCAAGAGCGGATCTGGGTTCTGGGGTTACCCTGAGCTGGTCTAGTCCCTGGAGGCACAACTGGGGGGACGGGGGAAGCTGCTCTGGGGGGCTCTGGTCCACACTAGGGGCCCCAGAGCTGGTCTTGAATAGATGGGGAATAAGAACACAATGGAAATTCCCCTTGTAACTAACGAGGAATGAGGCATCGCTAAAACGGCTTGTGATGCCTAAGCACCCCTGGTTATATACATTGTTTATTATACTGGTGAATTCTGGGGAGGGATGGTAAAAAGGCATGTGCCCCTGAGCTCAGAGCACAGTCCTCTAAACCAGAATTTCTACTAATTAATTTAAATGAAAAACTAGTTTTCAAAATTTCCAGCCCTGTCACACCATCCCCAAGCAAACAATCGGCCTCTTCAGCTTTTCTTTATTCTTAACTGGGACCGATCCTTGAAAATATGGAACTTGATAAATGCGTTCAAAAGGTATCTCCCAAATTATTCTGCCAGCAAAAATGTATTTTTCCCAAGACGCTATGCCACTCCTCCTCCCACGGCCATTGTGGGAGGCGAGGAACTTAATCCGGGTTCAACCAGGGCTCACTCGTCACGACAAAACCAGTGGGCATAACAAATGAATTTTCGACTCCAATATTTATTAACTTGCACATGGTAACAGATATCACAGGCTCCTCTGATTTCTCTGATGTTAAGTACTTGCATGAGTTGGCTGATTTGACCTTAAATCTATCAAAAACAGTCGTGTTTTGGCTACTTCCATGACATTTTGGTGATACTTTGTTTTCTTTTTACGGTTTTGATAAAGTTTTCCTTCTCCGTCAATGCTTGATTTGCATTTTTATTGAACCAAAAATGCCCAAAAATATATAAATAAAGATATAGTAAGTTTCTGAGGTTACGTTAAAAGTGCCCTTTTTCTCCCGGGGTGCTCCTAAAGTTGGTGTGCCCCCATACCAAAGCTCTTGCTGCGCCCCTGACTGAAATGACCCTAAAATGTCAAAATATTGCGAGCAAAAACAATTTAGCGGCGGAGACGACTTCTGTCAATACCAAATTCATTAAATGAATTTTTCACATCAACTAATCCCCAAAAAATCACTTCAAACCAGAGCGCCCCTAAAATATCTCAATTGCGCCATGACAAGGCATTTGTGTACCTACGACATTGCTTTGAAAACCAAACTTGTTCGAAAACCGAAAATACTTAACATACACTAAGTACACTTTACATACTAAGTATGTCTTCCTCTTCAGGAGAAATTTCTATCAAAAGTAGATAGATTTCGGAGAGCTGCACCGAGAAGTATGATTGTGCGTAGCAAAGGTGTTAGTTAGACTATCTCCTTGGATCCTGGATGCATAAGATAGCAAAAACACTGTGATTGTTCTGAAATCCAGTCAAGTCTGAAATTCAAGGTCTCGGCTCACACCATGACCAAGAGGTTTTCTTATCAATTGCTTTCATGAAGATTTTGAGAAAGGTATGTGCCTGACTATATAGGTTACTGTGTTTGGTATCTTACGCATCCAGGGTTCGAGGAGATATAACAATAAAAAATATCCTAGAAAGTTCTTTCACCTTGAAATGGGCTCCTTCCTAACCGAAAAACGCTTAAAATGTTATTTACCGGTGGGCAAAGAGAGATCAGCTGACCATCAAAGGTCAAGTTGGTCTGGGGAAGAGTCATGGTGCTGCTGCCTCTAGAAAGGTTCATGGTCACAAAATATTCTGCTCTAATGGTATCTGAGGACCCTCTGTAACTAGTTTCAGAAAACCATGCTGGATGCAGATGTCCACCAGGACGCTTCGAATCTGCTTACGGAGTGTCCAGGTGACAAGAAAGAGCCTTTCAATTATTAATGGGGTCTACGGTCAATTGTGGGTTCTACTGGTTTCAAAGAATCCTATAGTTATAGAGAATTCTTCTGATAGTCACAGCAGACCCACTGGCTACACTGAAAAAACAACACCTCAAGCGTAGAATTTCAATTCGTCTGCTGCTAAAATTACCCCATTATCAAGAATTTGTTTAGAATTCTTGGTAAATATATTCCGACATCCAGCTTAATATTAGAAGAAAAGATGTAATATTACACGCATGTGGTAAATTAATCACTATTTCATTTTAGCACAGTGCAGTTCCATTCTTACTGAAAATGCAAAGGTGTAAATGTATCACCTCAGAGTATTTCTATGGAACTCACAAACTGCCCCAAGAATAGTTTCACTCTCCTGTGGTGAAACAATCCTGCCAATAGATTAAAACAAGTTCTTGAATGATTAAACTAATCTAGATGAAGGTATTTATTCTTCTGATTTTTGTTTGGGTGTGTTTCTATGATGGAGGAAGGTATGTTTTTACTACAGTTTACACGTGGGTGGAATCGCGCCATTTCCTTTCTGCTTCAATTCTGAGCTTGAACTACCCACCGCAGTTCCGCATTCAGAGGATTGATCACGACTCGTACAGGTAGGAGAGAGTGATGAGAACTGGGACGCAGGAGAAGTGGGACACCCCCATTATTGAATCCACGAGTGAGCCAAAAATATAATTTTCAGCTGATTTCCGCACTATACGTGCCGCTGCACATCACTAGGGCGTCAACTTCCTTTTCCGGTGGGTGCTGGAAGTGAGAGGTGAGTGCTCCTTAAAAGTTAATTTTTACGTTTTCTTGAGTGGATGTTCTGTTAAATATGCAACCGAAAAGTTCTTTATTTTGGTGCAATAAAGTTGGTGTCGCATTCTCCATCGATCTGTCCCAGCTTCGATCAACGAAAGGGGTTTTAATTTTGCTGACATTGCAATTCTGAAAAATGGCGGGTTGGGGAGAACTGGGACAAGTTGTCCCGCTTCTCCCCTTGCTGTCCAGCCTATCCTTGTACTGTACTTGGATTGATTGTACCTACATATTTGTACTTTGATGGAAATATGATTGTATCGTATTTTTAGCTAGAGAGATCATGGTTGTCAACTTGTTTTTTCTTCTCCCGTGGTCAGGGGCGCATCCAGGGGGGGCACAGGGGGCACGTGCCCCCCATCGGTGCCGGGGTGCCCTTTTGATTGTCAGGTGGTGTACCCTATTTGGGCCGTGCCGCTAGAATTTTAGTGGCCTACGCCGTTGAGCCTGGATGGAACTAGACTGCATTTAGCGATTTAAACTATTGTTTGACAATTAAGAGCCTTTTTGGTCAGTTAGGGCATTCTGTCGCCTTTCCAAGCACCCGGGAGGAGTATAGGCACATAATCTGTTTCCAGAAAATGCCTCATCGTCGCCAATAATCGTACGGGCGGAGCTAATCTGGTGCCCCTTGAGCTCATCTGGTGCCCCCTGAGCCCTGGTGTTGGCCCCTGGAGCTGATCATATTCTCCCTGAGCTGATTTGATGCCCTCGTAGTCAATTTGGTGCCCCCCTGAGAAAATAATTGTGCCTACTGAACCTATATAATGCTCTCTGAGTTATTCTGATGCCTACGAGCTTGCCTGGTGTCCTATTAGCTGTTTTAGTGTCTCTTGGGCTGATCCGGGCCCCTGAACTTATTTAATGCCTCCCGGAGTTTACTGTCCAGGGGCGCAGCCAGGGGGCATAGGGGGCATGTGCCCCCATCGGTGCCGGGTGCCCTTTTGATTGCCAGGTGGCGTACCCCGTTTGGGCCATGCCGCTCGAAATTTAGTGCCCTAGGCTGTTGAACCTAGATGGAACTAGAGTACATTTAGCGATTTCAACTATTGTTTGACAATTAAGTGCCTCTTTTAGTCAGCTAGGGAATTCTGTCGCCTTTCCAAGCACCCGGGAAGAGTATGGGCACATAATCCGTTTCCAGATAATGCCTCATCGTCGCCAATAATCGTACGAGCGGAGCTCATCTGGTGCCCCCTGGAGCTAATCATGTGCCCTCTGAGCTGATCTGGTGCCCTTGTAGTCAATCTGGTGCCCCCCTGAGAAAATAATTGAGCCTTCTGAACCTATATAATACTGTTTGAGTTAGTCTGATGCCTCCGAGCTTGCCTGGTGCTCTATTAGCTGTTTTAGTGCCCCTTGAGCTAATTGGGGCCCCTGAGCTTATTTAATGCCTCCCGGAGTTTATCTACTGTCCAGGGGTGCAGCCAGGGGGGCACAGGGGGCACGTATCCCCATCACTGCCGGGGTGCCCTTTTGATGTCCAGGTGGTGTACCCAATTTGGGCCGTGCCGCTCGAAATTTAGTGCCCTACGCCGTTGAAACGAAATGTAACTGGACCGCATGTAGCGATTTGTTGGACAATTTAATACCTTTTTCGGTCAGCTATGGCATTCTGTCGCCTTTCCAAGCACCCGGGAAGAGTATGGGCACCTGGTAGGTGTCCACCTAATGCCTCATCGTCGCCAATAATTGTACGGGTGAAGCTAATCTGGTTCCCCTTGAGCTCATCTCGTGGCCTCTCAGCTGGTCTTGGCCCCTTGAGATGATTACTTGCCCTCTAAGCTGATCTGGTGCCCCTGAGTAAATCGAGTGCCCCACTGAGCAAATAATTGTGCCTCCTGAACCTATATAATGCCCTCTGAGTTAGTCTAATGCCTCCGAGCTTGCTTGATGCCCTAATAGCTAATATAGTGCCCCTGGAGCTGATTCGTGCCCCCGAGCTGATCTCATGCCTCCCCAAGTTGATCTACTGTATCCTAAGTCAATATGGTGCCTCTTCAGCTGACTAGGTGCTCCCTCAGCTGATTATTGATTTCTCCTTAGATGGTCTGGTGTCCTCTGAGCTGGTTTGGTGGGCCCTGAGCCCATCTTGTGTTCCCTGAGCTGTTATGTTGCTCCCTGAGCTGATTTAGGCCCCTGCCATAGCCTGGGGGCTGGGAGCTGATCTGGGCCCCCGAGCGGATCGATCTGATGCCACCTGAGCTGCACTAATGCCCCTGATTCGATCTGGTGCCTCCTGAGTCCATCTGATGCCCTCTGAGCTAGTCTGGTGCCCCCTGAACTAATCTGGTGCCCTTTCAGCTGACCTGGGCCTCCTTACGTGATTTCATGAGCAGCTCTAAAGTCCTGAGCTGAGCTGGGCCCACAGAGGCTGATGAGGGCCCCTGAGATGGTATGGGGCTCCTGAGCTGATTAAGTGCCTCTTGACTTGATCTGGTATTCCCGAGCTGGCCGGGGACCACTGATCTGATTCTTTGTACCCGAAGCTGATCTAGTGCCCTATGGGCATCTGGTGTCCCCTGATGAACAGCTCTGGGGCTTTTGAACTGATTGGGCCCCGAGCTGGTGAGGGATCCCTGAGCTGATTTAGTGCCCCTGACTTGAACTTGCCCCCTGAGCTGATCGATCTGGTGCACCTTGAGCAGATATACTGCCCCTGAACTTAACTAATACCCCCTGAGTCGATCTGGTGCCTCCTGAGTCATCATTGTGTCTCCTGAGCCCATCTGATTCCCTCTGAGCTAGTCTGGTGCTCCATGGCTAATGCGGTGCCCTGTAAGCTGACTCGGGCCTCCTGGGTTGATTACGTGATTTCCTGAGCAGCTCCCAGGCCCTGAGCTGAGCTGGGCCCACAGGGGCTGATGAGGGCCCCTGAGATGGTATGGGGCTCCTGAGCTGATTAAGTGCCTCCTGACTTGATCTGGTATTCCCGAGCTGATCTGGGGCCCGAGCTGGTCGGGGACCACTGATCTGATTGTTTGTCCCCGAAGCTGATCTGGTGCCTTATGGGGGCGATCTGGTGTTCCCTGAGCAGCTCTGGGGCTCCTGAACTGATTGGGCCCCTAGCTGGTTAGGGATCACTGAGCTGATTTGGTGCCCCTGACTTGATCTTGCCCCCTGATCTGACTTGAGGCCCCTGAACTGATCTGGGGCCCCAAGAGCTTATCTGGGGCCCAAGAGCGGATCTGGGTTCTGAGGGTACCCTGAGCTGGTCTGGGCGCTGAGCTTGTGAGAGCCCCTAATGTTGGCTTGAGGCCCCCTGAGGTGATCTGGCGCCTTAAACTGTTCTGGGGCTTCTTGAACTGGTTTAAAGCCCAATGAGCCTATCTGTGGCCGATTGAGCTAGTCTGATGACCTCATCTATGGGGCCAATGAGCTAGTCTAGTCCCTGGGAAAGATGGGGAATAAGAACACGATGGAAACTCCCCTTGTAAAACGGAGCTAACGAGGAATGAGGAATCTCTAAAACGGCTTCTTGTGATGCCTAGGCACCCCTGGTTATATAAATTACTTATTATACTGGTGGATTCTGGGAAGTGATGATAAAAAGGCATGTGCCCCTCAGTTCAGAGGACAGTCCCCTAATCCAGGATTTCTATTAATTAATTTAAATGAAGAACTAGTTTTCACAATTTTCAGCCCTGCCCCACCATCCCCATCCAAACCACTCCATTCACCTCTTCTTTACTCTTAACTAGGACCGATCCTTGAGAATGTGGAACTTAATAAGCGCGTTCAAAAGGTATCTCCCAAATTATTCCGGCAGCAAAAATTCTGTTCTTCCAAAGACACTATGCCACTCCTCGTCCCACGGCGATTGTGGGAGGCAAGAAACTTTATCCGCGTTCAGCCAGGGCTCACTCGTTACGACAAAACCAGTGGGCATAACAAATAAATTTTCGACTCCAATATGCCTTAACTTGCACATGGTAACAGATATCACGTGCTCCGCTGATTTCTCTGACGTTAAGTACTTGCATGAGTTGACTGATTTGCCCTTAAATATATCCAAAACAGTCGTGTTTCGGCTACTTCCATGGCATTTTGATGATTTTTTTCTTTTTCGGTTTTAATAAAGTTTTCCTTCTCCGTCAATGATTTATTTGCATTTTTATTGAGCCAAAGATGCCCAAAAAATGATATAAACAAAGATATAGTAAGTTTTTAGGTTACGTTAAAAAGTGCCCTTTTTCCCAGGGTTCCCTTCAAAGCTGGTGTGCCCCCATACCAAAGCTCTGGCTGCGCCCCTGCCCGTTGCTTATAAATCGAGGTCAGTATACAGATCATAAGTTCAATATGGCGGACTTATCGATGAAAAATACGACATTTCACCAATGCCAGCACCAGGTACGAATCCAAGTGAGGGGGGGCGATAAGGCGATCGCCCTCGCCTTGGGCTCACCTTAAGCAATGAAAAGAAACGCCCCTCGCCACAGCCACTGCCCCCCCGCAAAGGGGCCCGGCGGCTTCGGCTGTACCCCAGCCCCGCAAATTGCCTTCAAAATGCCACTCAAATGTAGCGTACACGGGTCCCTTGTAGTCCACTCAGAGCCTCTGAGTGTGCGACTGGCCCTCTCAGAATTTACCCCTGACCCACTGCCGAAGCCGAGCCCCCCATTCTCAGCAATTGCAGAGCATTCCCCCAGTGTTTTACCCAGGCCCCCTGTGACTGCAGCCGGGCCCCCTGCCCCGCCATTGGCGTCGCCCTAGATGTTCGAGTGGGGGGATGGTGATAAAACACTACCTACATCAGTTAGACCCTGCATATTCAATGCTATTTTCGGCCAAAAGAGCTGGCGTCCTTCTCACTTTCTCTCCAAAAGAGGGGGCCCAGTCCTTCCCCATGTCCCCAGTGGCAACGCCCTGTGGCTATATATATATATATATATATATATATATATATATATATATATATATATAAGTTATAGACTGTTGTAATTTTGCAGCTTTGGAAAATTGCTCCTAAGCTGGGACTCGAACCCAGGTCTCCGGATTTCCGGCCCGGCATGCTAACCACTACACCACTCAGGAGCCTGAATTTTCCTTTCAAGCTTGCGTATTTATACTTAATTTATCGGCAGTTGTTTTACTGGGGCATTCTCATGCCAGTCAGGTCTCAGTGTACCTCCAGTATTGATATATAAGTTATAGACTGTTGTAATTTTGCAGCTTTGGAAAATTGCTACATTCAGGCTCCTGAGTGGTGTAGTGGTTAGCATGCCGGGGCGGAAGTCCGGAGACCTGGGTTCGAGTCCCAGCTTAGGAGCAATTTTCCAAAGCTGCAAAATTACAACAGTCTATAACTTATATATCAATACTGGAGGTACACTGAGACCTGACTGGCATGAGAATGCCCCAGTAAAACAACTGCCAATAAATTTTATATATATATATATATATATATATATATATATATATATATGTTCTCTTTGAGGCAATGACAGTTAAATTGTATAGCACTCACGCCCTTGGATATTTTTCTTTGGAGTAATACAATTTAATTGTCATTGCCTCAAAGAGAACATATTGCCGAACTATTCGAATATATATATATATATAAAGCCACTTAAGGGCTACAGAGCTTCAAGCGTGGGGAAAAATCCACGGTGGGTGGGGGTAGGTCAGGGTCTGTCATAAAGGGTTTGTGGCCACTAGGATTAGGCTTTTTCGATGACATTACAAGCCAAAGGTGGGGAGCCGGTCTCCTCATCTCCGACAGCAGCGGAGAGGGGTGGCGGGGTTAGCCCTATAGACCCACAGGGTAACTGTATCCGGACCAGGGGCTCCGATTTTGGGGGAAAACCGACTTCCTGTGGGCTCCAAAACCAGCCAGGAGCCACCAGATCCCATTGCGAGGAAACAAATCTCGTTTCTTAAGGCATAGGTATGAAAACTATATTTCAAGGGGCGCCATCGACCTTTCAGGGGGATTCGTGATCCCCCTCAAAAAGTGTGCTGCGCCTCAAAGAAGTAATCTTCGGTGATGGGTGGTGATTGTCTGGTTTTAATGAATGATACAACAGGAAACGTTGCGAGGAGCAAAACCAGCGAATCCTATGGCAGGCGAAAGTTGTAAGCCTAAGCCATGTCTGTGCAAAGACAAACGAAATTATTGTAGTGATTGATAGTCAATTTCAATATGGTTCAAGATTAAAGTGCTAATTAGAGGTACTTAGATGATTGGAAGTGATTATAAGTACAAGTGATTTAAACTCTCCGTTGGAGTGTATGTTCATCAAAGTGTATATTAATCATTGTTATCAGAGTAAACTAATCTTAAGTGCCTAATGAGAATAAACTGGGTTATTTTTAATCCTTGTTTCTTTTCAGCAGCAATGGAATATTGAACGCCGGTTCATTCTGCACCTTGCAAAGATTTTTCTACGCCGGAAATTTCACATTTTAATCTATTTTCACTCCCCCAATTCTAGTTTACACTGTTCCGATTTGTCTGATAATCTTTTTACTCCAGTGGTGTAGGAATATTCCCTCAAAACACATGCATTTTTGCATTACACCGGTGTAAAATAGGTTGTGGAATAATGCCGGAAAGAGGAGTGGATTTTGGCACCGTAGAAAGAATCCTGAAAATGGTGTACTTTTTGTTAGTTGATATTTTCACGACCCACGGGTTGGGGTTTTATTATTCCTGTTTCATGTCATTTTGCGTTGATATCGGGTGTAAAATATTCGCTGAAAGAAGAATGGATTTTGGCACCGTAGATAAAATCCGCTTTCTGGCGTACTTTTTTCAGTGTACAAAGGCCCCTGCTAACCACGGTGGCCTTGTCCATTAAAAAGAAGGACCCAGGTATTGCAACAGTGTGCTGCTGATTGTGAAGGCCCCGTTGTGTTACAATGGACCTTGCTGGCTATAGGTTATAGGGGTTATAATGGGTCTTACAAACCATCAACGGTCTTGCGGGTAAAACAAATTATCTGCCTGTTCCAAATGACCCTACAAGCTGCTGAGGTATGTGGCGAACTTAGAGGCACATGTCTAGTCCCCACGACACCACTCACTTCCGACGCCCATGGCCGCGCAGCATTTTTTCCTGCTAAAATTGCAGCCATAAAAATCCGCGGCGAAACGTCAGCCAGCGACGTGCGTGCCCGGCGGTGCAGCATCACTGTAGGCGAGACACTGCGGCGCAGCATAGAACCTGGCAATGCGTGCTGCTTGACGCAGAAGTAGAAATAGAAAAAATAAGTACTTTGTGTAAAATCAAGATATCAAGGAGATATCATTTCTCTTACTTGAATTTCTTAAAGCTAGTAACCATACCCGAAATTGGCACACAAAATACTTACTTCAGGTAAGATCACCAATTATTCATTTATCCTATCCACCTCTCACTTCGTAGCTGATGCCTCTTATGAAATATAAGATGCTTCTTATATGTAAATAGCCAGATTTTTTTCCATTCCATAAAATCGGGTCAGGTCATTTTTGTGTTTTGACCTAGCATAGTAATATCATACATCATTCGATTTTCCATGACGAGAGAAAGAGAATGGTGCCTAAAAATGATCCTTCTCAACTCTGTAAGACGCTAGAGTAAAAAAACTGCAAAAACTGTACTCTAAAATGCAACATCTTTAACCTGTTATGACCTCAATATTGGCCTGAGCCAAAGAGTGGCTGATGTAGTTTCTTCATGAATTTTGATGGGCTATCCACTACCGTTCGTGTTTTTTTTGCTATCCCGCATAGGAGCTGAGTTTAATGGGGTGTTGGAAATCCCCAACCCACCCAGGTGAATATGGCTCGCGGGCCCTCGGGGGTGGGTGTTAATGAGAATGCCTCGGCACACAATCCAACTTTTCACATTATGATCGTTGCAATGCAGCCAAATTACATAACTTCAATCACTGAACTGGCTTACTATCGCATTCAACTCGGTCAGGATCGTTGTGACCGGTCAAACTCAGTTTGTACCTCGGTACTTATATGCCCCACACGGTGGGGGGTGGTTAAGACCAAGAGTTGTCGGTCTCATGGACGAGCCAGTCCTTGGACTAGGTGATAATAAAATCTTTGCCAACATTTTGCTAAGCAGAACAAGTTCAATAGGTTGTAAAATTATCTTATGTATGAACATTTTGTGAATTATACATTTTATTCGCCTGAGTAGGTTTAAGTCAATGAAGAGGCTCGGCATGTGAGAAATTATGACGTCACATGATTAAGCCATGATCCGGCCGAATCGCCGGATGACCGTGCATTATACGTTAAGGGCCTTGGTCTGGGCACAGCCTTTCAATAGTGGCACTGCGAGAAACAACACCTCGGCAAAGATGCAAATGATTGAAGTCAACAGCTTACAGGGTAATCAGTAGATCCGAAATGTTTTTTTAAACAAATTTAAGGGATATTTGTCTACGTGCTCAAAATCTGCTTCACAAGAAACATTATTTTTACCAGTTCGCTATATTGCATTGTAGCATGTTCTCGTCGCAATAGACAACACAACCACATATCGGACGGGCACACGACCACACATCGGATGGTCATGAATGCGCCCTGGGGGATCCTGCGTGGTAACGGAGCAAAATGACACCAAAGGATACCCACAACAAACACTAAACGAACTGGGGGCAATTTTTACCACTCAGAGCTGAGAGCTGGCCATGTCGCAGTGGGATGCCCTAAGGCTGAAAAAGAGCGGTTAATCGTGAAATTGGGCTACCCGAAAACAAAGAAGAAGACAAGCGAAATTGAAGGCGGTATACGTAAAAGTGGGGCGCCCCAAGGCAAAGAAAGAGCAGACAATTGTGGAAAATGGGCGCGCAATCATGCACTAGAGGGCAGTCAAAAGTAGATGAGAGTGCTCAATTTTATGGTGGGCCGCTTTAGAGCTAAAAGGGACGGTCAAGCATGATTTAGGGGCTCCGAATCACAAAGCGGAGGGCGGCCAGAGGTGAATGAGGGCAGTCAACGTTGAAGTGGGGGGCTTTAAGCCTGCACAAGAGCGGCCAACAGTGGAGAAGGTGCGCACAATCATGCAGAAGAGAGCGGCTAAAAGTGGATGAGGGCAGTTCATGTTGCAATGGGGCACCCAAGGGCTGAAAAGCAGATCAATTATGAAAACGGGGTGCCCAACCACAAAGTTAAGAGCACCTGGAGGTAAATGAGGGTGGTGTCCATGTTGCAGAGTTCCACCAAGGGCTGAAAAAGGGTGGCCAATCGCGAAATATGGGGTTCAGAACCATAAAATAGAGGACGTCCGGAAGTGAGTGAGGGGTCCACATTGAAGTGGGGCGCCCTAGATCTGCAAAGGAGCGGCCAGTAATGGAGATCAGGCGAACAATCATGGGGATTCCAGGACAGATCGACCCAGGCTTGACACCACCATGTCTAGGAAATATTTGAAACTTTGTCTCCGGGGGTAGTTTTGGGCCAAGAACACGCCTGTGAGAATCTTAGCACGCTCCGACCAACAGTGACAGAGTTATAGCCCGAGACATTTTTGGGGAGTCACCTTGTAGACTCATCTTTGATGCTTCATAACTCAAAAACGCATTGCCTGATTATCAAGCTTTATATATAATTGAACTCGTATTGAACTATATATTATTTTGAAAAACGCAAGTTTTAAAATTTTAATAAATTTGACTTTTAATTTGTTTGGTCTTTTCTTTCTTGACCTAGCTTGACCTTTTCGCAGTTGAAATTGACCTGTTAAACATCTCAAAAGTTTTGCTTCATAATTTACCTTTCGATAAAACAATAAAAATGCGTTCTTGCTGCAAAATTTCAAATTTTAGCACCTAACGTAGGTATGCAGACTTTTTTGGTTTTTGACCACTGCGGTAGTACAGCTTTACGTTTAACACCGCAAACAAAGCGGTTGCTTTTGTAATCGGTTGCGTGCAATGATACTGCATTGTCCTTACGAAATTTTCATCGTGCAAGTGTCAGAGTTTATGGGAATTAGCACGCACCCACACGAGGGGGCGGGCAACCGGCCTTCTCAGGTTTCCACAGGTAGTAAAAAAACACCTTCGTGCAGCGCCATAATGCTTCATCTACCTCTAACTCAACATTTTTGCACCTTCTAGCAAAATTTTAGGTCTGGGTTATACCAGGTCAGTCCCCCAACCGAGGTCAAGAGACCTAACCTCCAAATAAACTTTTGGAGGTGCATCAGTAAGATAAAGTTGAACCTATCGTGCTTAGATTCACATCACATAGTAGGGTCACCGAGGAAGCTAATTTTGCGAAGCAGGATTTCTATATCGATCATCTGGGACGAGGTCATGGTCACAATCTTTCCATTCGAAATGCATGGGAGAATTTGTAAATTTTGATAACTTGCGAGAATTGAGAATTGTCGAGAATTGCGATGTAGGCTTTAATTTTAAGTTGTCATGTCTGACTTGCCACTGCAGGTTGGTTAATATGTTTTACCATACAGACCTAAGCCCGGCTCTAGGTTAAAGCAGGTTAATTTTGAAATTTGACTAGACAAGATTATAAGATAAATAATCCGATCGGGCTCGACAAGAGCATTCCAATGGTGTTGAACATTTTTTTCTACGGCTCTGCTCTGTCAGGTATTGTGCCCAAAAATGTAAGTTTCCACTGTGTTCCTGTAATGCTATTCTTACACATACATTTTTCAGCACGATTAAGTTCTTGTACATTCCACAATCAAGCATAGCCAATGTTGCCAGACAGCTCCAAAGTCTGTTCACCAATGTGATTATGGAAAAACGACCAAAAGTTTCAAAGAATACCAACGGTAAATAAGACATCCATCACTGTTCATGAAAGCTCTGCAAACAAAACAAGAGAGGTTCGGGTTTCGTATACCTATGTTTGAATTAAACAGTGTCGTGCTGTGGAAGTAGACTTTCTTTTATGGGTGCTGCGTGAATGGTCGCAAATTTAGTCATGGTGAATGTCCAATGCAAAGGTAATATTAAACATACAGGTATAAATTATTTGGCTTGAGTAATGGTGATCTGACGACCACATTTGAACTGGGATCGTGTCGGCTATGAAATAATCACTTTTTAAAAATATGATGTGAGACAACCTGTTTAAGTGATCCAGTCGAATGCGTTATGATTTCAGGACAACAGTTTTTCGCATATATGAGCAGATTCAAATTGCTTCCTGGGAATGAAAGCCTTCCAGATACTTTTTCACATTGTATGAATCCGCTCGAACGTATGCTGTGCTGCACTGGGGCACATTGTATCGATTTGCTTTCTATTTTTTATTATTCCATCTCCGGGCACGATGTAATTGTGAGTTAGTGGTGCTTATAGGATAAGTTATACTTGTTTGAACTATTGATAATTTCGCAACATCTTTGTACATTCTCGTTTAAGGTCGCAAGACCCATTACTAGTAAATTTCCTTGCGCTCGTCTCCCTCGGAAAAATGTATCGTTTTTATCACTTTTAATGACTGCTGTTTTTCTATTATTCTATCTTGTTATAAATCTCGTCCAAGTTGTTGCCAGTTCAGTTTTAGGAGTCGGAGATTTAGGAAGCAAAATTTTTAATGTGTCTAAAAGGTCAATTTCAACTGCAAGAAGGTCAAGCTAGGTAAAAAAAGAAAAGGTCAAACGAATTAAAAGTCAAAATATTTTACATTCCAAAAATTTCATTTTCCAAAATAATGCATCCAAAAATGGGCTCCAGTGGTATAGAATGGTCTGTTGAAAGGTGAAGACCCTTTCAGTGGGCCATGGGGGCGCCGTTTGAGATTAAAAACAACGCACCAATTATGCACCATGAGGGAGCCAGAGGTAAAGAGCGGGTCTAAAAAGCAGGGGGCGCCCACAGTGAAGCGTGGGGGCCCCAATGGAGTGCAAAGAAGACACCAATGATGCCCATGGGAGAGTCAGTGGTACATGCAGGGTTTCAACAGATGGGGCGCAAACAGTGACGCGTGGGGGCGCCGTTGGAGCAAGAACGAGACATCAATGCTGCACCATGGATGCCCCAGTGGTATAGAGTGGATTTTTCGAAGATGGGGGCGCCCGTAGTGAAGATTCGCGGGCGCCGGTAGTACATAGCGGGATGTCAAGAGGTGGAAGAGCCCACAATGAGGCTTGGGGCGTCGATGGAGTGAAATGAAGGTACCAATGATGCACCATGGGGGCGCCAGTGGTATAAAGCGGGTTGTCAGAATTTGGGGGAGCGCCCGTAGTGAGAAGTGGGGATCCAGTGGTACATAGCGGCTAGAGAGGGGCTCCACTGGTATAAAATGGGCTTATAAAAGGTGAAGACCCGCTCAGTGAGGTATGGGGGCGCCATTCGAGCAAAAATGCACAAAGGATATACCACGGGGGCGCCAATGGTAAAGAGCGGCTGTAAAAAGCAGAGACGCCCACGATGAAGCGTGGGGGCGCCGGTGGAGTGCACAGAAGACACCAATGATGCCCAATGGGGGCGCTGATGGTACATGCGGGGTTTCAACAGATGGGGCGCCGACAGTGACGCGTGGGGGCGCCGCTGGAGCAAAAACGAGACATCAATGCTGCACCATGGAGGCGCCAGTAGTATAGAGCGGATTTTAAGAAGATGGGGGCGCCCATAGTGAAGAGTGGGGCGCCGGTAGTACATGGCGGGATATCAAGAGATGGAAGAGCCCACGATGAGGCTTGGGGCGTCGATGGAGTGAAACAAAGACACCAATGATGCATCATGGGGGCGCCAGTGATACAGGGCTGGTTGTCAAGATGTATTTGTATGCAGCATTATTACCACGGGGCGCCAGTATTTCCGCTAGGCATGCAAACGTGGAGCAAATGGAGGCGGCCCCCGGGGGCGCCTTAGTGTCGAGGGGGCACCTTACCAGCAAGGGGGGGCACCGCCGCCCCTTTGATCCGCCCCTCACAACCTCTATTGTACGTGCCGGCACACTGTCGTCCTTTTCTCACCTAGACCATTATCCAGTTTTTCTGTCGTTAAACGTAGAAACGCCTCCATCTGGACATATTCGAACGACTGTTTGGGAATATGAAAAACTTAACATTGAACTCTTCATACAAACATTAACAGCTACTGACTGGGACGAGATACTTCTCGATGACGTAGACACTGCAACTGAGAGATTAACGGCTTCAATTTTGAAAGCAGCAAGATTGGCAATTCCAACCAGGCAAATATTGAATAAAACTCGCGACAAACCATGGGTAAACGGGGACTTAAAACGACAGATACGGAAAAGAGACACTATTTAGACAAGCAAACCTGACACAAACCGGGTTCAGCTGCAACAGGTGCAACATTTGTCATTGGTGCCGCTGGAAAACACAACGAAATCACTTAACTAAACTCAGCAAACAGCTTCACGAACAACATTTGAAAAGCGAAAACAACACGAGAAAAACTTCAGATATCACCAGATCTCAAAAATATGATAGATCGGAAACAAGAAAATCGAATCCCACCCCTACTCAAGACCAATGGTGATACTGTCTACGATGACTACGACAAAGCGACACTTTTGAACGAATACTTCATATCTCAGACCAGACTTGACATTCCTGCCTTTTGAACCCCACCCACGATCAATGCCGGGCCGGTACCCACCCTGCGCACCATTCAGGTTTCGGAACATGAAGTTTTACAGCAACTAAATTCTCTAAATATTAACAAGTCTACAAGGCCCAGATGAAATACCTGCCAAAATCCTAAAAAAATGTCAGCTATAATACTAGTAGAACCACTTTCAAATCTCTTCAACAAATCTCTTCGAGAAGGAAAATTTCCTTCAGTCTGGAAAAACGCAAACGTGAAACCAATATATAAAAAGAAAGGTTCAGCCTCAGATCCCTCAAACTACTGCCCCATTTCTTTGGTAAGCTGCTTGTCGAGAATTCTTGAGAAAATTGTATTTAATCGTATATATCACCATCTAATTCAGAATAACTTATTGACCGACAGACAAAGCGGGTATCGGCCAGAGCATAGTACGCAACATCAACTTCTTTATCCCATCCACAAAATCTACCAATCTCTTGATCTAGGAATGCATTTAACCGCGACATACTTTGATATTTTCAAATATTTTGACAAAATTTGGCACGCAGGACTACTATATAAATGCCAGAAGGAATTTGGACTAACTGACAATCTTTTGACGTGTATCAAATATTATCTTACTGACAGAAGATAACGGGTAAAAATAGGAAATTCAACATCTTCATCTGAAACAGTCAAAGCTGGATGTCCTCAAGGATCTGTATTAGGCCCCCTACTCGCTATAATGTATTTGAACGACCTTTCTAACAAGACGACTAATGACGCTCTTTTCTTTGGCGACGAGATGTCTCTTTATGCCACACATACTGCTGACGACATTATCAGAACTGAAACATCTCTCCAAAGCGACCTGTATGCAATAGGAAAGTACGGACAAGAGTGGGCTATATCTTACAACCCATCGAAAACTACACAACAGACTTTTTCATTCAAGAGTAATCCAGAGGCTCCAAAACTATATTTTGAAGGCGAGGAAATTACCAAACAATCATCCCACAAACACCTAGGTATCCACTTATCTTGCGACCTAAAATACCATGAACACATAAACCAAGTTATCAAAAAAGTAAACCGGGCCCTAGGACCAATTTACCCGGTGTCTAAATTCTTACCAAGGCCCACTCTTAAACAAATTTATATAACCTATATAAGACCATATTTTGACTATTGTGACACAATCTTCGACGGACGTATAACACAAACGGACGTTATGAGACTAGAACGCCTTCAAAATCGAATAGCCAGACTAGTGACCGGGACATCACGAAGGACACCAACAAACCAACTACGACAAGAATTGGGATGGGATTTCTTAATCACCAGAAGAAAAATTCACAAAATTAAGATTTATCACAACCCTAAGAATATTAACTCCACGATCCCTCCGTACGTCAGGTCCATTCTTCCCGAAACACGTGTTCAGACAACAGGCCGTCTGCTTAGAAATTCTACTCACCAAACATTACCTCTCCGTAGAACCTCTGCCTACCAAAAATATTTTGTCCCAGCAACGACTAAACTATGGAACTAGCTCCCAGTATCAATCAGATCTGAGACGTGCACAAATAATTGAGACGACGCACAAATATTCAACCGTCGTATTGATAAGCGTTTCGGAAGTCTCCATCAACCCAAACTCCACAGTATAGGTACCAAATTGAGAAATACATTACACACAAAACTAAGGCTGGGCATGTCCAGCCTAAACTCCCACCTTTTCAAATTTCAACTAACTGAATCTCCAAAATGTTTATGTGGCCATAAAAACAGAAACAAGTGAACATTTCATTCTGAACTGCAGAACATTTCAGCACCACAGAGATAAGCTTTTTCAACAATGTCAGCTATCACTCAAACAGACTTTAGATTAATTCGGAAAGCTGAACAGATAAGTACTCTTCTTCATGGTACTTGTTTACGTAAGAGCCAGGAGGCGCCAGTCGCATCAGCATTTCAAACATTTCTAACGAGCTCCAAGAGATTTTCTGTGTAGTTAGTTTGCAGTAGCGGCGGGAATTTTAAAATTTCTAAGATTTGTAAAATTTCTAAAATCTCTAAAATTGTGTCTGTTTTTGGCATTGGACCCTCACCCGGCGGTGACAAATCATGGTCACCTTTACTGATGAATATGTGTGTTGGTAAAAGTGTGTTTGACTTAGTGTCATGCGTTTGTAGGTGTGCAAGAGAGAGGCGCCAAGATTTAAGCCATCTGGCTTTTTCACCCATCTCTTATTATTTTTCCTCAAATATGTGGTTGGACAAATAAATATGATGATGATGATGACCTGCCAGCACCCCAACTTATCCCTTTCTTCAGCAAGGCACATTAAGTAGACTGTCCCTGACCTAAGCCCTCCTATGCAAAAAAAAACTGAAAAGGCTGCCCTAACCTAGAAATTCAACAAAGGGCTGCCCCAACAAGAACTTGTCAAAACCTACTGTTTTAAAAAATTTACCCCTTGCACCTTAGATGTAAATAAAATACACAGTAGGTATGTATATTGCAACACACAAAGCAAGGACTGGGTGACCTAACCACTCTGGCTGCAGCTCATGCAACCATGATGCCTGCGTCAATAAATAAGATAAGGGACATCAAAGTGGTCCATCACACACCAAGCCAAGATACTGATGCAGACAGGGGTGGTCAGAAGGGATGGCAATGACAGAGGGGTAAAATTGGTAAAGTAAAATCACACTGGCTAAGGCAACATCAATCACTTCAAGCAATATAGTTATCACTATACATGTCTTAAATATGTCTTCATAAAAACAATTACCACGCCTCACAGTCAGGACCTCACATACACACAGAGTGGTCCATGTGATGAGCAAAAGCACACACAATGGGCATCCTGCCAATGTCCAGGGTAAGTTCCCAACAAATGCCAATTACCCTGTGCTACCAGGTCATTCATTATTGCTATCCTATCATTATGTGCGTTATATCTTATCCTCACTGAGGTTTAGGTAGAGAAGGGCGACAATCACTGATGTCAGACAGCCTGTTTCAGTCTCTGCTGTGTGTGACAATGCGTAATAAACTAGTACAGTTCTAAGCAGTGGATCATGCATCAAACTTCCAGATACCCTATCATTGTCTAATTATAATCAAGCTGTATGCAGGTGAGGGCATTGTTCAGTCCGCAAAGTATGGGAGCAGCCAGACCAGTCGCACCAGCCATCTAAAATTCTCGCACCACCAGCCACCAAAAATTCACACCAATCTTCCATATACCAGGGAGAAAAACACATCATTCCTACCCACACGATGCAATGCTACCTCTCTTATAACTTAGTTGAGGACTTTTATATAAGGCCCCATCTTATGTCTTTATTTAGCCGTTATTTATTATTTACCGTATTATTTATTTATTTAGCCGTATTATTATTTAGCCGTTATTTGTTTGGTTTTCAGTGTCGCCTTCCTCGCACCAGTCTCACAAATTCGCACCAGGTTGATAAAATTCGCACCACTCGCTCCTGTCTCCAAGGGCACTCACACCGACAAGATCTCGTTGAAAATGCCATACTTTGCACGCTGGGGCATTGTCAATCACCACATAGTTTTTAATGGGGGTGGGACAGACCCCAGACTGGCTATGACTGCAAGGCTGGGAGGAAATTTAAGAGAATAACTGCATATGAAACACCCACCACCAATGACAATCCACTTCATCAACACAATTATGTAAGATTCTCACAGGTAACAAGGAGAGTGTGAACAAAATTAAGTCTGAGTCTTGAATTGGGGGTGCCCCTAGGGCTGCCCATTTTACTGACACCCCCAGGTCTGCAAAATAGTCCACCAGATTCCCATTATTTGGTCAATATGCTACTCAGAACTGGTTTTGGTTTCTTGGAGACTAAACAACTGACCATGCGCAGCGGGGGTGAACATAGCCCCTATATCGTACCAATACACGGTGATGCAGGAGACCAGAAGAAAACGGGTTGGAGCCTCTAGCTCAAAAACTATTTACGATGGAACGATAATGTTTGCTTCAAATGAATGCTTTCTATTGGGTAGTTCAAACAAACACGCGCAATGATGGTTGACACGCATTGATATTGAGCTTTCGACCAATGACCATTTACTGATGTCAGTAAAATAACAATTGTATACTGATGATAACCACTTTTAATTGAGAACTTTTGATGATAAGATGATGATTTTTACTTCAATTGAAAGCTGGTGGTCAAACGGTTTGGGTAAAGGCACAAATGCCAAATTTTGATTCCAGATTTCGACCAATTATAATATAGTTATGCTGTAAAAATATCACTACACGTTGTTAATGCCATAGGAGGATTAAGGGACAGGCGCTATCCATCCAGGGGCAGGTGCCATCCATACAGGGGCAGGCAAAGGGGGCAGGTGCCCTCCCCGACCGACCCTCGGCGCCTCCTAAAATGGTAACGGCGCTCCAGTAAAGAGTCGATGGCGTTCCCTTGAAATATGTCGCTTCCTAACCCCCCATGCAAAAATCGGCGCTACACGATAGGATTTCGCGTCCATCTGATAAGATTTTCCGGCCAATAGAAGTGCCCCCTTGGTCTGGATGTCAGCCCCAGTCCAGCAAGGTACCCCCACCCCCGATCGGCGATCCTGGATCCGCGTATGGGTAATGATCTTCTTTAATCAAGGACTTATATTGATAGAATATCAATTTTTATTTAACTAGAAGGCTTTTTGTTGAACGGTACAAACAAACACAAAACATACTGTGTTTTGAATTCACGTTTCCGTTAGATCACGCTTTGGTCACGCATGAAAACACATTTGTATTTGCTGACGCTCATTTTCAGTTCCACCTCAGATACTATTGATTATATTTGACGGCTCTGATGCTCAGTACAATCGAATCAAATGACTACAAAGCCGGCAAATGTGACCAAAAGCAATAAGCTGAGTAAAACTTGCTATTTATAAGGAAACTTGTTTGATTTGGAGCATATCGACAACTGAAGCTAATGCCATGTTCCGTGCTATTGCGTACACACATATGTAAAATCGCCAGATTTTATTTTCTTTAGTATATAAATGACGAAATCATCACGTTGGCATCCAACCATGGAATGATCCATGATCCAACGACCGAAACAGTAGGACTGAAACAGTCCGGACTAGTTTTTGGTGGCCGGATGCCAGCCTATTATTCGCTACTTGTTAGTACATTTTTGCTGGTTTAAGAAGACATGCTTTGTGTGGGATTTTATTTTCAAAATTTACTTTTATTAAAATTGTCTCATTATGTTGTTCGGACCAGCTAGAGCCGTATCTCTGCGACCAGAAGGTCACATCTGAAGGGTAACAATGGTGTACTTTTACTATCGACGGCTACGTGTTAGTAAATGCGATTCTTGTTTGGAATCATGCCATTGTTTTTAGTAAGATTGCGGTATGTAGCGACATGGAAGAATTATCACGTTTCAGCAGCCGTGAAATATACGTGGCACAGTAAACGAAGGAAGTAATGAAGGTTTCCCATGTTCCAATGGATTCTTAAACGTATTACCATTTGATACCATTTCTAAACAGTCACTTTTAAGGGTTTCATCCTGTTGTTTAGACCCCCTGCATCACTATGCATAAACTATCTAACTATCACTATCTATAAAAACTAACTATAAGCTATCTATATAAACTATCAAATATGTTTAGCAAAAAGACTATCGATTTTGTAGCCACACCCATTTATTGCGCTTCATAGAGTACGAATGCGACAAGAAGCTTCACGTGTAACACAGTACCAAGTCACAATCAACCGCAAGAAGCATTGATGATTCTCTCTTCACAGCACCCCTAAGCCGCCGATGCTAACGGCACCGCCGGCCTAGATTCTCAGTTTAGATCTCAAGTGTTTAATACGGTGCAAACCTTTGAACTTCAACTACCATTGTTTTTGTTGTTCAGTGTCTTTTTGGTGAAGTTGGGATGCACCTTCTGGAACTTCTCCACGCCCTGGCAGTTTTTTCTGAGCCAGTTTTCCCTAGTAAGAATCTTGATGCACTTTGTGAACACAGCAACTCTCGGTCAGGCCGTTGGCCACTCTGACATTCCACACAAACTCCTCCTTTCCATTGTACTGCTGGTCTTCGCCTCACAGTTCGGCCAGCCCCCCAGTCTTGGAAGTGAGCTTCTAGAGGGAGTGATGCAAAGGAGGTTGTGGGCGAGGTTGCTGGCTGACTGGGCGGTATACCAGCCGTGCCTGCCCAACACTTGCCTTGAGCACTACTCCCTATAATAATATTGGGGCTTATCGACGCACCAACTGCCAGGGTCATATAGCGTCGCCAACTCTTTCCCTGTTGGAAGGGTTTCTCGGGAGCCAGCTTGCTCCTTGTTCAGGAAGCCGCCGGGCCTTGAACCCGGGTCGGCTGCGTGGCGACAGCTACGCTGACCACTCCACTACCGCGCCCCCAAGAGCACTACTCCCTCGAGAAGCCCAGCTTCAAAGAGCTCACCTAAACCGAACTGGCCGAACTGTGCGACCCTAAATCATTCATGCTCTTTGCCATCCTTGGGAGTCGACCACAAGTAACTGGCGAGGGATTCCAAGCTGTGGGGCGAGGACCATCAGTACAAGGAAACTGAGGAGCTTGTGCGGAATTTCAAAGTGACCAACGACCTGACCGAGAGGTGCTGCTGCACCATCACAAAGTACAGCAAGATTCTTACCTGGAAAGATAAGCTCAGAAGAAACAAATTGCTGCAGGGTATGGAGATGTTCTTGAAGGTATATGCCGACTTCACCAAGAACACACTGACAAACAAAAACTACTGGTAGTTGAAGTTTAAAGGTTTGCACCGTATTAAACACTTGAGGTCTAAACTGAGAATCTAGACCGGCGGTGTCGGCAGCATCGGCGGCTGGGAGGTATTGTGAAGGGAGAATCATCAATGCTTCGTGTGAATGACTGTGACTTGGTACTGTGTTACACATAAAGCTTCTTGTCCCATTCGTTCTCAATGAAGCGCAATAAATCAGGTGTGTGAATATAGTCAGTACTCTTTTTCCTGGACATATTTGGTAGCTTATGTTTCATTGAATATATTGGGGTATTAGTGCAGTATAGGGAAAATCTTCAACCTTGCTGCGCATGGTCAGTTTTTGAGTCTCGAAGAAAACAAACAGTTCTGAGTAGCATTTAGGCTAAATTATGGGAATCGGGTGGACTATTTTGGAAACCTGTCGGTGCAAGTAAAATGGGCAGCCCTAGGATGCCCCCATACTTCAAAAGTAAGGGGATGCATGCCAAAACCCTCACTTTCAACGCCCATGTCTGCAGGTCTTAGAAAGTTTCACCTCAACCTCAATTTCAAAGAATGGCTTGAGAAGATAGATAAATACTCACCTTATTTCTCACAAGCATTGAAAGAAGCTCCAAAATTGAAATCAAAATGGACTTTACCACCTACCCCAGTCGGCTAAATTAGAAATATCGGAGCGGGTATTGTAAGAACTAATGAATTTAAGGAATTAGGACAGTACTGATTGATACGGTTTTATATATGGCCTAGATTCCCGTATTGTCGGTTTTGACGTTTCACTCTCCCAAATCTCCTGCCTCTTTTATCTTTATACTACAGCGGCTTTCTTTCTCGCTGGCTCCGGCTTAGCACAACTGCGCTGTTTTGGCCGCATGAAACGATCATCGGCTGCCAAATTGAAAGTATTTTTGGAAAGGGGAGCGATCCCCTTACCTTTGTTTGCATTTGGTAGTAAATAGTAATATGGAAGCGCACAACCTCGGATTTGGAAGAACTGAAAATAAAACGGTCGGGTTTTGTGTTATTGCCGTCAACACAGAAGGGAGGTGGGAGGTAATGTCGTGAATTTTACATATTTTCATTGCTTAAGTGTTGAAATATATTAAAGTGCGTAATTTTCGATTAATCACGTTGCTATTTTGTTCCCTGGTAGGGTTTTATCCTGACCTGCGGCCTAATCTCAGTCCGCAGAACGTGCGGAACTGAACTTGTTGGGGCAGGTCTTCCCCGAGACTGCCCCAACAAGATCTTGTCAAAATCTGTACCTTTTGCAAATTGACCAATGCCTCCCATCCCCCCTGGGGAATTGTTAATAGTCATCAACATAGGGGCTGGAGTTTGAAAGAGTCATAGTCAAGTGATATGTTCATAGGTATAGGTCAGATTTTGTGATATAATCTAAAATGTCCTATTCACAAGTCCGACTCATCCAGGCTACCTAATTGTCAGTGTCATCTCCTGGGTGATGCAGAGATTGTTTAGATGTGTAGTGTGAGACGCAGTTGCAACTCCTGCAACCGAATTTCGTTTCAGATTGTGAGCTGCTGATTTTGGGAGGGGAGCAAGAAGATTGAAAATGTGTATTTTGATATCATAATGAAGCATTTTTGTTGTGAGGCTCTATGTGAGTTGGAACCAACATCTGGCACACATTGCAGTTTTTCCTGAGTGACTGAAAATGGCTGACTGCAACATCACTGTGTCAGTGCGGATCAGACAGCTGATCGCCAAAGAGGTCACGGATAGTTTGGCCAAGCACTGGCAGGCAAATGACAAGTTTGTGGTCCAGGTGGACCCAACGAATAAAAATGAACTGTGCCAGCCGTACCTGCTTGATAAAGTCTACAGTGAAGCCGCATCCAATCAGGATGTGTACAAAGGTAAATAAAATGTTATCATTTTTGTAATGAATACATTGAAATAGTGCCACTTTTCAGAGCATGATAATTGCCAGCGTCTACGGAAGGCTGAACCTATGCAACCAGGTGTGTGTGTGTCAGGCTTTATCCTGCGGAATTGACTGTTTTCCTCTCCCCACAGGAACGGTGGAAGAGATGGTGGAGTCTGCAATGGCGGGCTTCAACACTACCATCTTTGCATACGTTCAAACATCGTCGATTAAGGAGGAAGGAGATTGCGAACTGGCGCTTATTTCAGATCTTCCTTTTCTTTTGCACCATACTGACCCGTCTCCTCGGTAGTTTGAGGGAGTTTTTGTATCGGGGTTGGAAAAATACCGGTAAAAACTAAGTTTATGCCAGCCAGTGGCATAAACTGGTAAATACCGGTATTTACCAGGAAAAAGTGGCAAAAACTGGCAAAAAGTGGCAAAAACCTTTAAACTGACAATGATAGACCAGAAAGACATTTAAAGGTCATAGCACAGTTGTAAATCTGAAGCAAATGATGGCATTGGCATGGTCTCTGGTCAAGACTGGTGTGTAAGCAGGTATTTCATTCTAGGCATCTACTCAGGCAGGTACTCGATTCTAGGCATCATATTCTAGGCATCTTATTATAGGCAGGTACTCAGGTTGTAGGCATCATGGTTCAGAATGCTATGAATAACCAGCTTACGCCCAAAACTCTGGAAAATGTTAAGTGATAAATCATAATCCGTAGGTACCAGACGGACGTCACTGAAAACGTGGAAAGGTGAGATTAGAAAACCAGCCTGGTTGCAAACATTCAAACAGGGGTGTCGGCGGACGCAGACGGCTGACTGGCTTCCACAGAGAGCGGTCCATCGGACATGGCTTCCAGGCTGTCCTCAGTTCCCGATTCTATCTCTGGTTTCTGTAATTGTTCCATTTTCCACCGCATGTTCATCTTCAGCAGCTTCAGTCAGCGATGCTTCCAGAGCTGTTACCATATGCCTCTCTCCCTGATCTGCACACTGTTCATCCACAGTTTCACACTGCTCAGGGCTGTCAGCCTCAGAGGGCTCCATTTCATCCTTCTGCAGACCTTCCCTTTCCATGGCAGTACAGACAACCACCGCAGCTTGAGAGGCAGCCTGGTGTTTTTCGAGCTGCGAGTTGACCTCATTCGCACGGGCGGCGAGACGCTGGATTTTAGTCTGCAAAGCTGACAGCTGTTCTCTCAGTGCACAGACTTCCTCGGCATGCTCACTGGTCAGAGACGAAAGTCTCTCGACCTCTGTCCTGGCCGCTACCAGCAGAGCGCTGACGTCCAACTGCAGTTCAGTCAGACTCCGACGGATCCGCCGCCGCCTCAGCGGTCTCTGCGCGAAAGAAGAGAGGTGTGAGGTCAGGGCTGGTACTTTAAACCACTGAAGTCCCCATCCACGAGCAGCAAAGCTGTCTCTCTTGAGAGGAGCCTGTAAACCTCTTACATGACAGAGAAAACTTCAGAAGAGCCATACAACAGATTAATCAGACATTCTAGAATCAAACATGAATTGGAACTGAGAGGAACTATGTAAGCAGCCATCATGATACCCTAATGATTATACCTAACCATTTTAGCTTCATCTGCGGTGCCAGTGGTGCAAGTTTGCACTCTGTGATCCACAGTTGCGCATACACTGGACCTGAGCGGTCCTTCTCCAAATGCTGGCGGCTGCGAGGTACGTACCAGCGAGCGTGGAGGCCTCCTCCTCTTCAGCGATGTCGTCCATGGCAACCGTCGGCAGGGGCAGAGACGGCACGTGGACACCGGCGCGGCGTCTCTTCCGCTGACGACCCTCCTGCACAACATGGGTGAAGCACATAACTAAGAGGAAGTAGGAGCATATAACTAACCAGAGGTAGGAACACATAACTAACCAGAGGTAGGAGCACATAACTAACCAGAGGTAGGAACACATAACTAACCCGAGGTAGGAGCACATAACTAACCCGAGGTAGGAACACATAACTAACCCGAGGTAGGAACACATAACTAACCAGAGGTAGGAATGGATAATTAACCCGAGGTATGAGTACATAATTAACCAGAGGTAGGAACACATAACTAACCCAAGGTACGAGCACAACTAACCCGAGGTAGGAACACATAACTAAGCAGAGGTAGGAAGACAACCAACCAGAGGTAGGAGCACATAACTAACCATAGGCAGGAGCACATAACTCACCAGAGGTAGGAATGCATAACTAACCATAGGCAGGAGCACATAACTAGCCTGGAGTGACTGTATAACTAGCCCGTGGCGGGGCTACATCCCTAAGAGGGGCGGCAGGGCCACTGACCGAGGGCGGGGACGGCGGCGGGGGCGGGGCCGTCTGGGTGCCGGCGTCAGCCATCAGGGGACGGTGCTGCTGCACGCAGTCCATGCTGGCGGCCCGGCGCCGCTTCCGGCAGGTGACCCTGCTGGTGGGGTCCGGCGGCGGACTGGGCGCTGTGGCCGGCGCGTTCTCCTCCTGCGGACCGACAGGGCCCGGGCCAGGCAGTGCAGGCAGCAATGTCAGTTACCGTCCTAACCGCAGCTGAATTGTAAAAAAATATTCGGAAAATGCATGTAAGACCACGCAATGTGCTGAAGCTAGTTAATTCAGGATTTTCTCAAATACATACATCACATCTCATAACACTCGAAACCGCGCAATGCCTCAGGGCCTGGATTGGTGAGTCAGGAACTGCTACAGCCGGACTCTTGGTCCCTGAACCGAACCTTGACATCCCCAGTTGAGAGGTGAGAGCGCCCCCATTGCGAACCAAGCACTCTTCCTACCTCAGCCATGCTCTGCTCCGGTGGTGAGCCACTCAAGTTGAGCTGCATCAGTTCGTCGCTAGATGGCAGCGGCATCGGCGGGCCTTGCAGTGGGGCCAGGCTGAGCCTACTGCCTTCGCCACCGCACCAGGTCATACGACGTTTGCTCTTCTTCACCCTGGTAAAGAGGTGAGGATAGCTGAGTGTGAACCGAGCACACAAACGTATTTAACTCTCTCGTTTTGGTAGAACTTTTCAAGTAATTAGGCTAGGCGGGTTATATCTGGAAGCTAAACCATTAACACGCGCCCCGTGGGAGTGGAGGCGTAATTCGCCCCCTCCTGGTTTTCCCCGGATAACGCAAAAACGAAGAGATGCAGAACAACGAAACTTACAGTACCTCATCTCTAATCAATTCTACGCATCTCACCAATTTTTTTTAGGTCAGGTCATGACAGGTCAAGAAGCAATCTAAGGTCAAGCGACCCGACCTCAAGACCTAAAATTACGAGTTTGAAGCGGCACCTAAGGAGCATCAGTCAGTCAACCGATCAGTTGAACTTTCACAATATGATTACGCCATTAGGGTCTACAAATATCGGAATTTTGATATTGTTACTCATACTCATACTCATTTATTTCTCCTTTTACAAGCATCATTACATGTGCAACCCCAATTGGTGCAAAAGCGCCGAAGCGCTTAGATCGTGGCACCGCTCGGGTGTTATAGCTGCAATCACGGTAGCGCCGCCGTAGGTCTCACCGCCCACGCCCCGCCCCCGCACGGGCCACGCACTATGCCGGGCCGGCAGGAGGGTCGGCCGCGCACGACCGCCAGTTGCCAGTTCAGGCAAACCTCCGGCTGCTGCTTATAAAGCGGAAAACCTCCCGAGCTACTGCGCGCTCATTGCCCGGGTAAAGAGAAAAGCCAGAAATAATAACGTCGATTTTAAGCTTATGGTGTAGGTTTTCAAATGGTCTGTTAATTATTGAGCTAATGTTGTTCATCATAATTTGTCTCTGTATAATAAACTTTAGACATAGTAAAAAAAATGTTCCGTTCCCTCCCAGCTGTAACCGGAGTCGCAGCAAGGTGACTCAGCGATTTGGACTTGGTACAAATGACCGTTTAATTTGGACATGCCTACTTTTAGCCGAGCTAGAAGACAATTCTCGATTTTGGAGCCGAAATTGAAGTACTTAGCAAAAACTGAGGAAAATTATCGCAACAAACACGTTATCTAAAGCGCTCCAGGTTGTTCTTGCAAATAAACGAGCAATGCAACGGCAATAATGTTTTACTATCTCGACGATTGTTCTGGCAAAAACACTTCTACTATTTGATCCGGTGTTTATCATCTGGTTAGTTTTAAGGTATTGTAAACACTGCAGGGCATGAGGCACTTGATGAGGTATTGTGCTGTTGACCAAGACTGATAGCAAGCCAAACTAAGGGTAGGCAAAATGTACCAACGAACAGTATGTTAAGGTACCAACAAACAATTAAGGCAAGGCTGTCCGCTTCAGCACGAGTTCACAGAGTTCACATTAGCCTTACTTCATTCTCCGCTTGCCGCCTCCCCCGCTGCCGCGCCCGCGGCGCGACTGGTGTGTCACGTCAGGTGCAGGGCGGCCGCCCGGTATGGACCCAGCAGCCGGGCCAGGGGCGGAGCCAGAGTTGGAGCGGAGCGGGCCACGGCGTCTGGCACCACTTCCCGCCTCGCACCACCTCCCCGTCTGACCGGCCGCTGAATCCCCTGCTGGAGTGCTCGGAGATGTCGCACCGGTGCACGCGCCCTCACTGGCTGCCTCACCCGCAGAGGTGCCTGGGGCTGCCTCCGATGCAGTCCACCCGGAGGGAGCCGGCTCACGGGCGGAGACAGGTCTGGTAGATGGGGGGTTCTGAGGTCCAGTCCCAGACAGGGAGCTGTGTGAGTGGATAAGTTCGTCGGCCGCGTCGAGACTGGGGTGGTCATCCACAAGCTTACGGATGTCGTCGGCACATCTAACAATCTTCGTGGGTCCATACCTGGCTGCAACCTTGACATTCATTCTCTCGGAGTCCGTCCAGCAGCTGTTAAGTCTTTCTTGCCTTTTCAACTCACGAGCAGCATACATCACTGCGCTGTTATATTTTGTGAGATTGTCCGAAATGTAAACACCTCTCACCATTCTTGGTGTGAACACACTGTCATTTGGCAAGCTTATCCCCCGCAGGTTCTTTCGCTCTCTGTACAACTCATCCCTTTTAGAATGGGAGACGAATTTTACCAGGATTGGGCGTGGCTTACCAGAGGCCTGTCTCCCGAATCGGTGAGCTGAGTCGACGTCGTCGGGGCGCAGGTTGACACCTAGGAGTCTTCCTAGCTCCATAGTGATGCCTAACACCGATTCTCTGCCATCCTCTGGTATGCCACTGATCACCACGTTGTTCCTGCGGCTGTACTGCTCGAGCTAGTTTAGCAGTGCGCTGTGCTCGTAGATGATATTTCTTAGCACCTTGAGCTCACTCGTAACCGCAGGTGTGATGATGCCTTCCTGGAAGATTTTGATGACTTCAGAGTCGCCCAGACACTCCTTAAGCGCATTTTTCATGTCAGCGTACGCCATGGTGGGTGCCCCACCCGACTCTATTCACTGAAGCCCTGTTCCATCTGTCAGCACAGTTTTGTCAGCAGGACCTCTAATTTCTCCTCCAGAAAAGAAACATCAGCGCCATAATCACCTCTAGTGTGTACTAAATAAGGGGATATTAAACCTTTATACCATTAAAAAATATTAGGCTGCAACTTCGCGCACTTACTATTTTTCATCAGCACAAACAGCAGGCCGTCAGCCCGTAAAACCTCTAGAACTAGTTCCCGGGGAGAGGCTATAGTTCTGTGACGTAGGCGCAACGCGGCCCGCTGATTGGTGCTGACAAAACTGTGCTGACAGCTGGAACAGGGCTTGAGAGTTAGTATTTTTTCACTTCACTGCACCATACCGAACGCCTTTGCACGGCTCGGCTCGGCTCGACACGGCTCGGCGGGAGCGCGGGCGGGGCGTGACGTGACTCGGCGGCGACCGGTCAGGATCTGAGGTGACCGGTTGACCTAAGGTGGGGTCAATTTTTTGGTCACCCCGTTATAAGTATATGGAGAAAAATAGAAAAGGCTCGTTTTTGGTAAATTTGCGATAGATAAAGCTGAAAATGCTCAAACGGTGTATTCTTTATCTTGAACATAATGTTGAGTTTTTGACCATCTGATTTCTCAAAGGTCATATCAGGTCACAGGAGCATACAGTGATTGTTTTGCCAATAACTTTTCACTAAATTGAGATAAAGCTCCCATTTTGCTTGCATTGTGCTTGTATTGTCACGGGGAGTCGATTGATATGCAATATAACCATACCAGATCACCCTGTGACCCTGACCTAGCTAGAGGTCAGGTCATTTTCACAGTTTGACCTAGCAAGGTCATATTATACACCATTAGATTTGCCACAATGAGATGAATCCAATGATGCATAAATATTTTTGCTAGCTCCGCTGAGAAAAAAAATCTTGAGGGAGAAACGTACACTGCCCTGTTGTAGGCCTATGGGACATTATTTGACCTATGCTGACCTCAATATTGACCTGACATAAAAATACTTCGTATTATTTCTCTTCGTCTCATCGAGAGCTTTCAAATTCCGTCGGTAATTTTCATTTAGCTTTCCTGGGAAATGAGATACGAAGGGGGGCGAAATTCGCCCCCCCAGCGGGGCGCGTTATGCCAGGGACTCCAGCGGGACGCGTGTTAATCTATCGAGTAATCTAAGCTATCGCAAAAAGGCACGTCAAATATGTATTCAACTGATTTCAATCCAGACGAGCCGGCTCACTGATTGGGAGGACGAGGCAAACATTCTTCAACTAAAACTACCGGTGCCTCACATCGGATCTGGGCCAAAGCTTAAAGTTCAACGATTAGAATGTCTGATTCATTGGCGAGCGCACTCACGCCTGCGGCAGCGCCTTGGGCGCACTGCTGACCACCAGCTGCTGCATCAGCTCCCGCAGACGGTCCTGCAGTTGCTCGTTCCTGCGACTCTCCTCCGCCAGGGCCTGCTGCATCTGCTTCACCTGAGGCAGACGGCCGGGGCGTCAGGGTCTGCTGTATTTGAGGCAGACGACCGGGGCGTCAGGGTCTACTGTTTCTGAGGCAGACGACCGGGGCGTCAGGGTCTACTGTTTCTGAGGTAGACTACCGGGGCGTCAGGGTCCACTGTTTCTGAGGCAGACGACTGGGGCGTCAGGGTCTACTGTTTCTGAGGCAGACGACCGGGGCGTCAGGGTCTACTGTTTCTGAGGCAGATGACCGGGGCGTCAGAGTCTACTGTTTCTGAGGCAGACGACCGGGACGTCAGGGTCTACTGTTTCTGAGGCAGACGACCGGGGCGTCAGAGCCGGTGCCACCAGAGGGATTACCACCACAACGGACTCCTCCTCCTGAGGGAACGAGCCAATCAATAGTGATAAAAGAAGAGACATTGCTGCAGCCGGGAGAGGCTACCGAGCCGAGGAACGACTGGAACAATGGGCACGAGAGCCTGCGTGTAAATAACGGAAGTATGCATTAAAACATCGCTACAGAAGAAGCATGCAGAAGTGATGACTGGAAGAAAGGACAAGTTTGACTTCAATTCGTATGAAGGCTACCCATGGGGAGGAAGGTTCCCCATGTTTCCAGGGAGCAACAGTGGGGTGCAGGTAGTATTCCCGAAAGCAAACAACGGCTCTCGAAATCACCTATCATATGGTCATCTGTAACGTGCGTTACCTCTGTGCCGCGGTTGGTCTGCTTCTCCTTTTTCAGTTCATTTTGGAGCGCGTTTATCTGCCGCTTCAGCCTCTTCAGGTGAGCCGAGTCCGACACAACCTGAGGAACACAAACCCATTAGCAGAGTCCGACACAACCCATGAGCAGAGTCTGACACAACCCATGAGCAGAGTCCGACACAACCCATGAGCAGAGTCCGACACAGCCTGAGAAACAACTCATGAGCAGAGTCCGACACAGCCTACATAGGTATAGAGCCACAGCCACACACTTAGGCAAAACTGCGTGATACGAGCTATTAGACCCACCGACCAACACAAATAGTGCGTACAAATTGATAAAAGACCGGGCATACCTATGTGCAATAGTAACGAAAACGCAATAATAAGAACTATTTTGGTCAGAAATGATTGGGCGATGAAATTACCACATGTGCCCCGTTCCGTGAAAGGAATGGAAATGCAACGCACTTTTTAATCCCACTCACCCACAAAAGTTACGCTGTACCAAGAATGGCGTTTCATAAAGAGCGGTTACATTCACACGAAAGCGGCGTAGTTATAAAATGCAGTGTGAATTATGCCCAAGCCTGAAATAGAATCACTCCTCTAGGTAGATAACTCATTTTTGAACACTTAAAAATAAATGATATTTGTTTAATTAATTGATGAAAAGAAAATTTATTATGTATTTACTCTTATTCGATTAATTGTGTATAACTTTTTTAAATATTGCCGAACAATGTGCACCAGTGACAGAAGTAATTGTAAACAAAAGATGAAACGCCATTGTTGGCAAGACCACATTTTTGCTTGCTGTAAAAGGTATCTTCAACGACGTGAAACCGTAAATCATAAAAAGTGAAACCGGAGGTGTATAGTGAACTGAGAAAGGGCTGCATGAAGGATAATTTCGAGAACCTGGGACGGATATAGTGAGTCAACACCTTTAAAGAATAGATGCAAGTACCTAGCTACTTATGACCTGAGCTCAATGTGCAAAATGCGATCAGGATGACTGCCGGACTAAAAGAATTAGAGCTGGAGTGATCCACCTCTGACCACTGCCACCCTCTCCAGTATCTGTGTCTGACGACCAGCATAGATATTCTTACCTCGTTGATGTGCGGCTTGTTCTTGATAGTTTTGGCTCGGCTGGCAAAGCGCAGGAGTGGAGTGGGTCTCCTCGACAGCGGCGGGCGTCACCGTGCAAATGATGGCGGTCTGGCGGCGCACCGGTCCACAGGACTCAATTCGAGGTCGCACAGAGGGTCACGGGGTTCAAACAGAGGGCATACAGAGATCGGAGCACTCGATTAGAGTTCTAAATGGAGAACAGGTTCCGGAAAACGCGCCAGCGTGAGCCAACAATGTTATCAGAGATGGTATATTGAATGGATCGAAGTTTTGCAGAGAAGGGGAGGAGAGGTGGGTGGAAGCAATGGTTGCAAAGGTGGCCGTATAACAGCGCAAACTCGAGAGAAAGCAGGGACGGGCTGCACAAACCCGATTTCGCCTTATTTCAGGTGAACGCACAGATTTGAGCCCTGAGGAGGCAGATGTTCGGCTTCTGGGCTGGGTAAATCCTGACAATCCGAACGTTACACGTGACTGATGGAATATTCAACACCACGAAGAAGTGTACCCGAAGTTCAATTAGCCTATTCGTATCCGTTCAAACCCATCAACCAGGAGAAACGCGAAAAAATAGCTGTCCTTCCCAGCATTCAACACTACGGTCTCCATGCCTGTCAACACTGTTGGTGAGAATTCTCTCACGGCATGCTGCGCCATCAGCCCGAAAAATTATCGCACCTTGGCGTTTCCTCCCAGACTGGTCTGCAGGATCCTGGTCAGCTTGCTGTTGCGGTATTTGATGTAGGGGGCGCCCTCGCTCAGCTTGCTGATGACGTTGCCGAGCTCGAAGAGTGAGGAGTTGATGGAGCAGCCCTCGTGGAATCGCTCTCCGGTGGCCCCGGTCTGACACGCCCACCCCGCCAGGTCCACCAGGTTCAGGTGGGACACGTTCACAGCGCCCTCCTCACCCTCCTCGTTCCTGCCCGAGCACACAGCTGACACTAGCATCGGCTGATGTGTATTGCATGCTCCGCAAAATAACACCGGCGGATCATACAGGACACTCAGAAGACCCGTGCATGGATTTCTAAGGCAGGACCAGGAGGAACAGGAACCATTGCAGTATAGTCAAACAATTACAGCCACACCTTTAACCTTCTGTCAACAAAGGCAAAGTAGTATCTACAAAAAATATAACAACTACACCACAATTTTTCATTAAAGTTGTAACAAACGAAAACGACAAGGACTAGAAAAACAATTATACGTTGTACAATGCTCATTCCAACAAAAACCACGGATGATACCCCATGTTAAATGAACGGTCCCGGCACATTCCCTCTGCCAGCGTCCCAGCCCCTCCCGCCGGAGCGGTACCCGCCGCCTTCCCAGCTGACCTGTCGCGGGACTCGATGATGATGCGGAAGATGGTGTGGATGCGCGAGCTGCGGTCGTTCTTGTTGGTGACGCCGAAGTGGCGCGCCGTCTCGCCGCGCCTCATGTGGCCCAGCAGCAGCTCCGGCGAGTTGACGCAGAGCTCGCGCAGCCCCAAGACGTACACCTGCCGCCGCCGGCACAGCGTCGTCATGGCAACCCCGCCGCGTCTCCGCACAGTCTCAGTATTCCAGTTTGCGCTGAATCATTGGTGAATATATAGGAATATACAGGGTCGCGGTTTATATAGTTACTTAGCATTTCAAAACATAAATTAAACAAATTTTCATCTTGATGAGAATTCTCACGAACTAACCCTGATAATCGGACACTAATATACTAAGCGCGTGGAAACAAAGCACAGCTATCCGAGGAAAAAAGCGCAAGGAATGAGTCAAAAAGACTGGTCCCCTGTTCTAGTTGCAAACAATTGTACGCCCACGGCTGATCCACCGCTGCCATCCTTTGATTACAGTCATTTGTGAGTTGGTAACAATTTGGAAACAAAGCACAGATGATTACGGGATAGGATTGCGATAACCAAATCACGTATGAATCAGAAATAGTGAAAATCGTAAGATTGGCCTGAGAGCGCTGCGTAATTGCAGCAATCTCACCTGCTTACTGCCTTTATCAAAGACATGGCCAAAATACAATCCGGATCGGACTGCCGATAGTCCATCAATAACTTTTCCCCAGCACTATGGCATAGTCCGTGCTTAAATATTGGGAAAATAGCACTTAAGCCCGGACTATGCCGTGCATAAGTGAACTTTTATCCTATTTAAAACTCGACAGTTCCATAATGTATCCTGATCGGCGGTCCGATTCGGATTGCGTTTTAACCAGTGAAAGAAGTTCAAGGGTGCGTTCTTTGAAATATTCCAGCCGGGAATCCCGGGAACAGTGACGTCACAGCCGTTCTTTGAAACTTCTCCCGGGATTCCACGTGGAATATTCCCGCCATTCCGCGCGGAACGGTGGGAATAGAAAAAGCAGTCCCGCTCAAGATGGCGGCGCCCATGGATGGATTTCGTAACAGTAAGTTCGTGGGCTTTGAATATTTATCTCCTTGAAGGGTCCACTATATGTTTTTGCAGGATAATCGGAACCTAATAATAACACCTAAACGAAGGTAAATGAAAGATCTCCGCGTGCAAAAGTCAAAATAACTTGTGAGACTGTCGCACCTCGCCATTTAGGGGAGAGTGGGGTAAGATGCCCCATTGGGTAAGACGCCCCATCCCCTCTTTTGGGAATCCGGGCCACCACTGGTAAATAATATTGTTCTTGGTCGAAAGCAGAGGCTTTAATTGTTTCTTGCGCAAAAATTCAGTTCCCTCCTGTCATTTGCTTCAAGCTGGTGGGTAAGTCTTTATTTCGATGCTTTTCTAAGAAAAAATTGCCCACATAGGTTGCAGATATCTCGAAGAGTATTGGATGCGTGCTTTGTTTGATTTCCCATTACGAATGATGGCACATTCAACTCATTAACGGAACATTTCTCTTCAGTGTATCAATTGTATGATTTTTGCCTTTTAGGTTTTATCTAGTTTGGGTACTGATGGGAAAGATGCCCCCTCAACGAATGGGGAAAGATGCCCCATGGGCAACTGTAACGGTTAGTCGAGTCACCACAAGCCATGAAACATTCACTCTCTGAAGTGAATGTTTTTGTACTTAACAACTTCTGGCCCATATTTCTTATAAAATGGGGACTTGAAACAAAGAGACACAGAAAAGACAATGTAGGCGCTTTACGGGAGGTTCTCAGAAACCTCGTACCAGTTTACCTACTTCGTTTCGTACTTCGTTGTTTGTGTGTGTGTGTGATTTTATATTACTTTTATGGTACGCTTTTATCCTTGGTTTTTATCGTTAGTTTTACGTAACTTTGTTTTATAATTTGACGTGGAAACATAAAAAACCACCTAGGTAAACGTTTTATCAATGTGTGTGGATGCTTCTAAATACATTCTGACTTCTGAATGATACTTAAATGATTACCAATGAAGATAAGAACTACAAAAAGCTACTTCATCAACAATATACCAAAATGGATAAGATGCCCAGGGGTGGGGCATCTTACCAAGCCCAGGGGCGTCTTACCCACCCGATGGGGTAAGACGCCCCTTTGCAAGCACCTCTAGTGAATTCATAGTAGTTAGAACGTATGATAATTATCAGCAATTTCATCGACTCTATAAGGAAGATAAATGATCATACCACGGCTTGGCATCTAAAGCAGCACTGTTGGTACTGCGGTTATTCTATAATCCGGATTTCCCTAAACCCTGGGCATCTTACTCCACTCTCCCCTACGCCGCATTCCGGCCTCGTTCAAGAACGTTCCACAGCTGGAATCCGGGGAATATCACGTCACAACCCCTGGAATTCCACCTCGGAATAATTCAAAGAACGCAGCCCAAATCCATATGCAGGTTACCGAAACGCGTCAGCCCTTGTTGCAGCGCAAACACCACCAATGAGTACTAACCTGGCCCTGGGCATCCTCGTGGATTCTGAGACCCTTGGGAGGGCGGGGCCCGTCGGCCAACAGGTCGGCTACCACCTGCGCACCGGGCGGGGCGTCAGCATGGACAGCTTCTGACCAGGGCCACGTGTCATCCCGCGGCACATTTAACACACACGCCCAACCAGGGAGCGAGCCTCACTGAATAGCAGCGTCTGCAAACAGCTCACTACTCTGATACCCACAATTCAATAATCAGAAAAGGAAGCGTTTGTGTAAACATCCACGACACATACCAATTAGGATGAAGTGCAAAGATTAATAATTTCTGCGAAGCAGAACTGTTAGATAACAACGATCACGTTTTCTGCACACTTACGCCTAAGTTCCTCAACGTAAAAGCTGTTCGATAAATGCTCCTCGAACACTTCACGATTTCCGAAATAAGCTCTCAACCTCCAAGCCGAAAGGAGAGGAGTTTGGAGGAGGCGAGTTCGGAGAAGACGTGTTCGGAGGTGCGGGAACACGCGGCGGGAGTTTGGAGGAGCTTGAGCAGGCGCTTTTACAGGTCCAACATCACACAATGGCCAATGGGCTGCAGCCCCGGTTTCACGGCACTGCTCACCTATTTGTAGATCTCCATGTAGCTGACTCTGATGAGGTACTCGCGGTCTGGCGTCTGCTCAATTCAGTCAAAAACCTGGTGCACAGCCCGCGGAATGACGCCCGGGTCGGCCTCCTGGCCCATCATGGTGTGTGTCTTCCCTGTGCACAAAAGGGGAGGGGGCACATACCAATATTAGCTGCCTGCATGAGGCGACCGCTTCTGAGCACAGCTGGATGGACGGAAGTTGTGCCATCACTGTGATCAGTGAGGGTACGGTACTAGATATGACGTCGATACTAGATAACTGTAGTGGATATGAAATCAGCCTTTGCTAATGATATTACATTACTTTGGTAAATTGTACTGAAATTCAATGCTGTATAATAGGTAATGAAATGTATGTATAAGAATGTGACAAAAATGTAATAGAAATATGAGGAAAATATTCTGACATGTATATTTTAGAACTACACATATGTATGAGCGTGTTCGAAAAAAACGGAATCGAAACATAACAATTGCCTCAAATAAATAATAATTTTCGTATCAAAATACGAGAATATCGTCGTTTGCTCACTCCCCGTACATGGTGTGGAAAACCCGCTCAGTCGTCCCCTGTTTTCCGTTTTTTTAGCCATACAAAACGGGGTTGGCAGGGTTTGGCACTGGGTGGTTTTACCGGTGTTTACCATGGTTAAAACCGGCTGGCATAAACTAGCTTTTGTCAGTTTTTGCCACATTTTAAAAAAAAATAGATGTAAATTATTATTGACAATACAAAAACATTCGTCTTTTACGCCCCTATGTCTAAAAAAGGTCTTCAGCGGCGCTGTTTGGCATCAAAGGAGTTCCTCATCGCTTAGCTGTCTTTCTCGACTTTTCGCTGGTTAAGACCTAGCAAGAACTAAGGAATATTATTTAAATATATCTTGAAATCCTATGGCCTTAGGTAAAAAAATGGTTAAAGGCTTATTTGGAGTTACTTTTCATTCCCATTACAATACAGCAATTGACTTTAACATGATTCCTATAATATAGGTATAATGTATCGGTAATGTACTTGTGCTCCCTCTGTTTGAACGCTCCTTGCCACACGAGGCAAAATTATAATCAGCACCAACCATTGAAACATACGAAACCACGTACGATACAGCATTAATTGCCATATTAATGCTTTAAATGGGCCCAGCATACGTATAGATAATCGTCTCAATGAAGCTTTAAGTAGTGACACCTATCAGCAATATAAGAGAATACCTATTTAAGTCCTACGCTTTAACACGCTCATTGACGGGGGCGGGTATCCGCCCCCTCGGGTTTTTTGGAGATAGCATGGAAACGGCGGTGCGTAGCGCCGCCGTACTTGGTATACCTTTTTCTCATCATTTTTACAACTTCTATCAAATTCTTAAGGTTAGGTCATCCCAGGTCAGGTCACCAGTACAGGTCAAGTGACCTGGCCTCAAAAAAAGTTTAAGATAGCAAAAGTCGGAACAGGGTGAACTTATCGGATTGAGACTCATATCACACAATGGGCTCACCGAGTTCTCTAAAATATGTTCCGGTACCCGCCACCCCCGTCAAAGCGAAGTTGGCTCAGACCCCCGTCAATGCGCGTGTTAAATATCTTAAACTACCAAGATACCTTTACTTAAAGGTACGTTCAAGAGGGATTCCTTCACGCCCGAGTGACGTCACACAGGCGTGGAGGAATTCCTTCACCTTTGGGCCGTGTGTCAAACTGCTGCTAATGGCACTGCCCGCTTACAAATTTGTGAGAATACACGGTAATCAAGTCTATCCCAAACGCAAAACATTAGCATTTCATCTTCGCTTCTTTGCCTCTTTTTGTTAAAATTTGGATGTTATAGTTTAATTTTCCATGTTACATGCTACGAGGTGTGACGTCACATCCGGTGATCTGCGCTCAGCGCCTGCTGTTGGAGGGGGCTGATAAACTACGGCCCCAAAACCAAGCACGACGAGCCCAGGGAGCAGGCACAACATGTTGCTTGTATCAAGTTATGCATATATTAAATAACGGTTGCGGATCTAGAGATACTGAGCTTTGACTACGGAAACTAGGTTGACACTACATTTCCTCTTATTCCACCAGGCATGGGACCTTTTTTGGTAAAAAAATCCTGATCTCAGTCAAACGGGAGAATACCGGATGTTTTTATAACCAGCCGGTGCGGAAGGCAGTGAAGAGCTCAGATTCGAAGAGCTTTTTATCCTAACGTGGTAAATTTCTTGTCCGCATGAGGTTGAAATTTGGCTGCCCCCCATTTTTTGCTGGTTGTGACGCTCATATCATCAACCGTCATTTCCAAATTTCATAAATTTTTTCCTGAGAAGAATCTATTACAAAAGGCATCCTTTTACCTCTTACAGCTACTTGCTCCCGATCACGCTCAGCTCGAACATAATATTTTTAGATACGTGGGGAGCGCAGAAATACAAGCCACGCATGGTGCTGCCTGAACGGGGCCCTTTTAATAAGGTGTCTCCCGTTCGCGTGAAGAAAACCGCTGATCACCTGGCGCTCGAATGAAGAAAATAAAATGATAGCGGCAGCACGACAATTTGTAGCAAGAAGCTACGGAAAGCACGTATTTACATTGAATCTTGTGATTTGATTTCTAAGCGTTCCCTTCAGAGTTAGGAGTTTCAATTACCCACAATAATTATTAACAGCCGCCCCATTGTGCCTCAGATCCACCTTCGCCCACTTCCAAATCCCAGGGCGCTGGGTGGGGAGCCGCAACTGAACAAGTTGGATGATTCATTCAATTCTGTGTGGTATTTTTTACCTATGCTCCGCACTCACTTTTCAAGTGGTGCCTTTTCAGCCAAATTCAATAGCCCTGGTTTTATGAACTCATCAAAAGTATGGAACTAAGAACAATTTTCGTGGAAAATTCATTGCTATACTGTAAATAGGTAAGGGTTGTAGAAGGTTTTTTTGTTTTCTGCATGACTCTCAAAATATCACTTGAAAATTCCACTTGGTGGCTATATTTCTCAATATGAATTTTACACTAGGCATCGTGTCGCAAAACCAGTTTCTGGCACACTGGTGGGGGCGGGGGTGTTTAACACGCGCATTGACGGAGGTCTGAGCCACTTTCGCATTGACAGGGGGTACCCGCCGCCCTCCTAAGATCTCAAAAACCACGCTAGATAGCGAAAAAGTAAACGGCGTTGGAGAGTACATCCAAGTCTCTACAGAAAAAATCAACCTTATTTCTGGTCACATTCTTGGTCACTAGAGGTCAAAACATGCCACCATAGAGATAACTTATAAATAAAGGTTTTCAGTCATTCCATCTGAGCTGGTAAAGTGAGAGAAAAAATGTAGGCCATTGGAATCCTCGCAGCAAGCCGAATCGAATGATTTGTAATATCACCTCGCTAGGTCAAATCAGGCCAAATCTAGAATTTGACCTGACCTGAGGTCAGGTCAAGGTCAAATTAGGTTACATGCATATCATTTGAACTGCAAGGATGATACAAACCTAACGCCGTGATAATACAAGCTATGTCACCATTTATTACTAAGTTATTCTGTTTAAAACATTTTCCCGTGCATTTCCAACGGAGGGGTCATGGCTCGTACCTGACCTTAGGTCATCAATATCGAAAATACCGGAATATATTGTAAAGAATATGGTGGGGCCATTATGTGATACGAAAATTTTTTAGGTGAGGTCACCTGGCTTGTACTGGTGACTTGAACTGAGATGACTTAACTTTAAAATTTTGAATAAGTTGTAAAAATGATCAGGCACAAGGTATACCAAATATGGAAGTGCTGCGCGCCGCCGTTTTTGTTATATCTCCGAAAACCCATGGGGGCGGGAAACTGTCCCAGTCACTGCGCGTGTTGAACACCCCCTCGAACTCGGCTCCTCGAAGAAGAAGCAAAGAAAAAGAACGCAAAAAGCTCTGAATAGGCCACGAAAAATTATGAGGATACTATGTCAGTAACATGTTTTGCTCAGGTTAATACTCAGGTCATAAGTCAAGCGAGTGAAAGTTTTGAGAATACTTATTTTTGAATCTGGCGCCTGACTGGATTATCTTGGAGCCAATATTTGAGCGTCATTCAATTCCTCTCATTACAGCAAACCGAGCGATACAACCTTTTCAATAAAAGAAGTCATTTTAAGCCGTAGGTATCTTCAGAAATAGAGCCATCTTTCGAATAACTTGCGTTTTCTACATGCATTTCCAATGGATATGCATGACACGTATTTGACTTTTGATCTGCGGTACACAAAATCCCGGAATATTTTTTCTAGCCCCGGTGGGTCCATAATGTGATATGTTTCAGATCAATAGATCCTGACTTTCAATTAAAAAAATACGACGTGAGGTCACTTGACCTGACCTGAGATGACCTCAAATATCATTTTCAGGAAAGTTGCGTATTTGGTCAAAGATAAGTGATGCCAGGTACGGCGGCGCCTCGCACCGCTGTTTTCCAGCAACGTTGGAAAAACCCGAGAGGTGTTCAAACATCATCTCCCCTCTAGGGCGAGAGAAGTACAGTGAAATTACTCACATTGCCGTAACTTAACCCAGTGAATGATTAGGAAATGATTTCATGCCCTTGTCTGTAATTTGATTTTGGACTCCCCATGTCATATTATGAAATATGATAAGCACATAAAAATACTTGGTTGGTGGTAGAGGGTCAACCAATTTTTCCCAATCCTGTATAGTTTGCAAGGAATTCTGAACAGAGAATTCTCAATGATATGCAAACATTCCTAACTATCTCCTCAGATTCGCATAATCAGCAGCATAGGAGCTCGAAAGCAATCGACATGCCGCGTTAAGCAAGCAATTAAAGGCCTTGACTTCTTTAGAATTTAATTTTACAGCAGACAAAGTCAAACGTTTTACTTGAATATCAAACGTCATTAAATTATCGTTTTCTGAACACCAACTACCTGAGGAGGGTTTAAAGTGTACCATTCAGAAACGCCACTGTTCTGTTTGCTCAGTCAGCAGAATCGACGAACTGCTTACTTAAAAATGAGAGGAATAATCAGCTTCCATTCATAATACTGGACAAAAATATATCAAAGGCTCAAAGCAGACGCATATTCAGACATTGGAACCTGAGTGCCCGTCAGTGAAGAAGAAGAAAGGTAGGATTTGGCAATATTTGAAACCAGGCTGGTTTACTAATCTCACCTTTCCACGTTTTTAGTGACGTTCGTCTGGTACCTACGGATTATGATTTTTCACTTTTGACATTTTCCAGAATTTTGGGTGTAAGCTGGTTATTCATAGCAGTCTGAACCATTATGCCTACAACCTGAGTACCTGCCTATAATAAGATGCCTAGAATATGATGCCTAGAATCGAGTACCTGCCTGAGTAGATGCCTAGAATGAAATACCTGCGCTTACACACCAGTCTTGACCAGAGACCATGTCAATGCCATCATTTGCTTCACATTTACAACTGTTCTATGACCTTTAAATGTCTTTCTGGTCTATCATTGTCAGTTTAAAGTTTTTTGCCACTTTTTGCCAGTTTTTGCCACTTTTTCCTGGTAAATACCGGTATTTACCAGTTTATGCCACTGGCTGGCATAAACCTAGTTTTTACCGGTATCTTTCCAACCCTAAATTACAAAAACTCCCCCAAACTACCGAGGAGACGGGTCAGTATGGTGCAAAAGAAAAGGGAGATCTGAAATAAACGCCAGTTCGCAATCTCCTTCCTCCTTACCCGACGATGTTTGACCGTATGCAAAGATGGTAGTGTTGAAGCCCGCCATTGCAGACTCCACCATCTCTTCCACCGTTCCTGTGGGGAGAGGAAAACAGTCAATTCCGCAGGATAAAGCCTGACCCACACACACCTGGTTGCATAGGTTCAGCCTTCCGTAGACGCTGGCAATTATCATGTTCTGAAAAGTGGCACTATTCCAATGTATTCATTACAAAAATGATAACATTTTATTTACCTTTGTACACATCCTGATTGGATGCGGCTTCACTGTAGACTTTATCAAGCAGGTACGGCTGGCACAGTTCATTTTTATTCGTTGGGTCCACCTGGACCACAAACTTGTCATTTGCCTGCCAGTGCTTGGCCAAACTATCCGTGACCTCTTTGGCGATCAGCTGTCTGATCCGCACTGACACAGTGATGTTGCAGTCAGTCATTTTCAGTCACTCAGGAAAAACTGCAATGCGTGCCAGATGTTGGTTCCAATTCACATAGAGCCTCACAAAAAATGCTTCATTATGATATCAAAATACACATTTTCAATCTTCTTGCTTCCCTCCCAAAATCAGCAGCTCACAATCTGAAACGAAAGTCGGGTGCAGGAGTTGCAACTGCATCTCACACTACACATCTAAACAATCTCTGCATCACCCAGGAGATGACACTGACAATTAGGTAGCCTGGATGAGTCGGACTTGTGAATAGGACATTTCAGATTATATTACAAAATCTGACCTATACCTATTAACATATCACTTGACTATGACTCTTTCAAACTCCAGCCCCTATGTTGATGTATATTAACAATTCCCCAGGGAGGATGGGAGGCATTGGTCAATTTGCAAAAGGTACAGATTTTCACAAGATCTTGGTGGGGCAGTCTCGGGGAAGACCTGCCCCAACAAATTCAGTTCCGCACGTTCTGCGGACTGAGATTAGGCCGCAGGTCAGGATAAAACCCCAACAGGGAACAAGATAGCAACGTTATTAATAAAAAATTACGCACTTTAATACATTCCAACACTTAAGCAATGAAAATACGTAAAATTCGCGACATTACCTCCCACCTCCCTCCACATATTTGTGTTGACGGCAATAACACAAATCCCGACCGTTTTATTTTCAATTCCTCAAAATCCGAGGTTGTGCGCTTCCATATTACTATTTACTACAAAATGCAAACAAAGGTAAGTAGATCGCTCCCATTTCCAAAAATACTTTCAATTTGGAAGCCGATGATCGTTTCATGCGGTCAAAACAGCGCAGTTGTGCTAAGCCGGAGCCAGCGAGAAAAAAGAAAGCCGCTGTAGTATAAAGATAAAAAGAGGCAGGAGATTTGGGGGAAGTGAAACGTCAAAACCGACAATACGGGAATCCGGGTCATATATAAAACCGTATCAATCAGTAGTGTCCTAATTCCTTAAATTCATTAGTTCTTACAATACCCGCTCCAATATTTCTAATTTAGCCGACTGGGGTAGGTGGTAAAAATCCATTTTGATTTCAATTTTGGAGCTTCTTTAATTGCTTGTGGGAAATAAGGTGAGTATTTATCTATCTTCTCAAGCCATTCTTTGAAATTGAGGTTGAGGTGAAACTTTCTAAGACCTGCAGACATGGGCGTTGAAAGTGAGGGTTTTGGCATGCATCCCCTTACTTTTGAAGTATGGGGGCATCCTAGGGCTGCCCATTTTACTTGCACCGGCAGGTTTCCAAAAAAGTCCACCCGATTCCCATAATTTCGCCTAAATGCTACTTAGAACTGGTTTTGTTTTCTTCGACACTCAAAAACTGACCATGCGCAGCAAGGTTGAAGATATTCCCTGTATCGCACTAATACCCCAATATATACAATGAAACATAAGCTACCAAATATGTCAGCAAAAAACTACTGGTTATATTCACACACCTCATTTATTGCGCTTCATTAAGAACTAATGGGACAAGAAGCTTTATGTGTAACACAGTACCAAGTCACAGTCATTCACACGAAGCATTGATGATTCTCCCTTCACAATACCTCCCAGCCGCCGATACCGCCGACACCACCGGTCTAGATTCTCAGTTTAGACCTCAAGTGTTTAATACGGTGCAAACCTTTAAACTTCAACTACCAGTAGTTTTTGTTTGTCAGTGTGTTCTTGGCAAAGTTGGCATATACCCTCAAGAACATCTCCATACCCAGCAGCGGTTTGTTTCTTCTGAGCTTATCTTTCCAGGTAAAAATTTTGCTGTACTTTGTGATGGTGCAGCAGCACCTCTCGGTCAGGTCATTGGTCACTTAGAAATTCCGCACAAGCTCCTCAGTTTCCTTGTACTGATGGTCCTCGCCCCACAGCTCGGAATCCCTCGCCAGTTACTTGTGGTCGACTCCCAAGGATGGCAAAAAGCATGAATGATTTAGGATCGCACAGGTCGGCCAGTTCGGTTTAGGTGAGCTCTTTGAAGCTGGGCTTCTCGAGGGAGTAGTGCTCAAGGCAAGTGTTGGGCAGGCACGGCTGGTATACCGCCCAGTCAGCCAGCAACCTCGCCCACAACCTCCTTTGCATCACTCCCTCTAGAAGCTCACCTCCAAGACTGAACTGACCGGCCCGTGCGGCTCCAACTCATTCATGCTCTTCACCATCTTCAAAATCGATCACACGTGGCTGGTGAGGGATTCCAAACTGTGAGGCGAAGACCAGCAGTACAATGGAAAGGAGGAGTTTGTGTGGAATGTCAGAGTGGCCAACGACCTGACCGAGAGTTGCTGTGGTACCATCCCAAAGTGCATCAAGATTCTTACTAGGGAAAACATGCTCAGAAAAAAACTGCCAGGGCGTGGAGAAGTTCCAGAAGGTGCATCCCAACTTCACCAAAAAGACACTGAACAACAAAAACACTGGTAGTTGAAGTTCAAAGTTTTGCACCGTATTAAACACCTGAGATATAAACTGAGAATCTAGGCCGGCGGTGCCGTTAGCATCGGCGGCTTAGGGGCTGTGAAAAGAGAATCATCAATGCTTCTTGCGATTGATTGTGACTTGGTACTGTGTAACACGTGAAACTTCTTGTCGCATTCGTACTCTATGAACTGCAATAAATGGGTGTGGCTATAAAATCGATAGTCTTTTTGCTAAACATATTTGATAGTTTATATAGATAGTTTATAGTTAGTTTTTTTATAGATAGTGATAGATAGTTTATGCATAGTGATGCAGAGGGTCTAAACAACAGGATGAAACCCTTAAAAGTGACTGTTTAGGAATGGTATCAAATGGATATATTACGTTTAAGAATTCATTGGAACACGGGAAACCTTCATTACTTCCTTCGTTTACTGTGCCACGTATATTTCACGGCTGCTGAAACATGATAATTCTTCCATGTCGCTACATACCGCAATCTTACTAAAAACAATGGCATGATTCCAAACAAAAATCGCAAATACTAACACGTAGCCATCGATAGTAAAAGTATACCATTGTTACCGTTCAGATTTCTGTGACCTTCTGGTCGCAGAAATACGGCTCTAGCTAGTCGTAACAACATAATGAGACAATTTTAATAAAAGTATGTTTTGAAAATAAAATCCCACCCAAAGCATGTTTTGTAAATATGATTATTGTTTTAGGTAATGACTTCACCTGTTCGTGGGTAACCCCGTTGGTGATATATTTGAATAAATAAATAAATAAATAAATTTTCTTAAACCAGCAAAAATGTACTAACAAGTAGCGAATAATAGGCTGGCATCCGGCGACCAAAAACAAGTCCGGACGGTTTCAGTCGTACTGTTTCGGTCGTTGGATGCCAACGTGATGATTTCGTCATTTATATACTAAAGAGAATAAAACCTGGCGATTTTACATATGTGTGTACGCAATAGCACGGAACATGGCATTAGCTTCAGTTGTCGATATGCTCCAAATCAAACACGTTTCCTTATAAATCGCAAGTTTTACTCAGCTTATTGCTTTTGGTCACATTTGCCGACTTTGTAGCCATTTGAATCAATCGTACTGAGCATCAGAGCCGTCAAATACCATCAATGGTATCTGAGGTGCAACTGAAAATGAGCGTCAGCAAATACAAATTGTGGTGTTTTCATGCGTGACCAAAACGTGATCTGACGGAAACGTGAATTCAAAACACAGTATGTTTTGTGTTGTTTGTACCATTCAACAAAAAACCTTCTAGTTAATTAAAAATTGATATTCTATCAATATAAGTCCTTTATTAAAAATATCATTACCCATAGGCGGATCCAGGATCGCCGATCGGGGGTGGGGGGTACCTTGCTGGACTGGGGCTGACATCCAGACCAAGAGGGCACTTCTATTGGCCGGAAAATCTTATCAGATTGACGCGAAATCCTATCGTGTAGCGCCGATTTTCGCATGGGGGGTTAGGAAGCGACATATTTCAAGGGGGCATCATCGACTCTTTACTGGAGCGCCGTTACCATTTTAGGAGGCGCCGAGGTTCGGTCGGGGAGGGCACCTGCCCCCTTTGCCTGCCCCTGTATGGATGGCACCTGAACCCTGGATGGATAGCACCTGCCCCTGGATCCTCCTATGGCATTACCAACGTGTAGTGACATTTTTATAGCATAACTATGTTATAATTGGTCGAAATCTTGAATCCAAAATTTGTCATTTTGTGCCTTTACCCAAACCGTTTGACCACCAGCTTTCAATTGAAGTAAAAATCAGCATCTTATCGTCATAAGTTCTCAATTAAAAGTGGTTATCACCAGTATACAATTGTTATTTTACTGGCATCAGTAAATGGTCATTGGTCGAAAGCTCAATATCGAAAACCATCATTGCGTGTGTTTGTTTGAACTACCCAATAGGAAGCATTCATTTGAAGCAAACATTATCGTTCCATCGTAAATAGTTTTTGAGCTAGAGGCTCCAACCCGTTTTCTTCTGGTCTCCTGCATCACTGTGTATTGATACGATATAGGGGCTATGTTCACCCCCCGCTGCGCATGGTCAGTTGCTTAGTCTCCAAGAAACCAAAACCAGTTCTGAGCAGCATTTTGACCAAATCATGGGAATCTGGTGGACTATTTTGCAAACCTGGGGGTGTCAGTAAAATGGGCAGCCCTAGGGGCACCCCCCAATTCAAGACTCAGGCTTAATTTTGTTCACACTCTCCTTGTTACCTGTGATAATCTTACATAATTGTGTTGATGAAGTGGATTGTCATTGGTGGTGGGTGTTTCATATGCAGTTATTCTCTTAAATTTCCTCTCAGCCTTGCAGTCATTGCCAGTCTGGGGTCTGTCCCACCCCCATTAAAAACTATGTGGTGATTGATAATGCCCCAGCGTGCAAAGTATGGCATTTTCAACGAGATCTTGTCGGTGTGAGTGCCCTTGGAGACAGGAGCGAGTGGTGCGAACTTTATCAACCTGGTGCGAATTTGTGAGACTGGTGCGGGGAAGGCGACACTGAAAACCAAACAAATAATGGCTAAATGGTTATATAGACATAAGATGGGGCCTTATAAAAAGTCCTCAACTAACTAAGTTATAAGAGAGGTAGCATTGTATCGTGTGGGTGTGTTTTGATGAGTGTGTTTTTGTGGGTGTGATTAGCAATGAGTGTGTTTTTCTCCCTGGTATATGGAAGATTGGTGTGAATTTTTGGTGGCTGGTGGTGCGAGAATTTTAGATGGCTGGTGCGACTGGTCTGGCCTGCTCCCATACTTTGCAGACTGAACAATGCCCTCACCTGCATACAGCTTGATATTATAATTAGACAATGATAGGGTATCTGAAAGTTTGATGCATGATCCACTGCTTAGAACTGTACTAGTTTATTACGTATTGTCACAGACAGCAGAGACTGAAACAGGCTGTCTGACATCAGTGATTGTCGCCCTTCTCTACCTAAACCTCAGTGAGGATAAGATATACCACACATAATGATAGTATAGCAATAATGAATGACCTGGTAGCACAGGGTAATTGGCATTTGTTGGGAACTTACCCTGGACCTTGGCAGGAGGCCCATTGTGTGTGCTTTTGCTCATCACATGGGCCACTCTGTGTGTATGTGACGTCCTGACTGTGAGGCGTGGTAATGATTTTTATGAAGACATATTTAAGGCATGTATAGTGATAATTATATTGCTTGAAGTGATTGATGTTGCCTTAGCCAGTGTGATTTTACTTTACCAATTTTACTCCTCTGTCATTGCCATCCCTTCTGACCACCCCTGTCTGCATCAGTATCTTGGCTTGGTGTGTGATGGACCACTTTGATGTCCCTTATCTTATTTATTGACACAGGCATCATGGTTGCATGAGCTGCAGCCAGACTGGTTGGGTCACCCAGTCCTTGCTTTGTGTGTTGCGATATACATACCTACTGTGTATTTTATTTACATCTAAGGTGCAAGGGGTAAATTTTTTAAAACAGTAGGTTCTGACAAGTTCTTGTTGGGGCAGCCCTTTGTTGAATTTCTAGGTTAGGGCAGCCTTTTCAGTTTTTTTGGCACAGGAGGTCTTAGGTCAGGGACAGACTGCTTAATGTGCCTTGCTGAAGAAAGGGATTAGTTGGGGTGCTGGCAGGTCATCATCATCATCATATTTATTTGTCCAACGACATATTTGAGGAAAAATAATAAGAGATCGGCGCAAAAGCCAGATGGCTTAACCGGGGCAAGCCCCAAGGTTGGAAGCAAAAAACAGGCCAGCACCGCGGTAGGGCCACCCACGCATCATTTTCCCATCATCCCAAATTTTACCCCGGGTCACCCAAGGTCAGGTCACCAAACGAGGTCAACCAAGGCCACACCTTAGAGCTCGTAAGAGCTACATTTCAAAGTGTCGATTGAAACTTCCACACCAGACCCCTCCAGGGTCTACAAGGTAATCCGGGATTTTCGATTTCGGCCCTGGGGTCAGGTCACCAGGCGACCCCCCATTGGAAAAGCATGGAAAAGCATTTCAGATAAAAACCACAAAAATCAAATACCAACTCTCAGAACAACGTTTTGACACCTCACGGATCCCAGGGGTCATATTGCCCTTGACTTTCCAATGTCATCCAAGGTCACCAGAGGTCAAAACAGTATTTACAATAACTTACCTAATGACTAGAGCGGGAAACAAACACATCGTGTTGTCTGGTCACCTTCGTTGATATACGGCAGGTCACTTACCTTCGTGACCAGGTCATATTAGGTCACGAGGTGACCTCGGCGAAACCACTGGCGGGAGGTCTTACGTTCCACAAGCGGAAAAGTACTGGCAATTCTATCAAATACTACCAGGCCTCAAAGCTCTAATACATAAGAGTTAGCCCAGTTGCTTAATCATTCATATTGAGTAAAATACCGATCTACCAATTGACCGAGGTCAAACCATGACCGACACAAAACACAAGTAATTCTACGAATTCACGCGAGCTTTCATGCATTTGCAGATTTGCCAACGCCCATATTTTCGGAGTTAGAGGGGCCCATCGATGGCCCCCGGTGGGAAGGTGGCGCCGGACCCCGGTAGGGCGCGGTTAAATCTTGGCGCCTCTCTCTTGCACACCTACAGACGCATGACACTAAGTCAAACACACTTTCACCAACACACATATTCATCAGTAAAGGTGACCATGATTTGTCACCGCCGGGTGAGGGACCACTGCCAAAAACAGACACAATTTTAGAGATTTTAGAAATTTTACAAATCTTAGAAATTTTAGAAATCCCGCCGCTGCTACAAACTAACTACACAGAAAATCCCTTGGAGCTCGTTAGAAATGTTCGAAATGCTGATGCGTCTGGCGCCTCCTGGCTCTTACGTAAACAAGTACCATGAAGAAGAGTACTTATCTGTTCAGCTTTTCGAATTAATCTAAAGTCTGTTTGAGTGATAGCTGACATTGTTGCAAAAAGCTTATCTCTGTGGTGCTGAAATGTTCTGCAGTTCAGAATGAAATGTTCACTTGTTTCGTGTTTATGGCCACATAAACATTTTGGAGATTCAGTTAGTTGAAATTTGAAAAGGTGAGAGTTTAGGCTGGACATGCCCAGCCTTAGTTTTGTGTGTGATGTATTTCTCAATTTGGTACCTATACTGTAGAGTTTGGGTTGATGGGGACTTCCGAAACGCTTATCAATACGACAGTTAAATATTTTTGTGCACGTCTCAGATCTGATTGATACTGGGAGCTGGTTCCATAGTTTAGTTGTTGCTGGGACAAAATATTTTTGGTAGGCAGAGATTCTACGGGGAGGTAATGTTTGGTGAGTAGAATTTCTAAGCAGACGGCCTGTTGTCTGAACACGTGTTTCGGGAAGAATGGACTTGATGTACGGAGGGATTGTGGAGTTGATATTCTTAAGGTTGTGATAAATCTTAATTTTGTGAATTTTTCTTCTGGTGATTAACATGCGCATTGACGGGGGGGGTACCCGCCTCCCCCTCGTGTTTTTGGAGATAGTAAAAAAACAGCGGCGCGGAGCGCCACCGTACTTGTCATACCTTTTCCCTCATCATTTTTACAACTTCTGGGAAAATTTTAAGATTAGGTCATCTCAGGTCAGATCACCAGTACAGGTCAAGTGACCCGACCTAAAAAAAAGTTTAAGATAGCATAAGTCAGAGCAGGGTGAACTTATCCGATTGATACTTATGTCACATAATGGCCCCACCGAGTTCTCTAAAATATGTTCCGGTATTTTTGATATCGATGACCTAAGGTCAGGTACGAGGCATGACCTCTCCATTGGAAATAGATATGAAAATGGAAAATTTACTGTATAACTCAGTAACGGATAGTGATAGAGCGTTTATTTTAGCTGCATTAGACTTGCCTGGGCTTTGCGGTTCTAATGATATGCATTTTATATAATTTGACCATGATCTGACCTCAGGTCAGGTCAAATCCTTGATTTGATTCTAGCAAGATCAAATTATATATCATTTGATTCGGCTTGCTGAGAGGATTCATATAGTTCATGTCGTTTTGCTCTATCTTTACTTGTTCAGATGTAATGGCCGAAAAAGAATTTAATGTTATCTCATGACGGCATGTTTGACATCTCATGACCTAAATGTGACCTGACAAAAAATGTTCCAATGTTTCGATGGAGAAGTGGACGGGCAGCCCAACGCCGTTTATCGTTTTTCGCTACCTACCGTGGTTCTCGAGATCTTAGGGGGGCGGGTACCCGCCCCCCCCGTCAATGCGAAGGTGGCTCAGGCCCCCGTCAATGCACGTGTTAAGGAATCCCATCCAAATTCTTGTCGTAGTTGGTTTGTTGGTGTCCTTCGTGATGTCCCGGTCACTAGTCTGGCTATTAGATTTTAAAGGCGTTCTAGTCTCATAACGTCCGTTTGTGTTATATGTCCGTCGTAGATTGTGTCACAATAGTCAAAATATGGTCTTATACAGGTTATATAAATTTGTTCAAGAGTGGGCCTTGGTAAGAATTTAGACACCGGGTAAATTGGTCCTAGGCCTCGGTTTACTTTTTTGATAACTTGGTTTATTTGTCCATGGTATTTTAGGTCGCAAGATAAGTGGATACCTAGGTGTTTGTGGGATGATTGTTTGGTAATTTCCTCGCCTTCAAAATATAGTTTTGGAGCCTCTGGATTACTCTTGAATGAAAAAGTCTGTTGTGTAGTTTTCGATGGGTTGTAAGATATAGCCCACTCCTGTCCGTACTTTCCTATTGCATACAGGTCGCTTTGGAGAGATGTTTCAGTTCTGATAATGTCGTCGGCAGTATGTGTAGCGTAAAGAGACGTGTCGTCGGCAAAGAAAAGAGCGTCATTAGTCGTCTTGTTAGAAAGGTCGTTCAAATACATTATAGCGAATAGGGGGCCTAATACAGATCGTTGAGGACATCCAGCTTTGACTGTTTCAGATGAAGATGTTGAATTTCCTATTTTTACCAGTTGTCTTCTGTCAGTAAGATAAGATTTGATCCACGTCAAAAGATTGTCAGTTAGTCCAAATTCCTTCTGGCATTTATGTAGTAGTCCTGCGTGCCAAATTTTGTCAAAATATTTGGAAATATCAAAGTATGTCGCGGTGAAATGCATTCCTAGATCAAAGATTGGTAGATTTTGTGGGTGAGATAAAGAAGTTGATGTTGCGTACAATGCTCTGGCCGATACCCGCTTTGTCTGTCAGTCAATAAGTTATTCTGAATTAGATGGTGATATATACGATTAAATATAATTTTCTCAAGAATTTTTGACAAGCAGCTTACCAAAGAAATGGGGCGGTAGTTTGAGGGATCTGAGGCTGAACCTTTGTTTTTATATATTGGTTTCACGTTTGCGTTTTTCCAGATTGAAGGAAATTTTCATTCTCGAAGAGATTTGTTGAAGAGATTTGAAATGGTTCTGCTAGTATTATAGCTGACACGTTTTAGGATTTTGGCAGGTATTTCATCTGGGCCTGTAGACTTGTTAATATTTAGAGAATTTAGTTGCTGTAAAACTTCATGTTCCGAAACCTGAATGGTGCGCAGGGCGGGTACCGGCCCGGCATTGATAGTGGGTGGGGTTCGAAAGGCAGGAATGTCAAGTCTGGTCTGAGATATGAAGTATTCGTTCAAAAGTGTCGCTTTGTCGTAGTCATCGTAGACAGTATCGCCATTGGTCTTGAGTAGGAGTGGGATTCGATTTTCTTGTTTCCGACCATCATATTTTTGAGGATCTGGGGATATCTGAAAGCAGTACTTTTCATCTGCAAGAGCTTGTCTGTTTCGCTTTTCAAATGTTGTTCCTGAAGCTGTTTGTTGAGTTTAGTTATGTGATTTCGTTGTGTTTTCCAGCGGCACCAATGACAAATGTTGCACCTGTTGCAGCTGAGTCCGGTTTGTGTCAGTTTTGCTTGTCTAAATAGTGTCTCTTTTCTGTATCTGTCGTTTTAAGTCCCCGTTTACCCATGGTTTGTCGCGAGTTTTATTCAATATTTGCCTGGTTGGAATTGCCAATCTTGCTGCTTTCAAAATTGAAGCCGTGAATCTCTCAGTTGCAGTGTCTACGTCATCAAGAAGTATCTCGTCCCAGTCAGTAGCTGTTAATGTTTGTATGAAGAGTTCAATGTTAAGTTTTTCATATTCCCAAACAGTCGTTCGAATATGTCCAGATGGAGGCGTTTCTACGTTTAACGACAGAAAAACTGGATAATGGTCTAGGTGAGAAAAGGACGACAGTGTGCCAGAGCACGTCACAATAGAGAGGTTGCTAGCAGGGGCGGATCCAAGGGGCGGCCATGCCCCCCTCGCTGGTAAGGCGCCCCCTCGACACTTAGGCGCCCCCGGGGCCGCCTCCATTTGCTCCACGTTTGCATGCCTAACGGAAATACTGGCGCCGCGTGGTAATGATGCTGCATACAAATACATCTTGACAACCAGCCCTGTATCACTGGCGCCCCCATGATGCATAATGGGCTTTGTTTCGCTCCATTGACGCCCCAAGCCTGACGTGGGCTCTTCCATCTCTTGACATCCCGCTAAGCCCCACTCTCACTATGGGCGCCCCATCTTCTAAAATCCGCTCTATACAATGACGCCTCCATAGTAGGCCGGGTCAGGAGGGTTTTCTCCAGGAAACAAGTGAAAGGGGAAATTATTTGTCCTTGGGGTATAAGAAAATGATATGATTTTTCCAATTTTTAAATGATGCTGAGTGGTAGCGAATGACCGATTTGTGCAGGGACCTTTCCCATTTTTCTTCAGAATGCCTAATTAATGCGTGAGTGAGATATCTGAGGGCTCCAAAAACATTATTGTCGTGTTCTCGTATATCATTCCAGCCTCTAGAGGACTCTATTTATACTTCATAATGTGTCATGACTCGGTTATTCTCGCTTCTCTCCTGAGGATGCCCGTCATAGTGCCCGGTGGCAGAATGGAGAACTAGCGCAGTCGAGGAGTCAAGCCGCCAGGGAGTGGTTTTAACTGTGTGTGGAGGCCTGAAAACCGAGAATTCGATTTCGGACAGTCACTGGCTTTAGTAAATATTTCCCATCCCTCGTTGCCATCACTTAGTCGTATCTACATATGTCCTGAGGCCTAAACACATGCATCGGAAAGAAGTGACCGAAACAGACAAAGCAGGACAAGCAGGGAAGTATGTAATATGACCGAAATTGACAGTATTTGTTTCTAGGAGTAGTTTTAGAGTGAGGATATTTATCGTCAGCAGAAGGTTGAAGGCTGATTGGTCCCATATTGGTGTCGGTGTTTGTCGGCGGTGGCGGTATGGTGTTGATCTAGCCATATCGCCCTCAGAAAACAAGATGCATCTGGTTGATCTTTATCAAACCATTTTTGCGTCACCAACACATGGAAAAACGTCGTTTAACGAACTCGTAGGTCAAGTCAATCAACAACAAAATCTGTTTCTACTCAAAAACAGGGATGCTTTCACGGTGCCGCATTCTCGCACAAACATAACCATGACGGGCAGCACTTCCGACCACTGCGCTTCAGCCTGAGTCACCAGTTGAACGCCCTTCACCGCCTGGGTATGTACCGGGTATGCGGGCGCTGAATCTCTAAAAGAGAGCAGCTCCGGCACGCTGAGCTTGGATGTCAGTGGGAGTTCAGTCACTAGCTCATTCGACCAGTTAATCATCTCAGCATAACTATTGGCCTGGAAGTCAATCTTGGGGATCTCGTAAGGCCGCACCTCACCAGACACAGCTGCTCGCACTGTGTTATCACCCCGACCGCTTTTTCCCGGATTTGTATATCATCATCACACAGCATGGCGATAAGAATCGCCTCTGGGTGAGCCCAGTACCCATTTCGCTGGATGACAGGCCTCACGATCTTCTGTACGGAGAGCGGTAAACCCTTCAGGAGCTCGATGCTGCAGAATAAGTTTCTGGATCCATCTTTGCAGTGAGGATTGCACTGATTTGGAACCAGACGGGAACGTAATGCCTGGCAATGAATTCGGTCAGCATCTTCAAGTTGCTTGTTGGCTGTTCAGTTGAGCATAGAGACGAAGAATTCTTGTCGCCAACGTCAGCCATCTGGCCTGGTTCAGAGGGCCGATTTTTCTGGCGGCAAGCTCAGTGCCAATTTCCCCCAATGATGCCGCAGTCAGCTTGTACAGTATCTGTTGATCTGTGCGAGGGCATCAATTGTCTGTTTATCCAGGTTCTGCAGGTTGCCAGGTACTGGACTAAATGATACTAATGGCTTATTGTGGAGATCCTCGGACAGTTTCTACCGATTGGACCGCTGAATGATCTCGGTCCCGCACTAACGCCATCAAGCTTGTGAACAATTACGTAAATTCAACTCATTAGAGTGAAGTAGACAAATGAACCAATGAACGGTCTACCTTCAAAAAGCTCAAACAGTCGAAATATGCCACCATTTTTCCTGTGTTCACTGCGGTTCCGTCTGCCCTCAACACAGCTATGTCCCCACCAAATTCCTCAACAACATCATGGAGCTTCTTAAAGATTACATGAGCCTTCCTGATTCTGGGGTAAAATGCGTAGATACTCCCGCCAGGCTCTGCAACAACAGCGATATGTTCTTCCTACTGTGCTATTCTACGTGTTGAGGGCGACTCATCTAGATGACTGCCTATCATAACATACGAGGTATCTTTTCGGCCATCAAAATATACACCTGACAACTCAATTCGCAAACCGTCTTTTCTCTTTCTGCTTCTCGAATACGAGCAAGCACCCTAGCCGTGTACTTTCTTGTGATCCACTATGAATCTGGTATCACTAGAGGAAATCCTTCCGATATCAATTTGGAAACCATTAACAATAGCAGCAGCCGCACGTTTGACACGCCGTATCTATCGGCTGCCAATGCCGTGTCTCAGTGTGTCCGTGTTTACTTCACTGCTGGTCGCTTCATGCCCGCGCTGTCCGCGAAGACAACTTGTGTCTGTGGGGTCCTCAGAGGAGGATCCCTGCAAAAATAGGAGAATGACTCATTATAAGGAGACTGACACTATTATTCGACTTAAAAACAAAATTGATATGTAAGACATTCTCATTTAATTACATGTGTATCCGATTCCGATCACGAAAAAACTTACAAGTATTCGCAATACCTATATTACAACTGTGGTGAGTTTTTGCGCTATCAGGCTAATCATATCGCACGAGGTCATCCAGTGATGATAAATACTTCAGCTTAGCGCGCAGGAGACTACGTCCTTTAACTAGTCTATGAGGACGTAACAAATACTTATAAACTCCATGCGTCGAAAATAACGCTCGGAAAAATAAAGTGGAGTTATCTATCGAGCACATTAACAGAACAATGGTTTACCTAAAATACAAGTTTCGCACCTGTAAGTGTGTGGTATGGATCTGGTCCTTCTGGAGACTCTTGTCATCTGCGGCTTCTTTCCTTCCTATCTTGTTGCACTCGCCTGCGACGACTTTCTTCGTGGTCGATGGAGCCGGTCGTGATTCTTCTCACGGTTCTCTGATCATGGAGAAACGCAACTTCAGCTCGGCTCCTTATCGTCTCTGTCACAGGGACAGTTCAGAGGGTCTGAACATTTACAAGCAGCAATGTCAAATAGTTTGGAGAACAGTCTCTTCCCTTCTCCCTTACGGTATCATCCCGATCGCGCTTGGGAGTTTTCATAAGTTTTTTGAAACGTCTATGACAGATGTCACCCAGTTGGCTGATACGAGATCCACTAACCGTTGGAATCCCTCCGACGCCAAGTGCTCAACCGATGCACGCCAGCTTCTTTGCTTTGCCGCAGATGTCAGCCGTCTGGTTAAAGGGTCTATCTCCCGCTGTATGTTTCGAAAACAGTTCATAAACTGCTTCCTCGTTGGTAACACGTTTGTGGGAAGATCAGCAGGTTGGCCCACGACAAAATTTTCGGTACCTTGTCGAGTTTTCCGAGTTTTTAGCTCAGATTTCCTACCACTAGTCATAGCTAAAAATGATGGCTTTAGCGCGTGAAATAAGCCGACTACTAACGCAGCGGACAGTACCACGACTTCTTTAAGTCACGCCGTCAGTCAAACTGATGCGTGACTTCTTCGTATTTAGCGAGCCTACCCTCCCAAATGAGCGACAATATCCAGTGTCAGTGCTTGGTGTCAAATGTGCGGTGGTACTGGCAGCGGATCGAATGTACCTAAGGAGATTCGAGATAGCGCGTGCGAGAGAGAGGGAGAGAGAGGGGAGATGAAAGCCAGCAAGACTGGTGCCAATTCAAGTTACATTCTCTTAAGACGGTGTTTCTGTAATGCCCATTTGCCGTTCAATAGGTGCGATTATGTACCATTGCTTATCAGGCAAACAAGGCTGGGGAAGGGAAAGGGTATGGGCTCAGACACATGTGAAAACCGCAATTTCATCAGATTAATCCCATTCGGTTGATTACAAGAAATTGAATCACCACCTGTCCCCTTAAATGGGACCAAACCCCGGCGCACAGCACGCCTTTCGCGCGCTGTTTATCGTGTCCACCGGTAGATGTCACTGGTGACGGATGCTAAAGCCTCCACGGAAAACACTATAAAAGGACTAATAGATCTCTCCATTATAACTCTTCTACCACAACTGGTGTAACAGCACCCGGCGCATTCAAAAATCGCAAAATTGGAGCTCTCTGAGACTTCCCAATGTTCTAAAATCACATTTTAGGAGAAAAACAGCAAAAGTGCTCAGATAAATGAGCTTTTCGCTAGTACTCAGACTCAATTAAAATTGCTGAAAATTTGCAGATTAGCTTTAAATTGAACAAGGACCAATAATTTCCCCCTTTCACCGGGATCCCTTTCCATCGACCCGGCCTACTCCATAGTGCAGCATTGATGTTTCGTTGTGCTCCAGCGGCCCCAAGCGTCACTCTCGGCGCCCCATCTGTTGAAACTCCGTATGTACCAACGGCGCCCCCATTGGGCATCATTGGTGTCTTCTGTGCCTCCACCGGCGCCCCCACACTTCACTGTGGGCGCCCCTGCTTTTAGAGCCACTCTTTACCATTGGCGCCCCCGTGGTACATCCTTGGTGCATTTTTGCTCGAATGGCGCCCCCATACCTCACTGAGGGGTCTTAACCTTTACAAGCCCACTTTATACCAGTGGAGCCCCTCTCTCCCCGCTATGTACCACTGATCCCCACTTCTCACCACGGGCGCCCCCCCACATTCTAACAATCCGCTTTATACCACTGGCGCCCCCATGGTGCATCATTGGTGCCTTCATTTCACTCCATCGACGCCTCAAGCCTCATCGTGGGCTCTTCCACCTCTTGACATCCCGCTATGTACTACCGGCGCCCCAATCTTCACTACGGGCGCCCACACCGTCGGAAAATCCACTCTATACCACTGGCGCATCCATGGTGCAGCATTGATGTCTCGTTCTTGCTCCAACGGCACCCCCACGCGTCACTGTTTGCGCCCCATCTGTTGAAACCCTGGATGTACCACTGCCACTCCCATGGGCATCATTGGTGTCTTCTTTGCACTCCACTGGGGCCCCCACGCTTCACTGTGGGCGCCCCTGCTTTTTAGACCCGCTCTTTACCTCTGGCTCCCTCATGGTGCATAATTGGTGCGTTGTTTTTAATCTCAAACGGCGCCCCCATGGCCCACTGAAAGGGTCTTCACCTTTCAATAGCCCATTCTATACCACTGGAGCCCATTTTTGGATGCATTATTTTGGAAAATGAAATTTTTGGAATGTAAAATATTTTGACTTTTAATTCGTTTGACCTTTTCTTTTTCTACCTAGCTTGACCTTTTCACAGTTGAAATTGACCTTTTAGACACATTAAAAATTTTGCTTCCTAAATCTCCGACTCTTAAAACTGAACTGGCAACAACTTTGCTGAGATTTATAACAAGATAGAATAATAGAAAAACAGCAGTCATTACAAGTTATAAAAACGATACATTGTTCTGAGGGAGACGAGCGCAAGGAATTTACTAGTAATGGGCCTTGCGGCCTTAAACGAGAATGTACAAAGATGTTGCGAAATTATCAATAGTTCAAACAAGTATAACTTATCCTATAAGCACCACTAACTCACAATTACATCGTGCCCGGAGATGGAATAATAAAAAATAGAAAGCAAATCGATACAATGTGCCCCAGTGCAGCACAGCATACGTTCGAGCGGATTCATACAACGTGAAAAAGTATCTGGAAGGCTTTCATTCTCAGGAAGCAATTTGAATCTGCTCATATATGCGAAAAACTGTTGTCCTGAAATCATAACGCATTCGACTGGATCACTTAAACAGGTTGTCTGACATCATATTTTTAAAAAGTGATTATTTCATAGCCGACACAATCCCAGTTCAAATGTGGCCGTCAGATCACTCATTACTCAAGCCAAATAATTTATACCTGTATGTTTAATATTACCTTTGCACTGGACATTCACCATGACTAAATTTGCGACAATTCACGCAGCACCCATAAAAGAAAGTCTACTTCCACAACACGACACTGTTTAATTCAAACATAGGTATACGAAACCCGAACCTCTCTTGTTTTGTTTGCAGAGCTTTCATGAACAGCGATGGATTTCTTATTTACCGCTGGTATTCTATGAAAATTGTGGTCGTTTTTCCATAATCACATTGGCGAACAGACTTTGAAGCTGTTTGACAACATTGGCTATGCTTGATTGTGGAATGTACAAGAACTTAATCGTGCTGAAAATGTATGCGTAAGAAAAGCATTACAGGAACACAGTGGAAACTTAGATTTTTGGGCACAATAGCTGACAGAGCAGAGCCGTAGAAAAAATGTTCAACACCAATGGAATGCTCTTGTCAAGCCCGATCGGATTATTTATCTTATAATCTTGTCTAATCAAATTTCAAAATTAACCTGCTTTGACCTAGAGCCGGGCTTAGGTCTGTATGGTAAAACATATTAACCAACCTGCAGCGGCAAGTCAGACATGACAACTTAAAATTAAAGCCTACATCGCAATTCTCGACAATTCTCAATTCTCGCAAGTTATCAAAATTTACAAATTGTCCCATGCATTTCGAATGGAAAGATTGTGACCATGACCTCGTCCCAGATGATCGATATAGAAATCCTGCTTCGCAAAATTAGCTTCTTCGGTGACCCTACTACGTGATGTGAATCTAAGCACGATAGGTCCAACTTTATCTTACTGAAGCACCTCCAAAGTTTTTTTTTGGAGGTTAGGTCTCTTGACCTGGGTTGGGGGACTGACCTGGTATGACCCAGACCTAAAATTTTGCTAGAAGCTGCAAAAAATTCGAGTTAGAGGTAGATGAAGCATGATGGCGCTGCGCGAAGGTGTTTTTTTTACTACCTGTGGAAACCTGAGGAGGCCGGTTGCCCGCCCCCTCGTATGGGTGCGTGCTAATTCTCATAAACTCTGACCCTTGCACGATGAAAATTTCGTTAGGACAATGCAGTATCATTGCAAGCAGCCGATTACAAAAGCAACCGCTTTGTTTGCGGTGTTAACACGCGCACTGGAGGGGGGCCTCGGAGGCCCTCCCACCTGTTTTTCAAAGATGGCTGGAGAACCGATCGTCACCAAAACACGATACTTTGCCACATTTAACAAAATTTAAAAGCGCGTAGATTAGTGAAAATTTTTTTAAAATCGGTTGGAAATATTTTTACTTATAAGCTTTCAAAGTCAGACCTGCATTTTGAGATTGCCGTAATCGCGCGGTCGGACCAGTTAGCTTGCATTGGAGACAGAGTGGTGAAGTCATAACGCCATATAATCGTTTTTTTTTCAAGGGCACTTCACATAAAGGTCAAAGTCAAGGTCAAAAGTCACAGGTCAAGGTCATATCTGCACTTTCAAGGTCACTGACCACAGTGCTTCCGGTCAAATGCCATTACCCGGTCTGTCGTATATTATACTATGACGTCATCGATAAGGTACCCCAAAACAAAGGTCAAGGTCAAAGGACAAGGTCAAAGGTCATTTGGAAAGGTTAATCCTCATTTCCCGCCAAACAGTGGCTATAGTGTTAGTCCAAGTGTACATTATAAGTAGTATACCATCTTGTGACCTTAAAGGTCAATGACCTTGAATGACCTTGACCCAAAAATTGTAGGGAAGGCTCTTTGAGACCTTCTCTATATGATCCTGGTCCGCCTTTAGCTTATTCCCGCCATTTTCCCGCATAATCACGGCATTTACCGATCGGTCCCCCAGCATGGCCAATATTTGACCTTTATTACTTCGTTCGACCTTGAAGATATTGACCTAGGTCAATGAAAATTGGTAATTATGTAGATCACTATAGCCCCCACCCACCTCCCAAATGGCGTTTTTCTACGCTTATTAGTTTTTGAGATCTTAGGGGGCCTACCAGGCCCCCTCCAGTCCGCATCAGTGCCAGACCCCCTCCAGTGCGGGTGTTAAACGTAAGGCTGTACTACCGCAGTGGTCAAAGACCAAAAAATCTGCATACCTACGTTAGGTGCTAAAATTTGGAATTTATAGCAAGAACGCATTTTTATTCTTTTTATCGAAAGATAATTTATGAAGCAAAATTTTTTATATGTTTAACAGGTAAATTTCAACTGCGAAAAGGTCAAGCTACGTCAAGAAAGAAATGACCAAACAAATTAAAAGTCAAGTTTATCAAAATTTTAAAACTTGCGTATTTCAAAATCATATATAGTTCAATACGAGTTCAATTATATATAAAACTTGATAATCAGGCAATGCGTTTTTGAGTTATGAAGCATCAAAGACGAGTCTACAAGGTGACACCCCAAAAATGTCTCGGGCTATAACTCGGTCACCCTTGCGCGGAGGGCGCTAAGATTCTCACAGGCGTGTTCCTGGCCCAAAAATACCCCGGAGACAAAGTTTCAAATATTTCCTAGACATGGTGTCAAGCTTGGGTCGATCTCTCCTGGAATCCCCCATGATTGTTCGCCTGTTCATTACTGGCCGCTCCTTTGCAGATCTAGGGCACCCCACTTCAATGTGGACCCCTCACTCACCTCCGGACGCCCTCTATTTTATGGTTGGGAACCCTATATTTCGCGATTGGTCACCCTGTCGCAGCCCTTGGTGGAACTCTGCAACGTGGACCACCCTCATTTACCTCCAGGCGCTCTTAACTTTGTGGTTGGGCACCCCGTTTTCATAATTGATCCGCTTTTTAGCCCTTTGGTGCCCCACTGCAACATGAACTGCCCTCATCCACTTTTAGCCGATCTCTTCTGCATGATTGTGCGCACCTTCTCCACTGTTGGCCGCTCTTGTGCAGCCTTAAAGCACCTCACTTCAACGTTGACTGCCCTCATTCACCTCTGGCCGCCCTCCGCTTTGTGATTCGGAGCCCTAAATCATGCTTGACCGTCCCTTTTAGCTCTAAAGCGGCCCACCATAAAATTGAGCTCTCTCATCCACTTTTGACTGCCCTCTAGTGCATGATTGCGCGCCCATTTTCCACAATTGTCTGCTCTTTCTTTGCCTTGGGGTGCCCCACTTTTATGTGTACCGCCTTCAACTTTGCTTTTCCTCTTCTTTGTATTCGGGTACCCCAATTTCACGATTAACCGCTCTTTTTCAGCCTTAGGGCATCCCACTGCGACATGGCCAGCTCTCAGCTCTGAGTGGTAAAAATTGCCCCGAGTTCTTTTAGTGTTTGTTTTGGGTATCCATCGGTGTCATTTTGCTCCGTTACCACACAGGATCCCCCAGGGCGTATTCATGCCAATCCGATGCGTGGTCGTGTGCCCGTCCGATATGAGGTTGTGTTGTCTATTGCGACGAGAACATGCTGAAATGCATTATAGCGACCTGGTAAAAATAATGTTTCTTGTGAAGCAGATTTTGAGCACGTAGACAAATATCCCTTAAATTTGTTAAAAAAAACATTTCGGATCTACTGATTACCCTGTAAGCAGTTGACTTCAATCATTTGCATCTTTGCCGAGGTGTCGTTTCTCGCAGTGCCACTATTGAAAGGTTGTGTCCAGACCAAGGCCCTTAACGTATAAGGCACGGTCATCCGACGATTCGGCCGGATCATGACGTAACCATGTGACGTCATAATTTCTCCACATGCCGAGCCTCTTCATTGACTTAAACCTACGCAGGCAAATAAAATGTATGATTCACAAAATCTTCATACATAAGATAATTTTACAACCTATTGGACTTGTTCTGCTTAGCAAAATGTTGGCAAAGATTTTATCATCACCTAGTCCAAGGACTGGCTCGTCCATGAGACCGACAACTCTTGGTCTTAACCACCCCCCACCGTGTGGGGCATATAAGTACCGAGGTACAAACTGAGTTTGACCGGTCACAACGATCCTGACCGAGTTGAATGCGATAGTAAGCCAGTTCAGTGATTGAAGTTATGTAATTTGGCTGCATTGCAACGATCATAATGTGAAAAGTTGGATTGTGTGCCGAGGCATTCTCATTAACACCCACCCCGAGGGCCCGCGAGCCATATTCACCAGGGTGGTTTGGGGGTTTCAACACCCCATTAAACTCAGTTCCTATGCGGGATAGCAAAAAAAAAACGCGAACGGTAGTGGATAGCCCATCAAAACTCATGAAGAAACTACATCAGCCACTCTTTGGCTCAGGCCAATATTGAGGTCATGACAGGTCAAAGAAGTTGCTTTTGAGAGTACATTTTTTGCAGTTTTTTTTACTCTAGCGTCTGACAGAGTTGAGCAGGATCATTCTTAGGCACCATTCTCTTTCTCTCGTCATGGAAAATCGAATGAGTTATGATATTACTATGCTAGGTCAAAACACAAAAATGACCTGACCCGATTTTATGGAATGGGAAAAATCTGGCTATTTACATACAAGAAGCATCTAATATTTCATAAGAGGCATCAGCTACGAAGTGAGAGGTGGATAGGATAAATGAATAATTGGTGATCTTACCTGAAGTATTTTGTGTGCCAATTTCGTGTATGGTTACTAGCTTCATGAAATTCAAGTAAGAGAAATGATATCTCCTTGATATCTTGATTTTACACAAAGTACTTATTTTTTTCTATTTTTACTTCTGCGTCAAGCAGCACGCATTGCCTGGTTCTATGCTGCGCCGCAGTGTCTCTCCTACAGTGATGCTGCACCGCCCGGCACGCACGTCGCTGGCTGACGTTTCGCCGCGGATTTTTATGGCTGCAATTTTAGCAGGAAAAATGCTGCGCGGCCATGGGCGTCGGAAGTGAGTGGTGTCGTGGGGACTAGACATGTGGTTTTGGTTTTCTCCATGTTATCTGCGTGCGCTTCGGCAAATGTTTAGAAGCCTAGTGCAAGTGAAGTGCATCGGTACTATTTACTAATGCCGTAGTGACCCCCCGATGTGTGTATCCCATGCTGTTTTGTACCGATCCCATCTCGTTAACACTTTCAACCTGAGAAAATGATAACTCTAAGCGACTGTCTTTTAAAATATCAGCGCAGTTGGCATGGGCGGATGGCGGCATTTAACGAAAATGTGACACCTTGGTAGAATCCAGGAATTCAGTGTAATTAGGAGTATTTTTAGCCGAAAATGAAAAAGTCTATGATTTCTCTTAAAATGTACAATGAGCTCAATATTTTTATTTTTAAAATGCTCCTCTAGGCTGAAAAATAAACCTTCTGTGGATGACGCCATGATCTGGCAACTACTACCATATTAACCTTTGCCCGGGTGGGGGTCTTTTCAGATCTCACTCGGGTTTTTGTGACCAAAAAACGGCGGCGCGCAGCGCCACCAAACGTAGTCTAGCTGTTCCTTCATCACTTACATTTTTCCTGAAAATCTTAGCTCAAGGTCATATCAGGTCAGGTCACCAGGTCAGGTGAAGTGACTTCACCTAAAAATGCCTAGGACTGCATAACTAAAAGGAGGGTTAATTGATCAAGTTGAAACTCATACCACATAATGGGCCCACCAGGAGCTATAATATATGTTCCGGAATGTTTTATATTGGTGATTTAACACGCGCATTGACGTGGGTCTGAGCCACCTTCGCTTTGACGAGGGGGCGGGTACCCGCCCCCTAAGATCTCGAGAACCACGGTAGGTAGCAAAAAACGGTAAACGGCGTTTGGTAGCCCATCTACTTTTCCATCGAAAATATTTAAACCATTTTTGTCAGGTCACATTTAAGGTCACGAGAGGTCAAAAATGCCGTAAAAGGGATAACATGTAAATTAAGTTTTTTGGCCATTACATCTGAACAAGTAAAGATAGAGCAAAACGATTTGAACTATACGAATCCTCGCAGAAAGTTGAATCGAATTATATATGATTTGACCTTGCTAGGTCAAATCAAGGATTTGACCTGACCTGATGTCAGGTCAGGGTCAAACTATATAAAATGCATATCATTAGAACTACAAAAGCAAGGCAAGTCTAATGCAGCTAAAATAAACGCTCTATCACTATCCGTTACTGAGTTATACAGTAAAAATCATTTTTCCCATGTATTTCCAACGGAGAGGTCATGCCTCGTACCTGACCTTAGGTCATCGATATCAAAAATACTGGAACATATTTTAGAGAACTGGGTGGTCCCATTATGTGATATGAGTTTCAATCGGATAAGTTCACCCTGCTCCGATTTATGCTATCTTAAACTTTTTTTGAGGTCAGGTCACTTGACCTGTACTGGTGACCTGACTTGAGATGACCTAACCTTAAAATTTTGTACAGAAGTTGTAAAAATAATTAGGGAAAAGGTATGCCAAGTACGGTGGCGCTACGCGCCGCCGTTTTTCTGCTATCTCCGAAAAAACCGAGGGGGGCGGGTACCCGCCCCCGTCAATGCGCGTGTCAAGGTGATGTCCAGAGCATGACCTCCCAATTGTAAATACATGGGGAAAATCACGAAATGAGCTTTTCTCAGTAAGTATGGATGTAATCAGCTTAAAACATCGGTTAGGACTTGCTCTCAGCCCACTTCTGAAGTTAATACCAAAAATTTTGACTTGTTACCTTTGAAAGGTCACCTTAGGTCAAATAAGCATTTTTGGTGTTTTACTCTATAGATTTTTAATAAACAAAGATAGAATTTTATTTTGTCACCAAAGTGTTTGTATAGTCACTGCAGGTCAAATTGTATAAATAATGACTATACCAGGTTAAGTTGGGTCAGACCGTTGACCTATGATATTGGGCTGTATTTGTGTGGATAAAGGTGATAATAACTTCATATTCTCCAAATAAAAGTAGCCTAGGTCCCTTTTTAGGTTCATCTTACAATTTTGGATCTGTGACTTCTTAGAGGTTATCTGGAGCTACTAGCAGTTTTCAGACTTAGGTCAATAGCATGCAACGCATGCAATGATACAGCTTTTATGTTTATACCATTGCGTTTGGATTGATATTCCAAGTCGATTGATATGAATATGGACTATGCTAGGTCAAAAAGTGATCTTGACCTGACCTGAGTTCAGGTCATTTGTGTTTGGATCTAGTATGGTCACATTATACAATCATCCAATTCGCCGTGACGAGAGACAGCAAATAGTGCCTACAAAATGATTCTAACCCAACGCTGTCAGACGCTAGAGCCCAAAAACTTTGTTCAAAATGACAACTTATTTTACCGGTCATGGCCTCAATATTGACCCGAGCCAAAAAGTCACCGATATAGTTTCCTCGTGAATTTGTATGAACTATCCACCAGCTTTCGCGTTTCTCGCCATCCTGCACAGGGGCCGAGTTCGAGAGGGGGTGTTCATCCCCGCCAGGGCGAAGGTGGCTCAGAGGCCCACGGGGCACTGGTTATCTGATTGAGTTCGCAAAAAATACTTTAAATGGGTATAAAACATAAAATTGGTCGCCCCCAGCCAGACTAAAAATAGCGCCCCCTGGTGATGCAAGTGGCGCCCCCAGTGCTGCGGCCCCCTGGCGAAAATTCCTGGACCCGCCCCTGGTTGCTAGTATAGATGAGGTCCAGAAGATTAGTCGATGTATCTGTCACCCTTGTTGGTTCATGCATAAGTTGGCTTAGTCCTAATGAGTCGGTCGTGGCGTGAAAATTTTTTCCGAAAGAAGCGGTGCTGTTGGATCTAGAAAAGTACAGAGTTTTTCAAGTATATGTTTCCAGAGTTGAAATTGCCTAGGATTGTAATTGATGTTGGTGAGTGTTTGCGAGCCTTACACCTTCGGTTAGATTTTCAAGGAATTTTGTTAACCAATCAGCGGTAAGATTGGAGGGAACGCATACGCAGAAAATTATAAGGGTTATGTTTTTTTAAGCTGACTTTACACCAGATCCATTCTTCCCGACCCACCTCCTCTAGTATTGGCAAACGTAAGACCGGTACGTTGTTTTTGACGTAAATTGCTGTGCCTCCGCCGTGACGATTTCTATGGTGGATAAGTGGAGCGTGGAAGTGTTGGAGACAATAGAGACTGGGATGTATGTTTTCGTCCAATTTAGTTTCAGATAGCGCCATAATTTCGATATTGTTTTCTTTTAAAAATGTTTCGAGTTCATGTAAACGGTTTCTGGATGTAATACTGTTAATGTTTGCGTTTGCTATAGTTAAGTTATTTTGGGAGGGGCCTGGATTTAATTCTTTTCCTTCCTGAAATAGGACTATTTTTTATATTGTGTTTGAGTTTGGCAAGCCTCCACTGGGATTGATTAAGAGATGAGCCACATGCAGCAGCAGCGGGATTAGTTCTAGGAACATCATTAAACACTTGCTCTAACCGTTGGCCGTGGTGCATCCTCAAATTAATGTTTAGCCCGGGACCCCGGACCATGGGGCATTGCATTTCATGAGGCATTGCATTCAGTCTGGCGCTGGCCGCGGTCGGGTGCGGACGTGCCCGGTGGCGCTGCGAGGTGGATCGGCTTGACCCGCTGACCGGCTGCTACGATCGGGGTGCGGCCGTGCGGGCGGTGGCGGGCGCTGGGCTCCTTCCTATTTTGTTCCTTTCCGAATATCTATTTCTAATTTCTTGCTTGTATCGACACTATGGAGTTCATTTCGACATATTCCTACATTCTCAAATATCCTGAAACATATTCTGTTGTTTCTTTCCGGTTCAGTTTTGGTACACATTGAATTGGTTATCAAGGTAGTCTCGCAGTTTAAGGAATTTTGAGTGGTCTAGTACCGGCGAGGATCCTTTATTTGGTTAATTAACTGCTTATCTAAGTTTCGGGAGCAATGTCAGACAAGGGTGATTTGATTGTGCTAAAAAGACTGGTGGAGGAACAGAGGGCTCATATAATGCAACTGGAAGCCAAGGTTGAAGTGGCCATGCAAATGGCAGAGGATGCTGAGGCCTACAGCCACCAGGATTGCCTCATCCTAAGGGGGAGCTCTTACCCTGCGTCCCGAGGCTAGTTTGAGAAGTGAGGTGGCACGACTGATATACTTTCACACAGGAGTAAAATTGGAAAATTGGCACATAAACACGGCTCATTGGTTGAAATTTGGAAAGTCTATCATCATCAGATTCAACAACAAAGAAATTAGAAACACTATCTACAGCAAAAGAGTTCCGAAAGACAAGACCAAGAGAGGACTATACATTCACGAATATCTGACAATTTCAAAGGCCAAGTTAGTGGAAAAGTGTGTAGCTCTAAAAAGGAAAAAATCATCACCTCATACTGGACCCAACAGGGACAAGTATACATAAAGAGCGGGAAAGACCTCCCTCCCATGCTACTGAAGCCTGACTGGAATGCTGATGACATTGGGGACAAAATCGCTGCACAACCGAGGGCCTACAGCGAAGCAGTAAAAGTTGGGACTGTGCATGCCTCACGTGAACACAGCAGTCCCCCATCCAACACCGTGGCCACATCGGAAAATGACACCAGGAATGGGGAGGGGCAAAATAATAACAAAGCTAAGAGGTCACATGCAACAGTACCAGCAGAAGCAGGGGAGGGAGCGAAGGAGGAAGTGCATGGACCTAGGAACGCAAACATGGCGAATGGAGAGCGGGAGACTGCTAGCCAATGTAAAGCCGATGGGTAAAAAAGTACACAAACAGGAGAAACACAGGGGAACAAACACGGGAGCTCTGGGGAAGGTGGGGCAGATGAGGTGTTACAAGGCGAGGCTGGACATGCATGTGGTACTAAGGTAGATTCGGAAACAGATGGAGTGAAGGCACAGACAGAAGTACTGTTTGGGGCGGAGGAGGAACGGGAAAAGGGTAGGTCTGATGAACATTGCGATACTTTCGGTACCCCAAAAAATAAAAACTCACCTGGGAAAACACCATCACCACAAAGCGACAAAAAACAAAGAAAGTCCCAAAGAAGAAAAGCTAAATGGTAGACATGGATTCCACACATCAAAGTCTGCATTTCCCGGATCAAGATTTGGAGATGATGGTAAGCTGGTGAGCTTTGAATTTGATCCTTACGATTTTTCACGATACCACCATGATGTTATGAAAACTGTAAATATCCTATCGCAATATGACAGCATGATCAATTTGCATTTTCAGAAGAATAATTTGAACAATCACGGCACCTTAAATGACATGTGAAGCTCGAAACCCGTATGAATTTGCTTTTCTTGAGAATGATGTAAATCCAGATTCAGCCTTTATTAGAGTATCATCTCGATGTACAGTCCCCCGCAATTGAAATTGCCATAACTAGGCTCGACCGGTTTAGGATGGATATCTTGCATCCTATGGTGCCTATAGGTTTAGAAACGGTGCATCATGTGTATTTGTTCAAGAGCTTTCCAGTGGTCACCATTATTTACTAATCTGACATCTGGGTGAGAAAATATTACACAATTACTGATTTTGCTGCATTCTGACGGGGTAGTCTTCGGCTGACTTGCCACCGCCTCTGATAATCCCTGACCCTCTCGCCCATACCTGGACCACGTGACCTCACAGATGAATGGGCGGTTGGCATTGTGCCAGCTCATTCATCCCTCTCACAAATCTTGTCGTGTCTTATATTTTTTTTTTTTCCTCCCCTTTTTTTTTTTTTTCTTTAATAGCCGTTTTCCCTGCCGGGGGCCCCGGTAGTGGCAGAAACCACGCAATCAGTGGCAGAACCAAGTTGCTTTTGAGGGAGGAGCAATGTCAATAAGATGGGCACAGATGGGGCAAACCATCGGAATATATTTCTACAAAAATTTTTTCCCTTTTTTTTCTTTCTTTTTTTTGGGTTGGGAAAATATTTAGTTTTTTTTGGTGGCGGGGCTCCCCTCAATATAGTTTGGTAAAAAGAGGGAGATAGAGGGAAAAATTTTGTTGGAGGTTTCATTAAAATAATATTTTCAGATACTCGTCAGAAATTTTGTTTTTATTTTTTTGGATGGTTAAAAAAATTTATTTCCCTTCTTTTTCCTTTCCCCCCCTCCTTATTTTAATTTTTTTCTTTTTTTTTTTTTTCTTTTTTTCTTATTTTTTTCTCCCTCCCTCCCCCCCCCCCCAAAATTCCAAAACCCCCCCCCCCTTTTTTTTTTTTTACCAACTTTTTTTTTTTTTTAAACGAAAAATATTTTTTTTTTTTTGATGCCCCCCCCCCCCACGGGTTAACCTCTCGGTTATCCTGGATCCCCTTTGGGGGGGGGAGGCCGCCAATTTTCATTAAACATCGCGATTTAAGAAACAATAGGAAAATCGGGCATTGTGTGGGCAGCATTTTGCGAAGGTCTCAAGAGCCTGAACCTGACGAGGTTTTGTTTTTAAATGGAATTTTCTTGTCAAGGGTGACGGTTCACTGGCTCAACTCCGCTTGACTAAAATCACGCAGTCGTCTCCCCTCAACGAACGGCAACCATTGCTTTAACTGGGGAGGATTGAGTTTCCAGAACTGGCCCTAGACGACATCACACGGTGCAAGCGGCATAGCGTTTGCGATAGTCTCTAACAAAAATTGTTGGGGTTAGACGACGCTCAGCTCTCAAGTTATATGGCGTTACCAACCCCACCCTGTAAGAGAGATTGGTGCATTTGATCATCATATCTATTCAGAGAATCGCTGGACAGAACCCAGGAGTTGAAACGGGGGAGTTGAGCCAGGGAATCAGCGCTAGGTTTCTTGCGGCCTTTGCAGACCCTCACTTATCGGAAGGATATGATCATATTTTATGCGAAAATATTAGATAATTTGTGCAGTATTACAAAGGTATAAAAGCCTATGTAGCAGTTTAGCGGTGATAGTGATTGTTAGAGTATCATTAGCGGTAAAATTGGTCAGTGATGGATCAGGCGGTAGTTTTGGTGGGACAAACAAAAATCGAAACGCAAGAAAAAACGTCACGCAGTAAAGCTTTTCAACAATCAACTAGCCGGCAGGTTGGGAGGCGGGGAGTGGGGAGTAAATATAAGTCGAAAAGCAAAACAAACAGGCGTCACTGGGTGAAATATGTGCCACAAAATGCTTCTTTCGATATCCAAGGATCATTCATCCAAATACAATTTGAAATATCAAGAGGACCAGGCACCAATATTCACACTGAAGTTGACTGGTTCTGTTTGAAAATGATTTCTTCAGTTAAAGCACCAACACCTTGCTTATGAACTTAAAAGGAGCCGGGGAAAAGGTCGACAGCTTGGGAGGGGACAACATTATGGTTTTGCTCCGAGCTTTTTCGTTCGGGGAGAAAATACGTATTGTCCCCTCCCCTTGGGTCCTCCATTAGAACTGGGTGCTGTTTGAGGGGTCTCGTTGCCAGGTGCGACCACCGAGGGTAAAGGGCGTGAATAGTGATTGTTTCTCTGATGAAATCCACCAACTCGAGAGCTACTACTCTTCGAAATTTAGCACGACATTGGTTCCAGCTATTATTGATGTTAAAATTGTTCGATGTGTCGCTGAAATGAAAATATTTTATGATAGATATTTTTTTTTTTTTTTGTTTAAAGAAAAAAAAAAAATTAAAAAGCTTTTAACCAAAGCCTACCTTTGGCGGACGCAGGGGGCATTCCGGTCATGGCCCCCAAAGCGCTGGAGGGGGCCAAACTATCTTCCCCAAACGCCGGAGAAATTTTTGAAAAAGTGTGTACACTAAGCCTTAGCAGAGCGATCATGCACTTGGAGAGGTAGCTTATACTAGGTCTGTCGGCACTGAAAAAGGTGTTTACAATAGGTATGTAGAGTAAAAATATTCGCTACCACCCCCTTCCCCCCACAGGAGGACAGGCAGACATGGGTTTGCCCCAAAACTCGGTCTGCGTACGCCCCTAAGCCTACGCTGCTCCCTTGACCTGAGAGGGTATATTACCAACAAGACTAAAATTGGACTGGAAACGAATGTTAAGCTGGTCTGATTCTGGTTTAGCCCGAGAGATTATTATCAGTATATTGTTTTGGGATTTAATTGAGTTTAAATCTTTAGCCTCGATAAATTTTTGAGAACTCCTTTTTTTTCCTTTTAAAAAAGGTTTTTTAAGCTCGTGCAATCTTTCGAAAGCCTAGCTGGCTCAGAGGCCCTAACTATCGTGCATCCTTAGCTGCCATCTCAACTTAACGTATCTGCATTGGTTTTGGTCTCCAACTTAATTTGGGGTTTAACGACGCACCAACTGCCAGGGTCATACGGCGTCCCAAACTCCACCCTGTTGGAAGGGATTTTGGGGATCAGATCGACTTATTCAGAGGCTCCGCCTTGAACCCGGACCGGTGGCTTAGAAGACAAGGGTCTATCCACTAAGCCACCTCATCCCCTTATCACTAACTTATACGATATTATACGTAATAAATAATTTTTGGGCTTATCGATCACCAACTGCCAGTGTCATATGGTGTCGCCAACTTTTTACTGTTGAAAAGATATCCCGGGAACCAGCTTCTCCTGTTCAGGAAACCCCGGGCCTTGAACCCGGGTCGGCTGGGTGGAATCCAGCTACGCTGACCACTCCAATACAGCGTCTCTAGCATTTAATTGGAATTGAAGACATCCCTCTATCTGAATACTGATTTGTGCAAATCAGGATATATTTGAATATAAGCTGATGACCATTGTTGGTTGGCAGCCCCTACCAATAGTCCCCAGCCTTTGGAATTTTTCCCTAACTGGCAAACAGTACCCCTCTAGCTCGAAATACCTGAAGGCCTTTCCCGTTTGGCAAGGGCTAATGTGACCTTGAGGAAGGTCGTTATGAGAACATAACCAGGCAAGCAAGGGCAGGTAGGAAACGAAGAGCCTAATAAAGAAAACAATAGCTCTTTTTCGATTCATGTAATGTTCCCTTTGTGCCCATCTCTCAGCAACATGAGAGTTGGCGACACTATATAGCCTCAACAGTCGGTGTGTGTAAGCCCCCAAAGCTGCTTGAACCCATTTTCTTCCTTTGTCCCTGGAAAAATGCAAAACAAGCAAGACCTGAATTGTGTATTTCGCTCTGGACACATGACAACAAAAAACAGTGGAATAAAATTCAGGCAGAATATCTGCTCCTAATTTCGAAACATTTCAAATAAATATGAGGATTCAGTACTTCAAGTCGATAGTTTTAGTCATTTTTAGTGTAGTGGCAGGTTTCGACTCATTACCTCATGCATTTATCTACCATTTTTGTGATTGAGACCCCATTAGCCAAACGGCACTTTTCATGCTCCCTTCTTGTTCTTCAAAGGAGTTTTAGCGACCTAGCGTTCATGAATTTAGCCAAATATGTTAATCATTTTCATTTTAACCATTTTCTGGTCCATAAGTCTGATTACCATATAATAAAGAGATATTAATTTATTTATTTTGCAGCACAATGGTGACAATACTATCCCATAGTTCACTGTTAAACCTGATAAACAATTTGAATTCAAACTTACCCCACAACCCCAGGTCATTCCATTGATAAGCAAGGGGAATATAAAGGAAAAATATGCCCATATACATAATTTTAATCGCCTGGTGCTCTTCTCGGGCCCCATCCTCATTTTTGGCGAGTTATTCGGAGCCGATTTAAATGAGAGACTAGTCGACTTACACCAATTTATGGTTATCAACCGACAACTTATAACTGTAAATTGATAACAGTTCAGGTCAGGTGAACGAGTTTTAACGTGATTTCCACGCCCATGTGGGTCATTTTTGTTTTTCTTAGATAAGAATGACAAAGCAAGGAAAAACGCGACTCCTACAGCAGGCCATGGTCGAGTTTCCTCCTCATTCAAAAGCTCTTCGAAATAAAAATTTAGATATCGTCTAGTTATTTTGAGATCACGTCAGTAAAGACGCTACCAGGGATCACCGGAGGTCATAGTTTCGAGCTTGTTTGTGCTCATATCTCTAGAACAAGACGGCAGGGCTTCAGCGCCATTTCTATTTTTCGTATCACCTGGGAAAAAAAAAAAAACCCCCCCTCGTAGTAGAGTGGAAAAAAGGGGGGGGGTTGTTTTTTTTTAAAATTTTGTTTTTTCTATTATTATCCCTTGCACTTATTCAGCCAAATCAAAATTTTCTTGGCGTCTCTTCCCTCTCCCGGGGGGGAGGGGGTCTAAACCCCCCCCTCAGATTTTTATCCGTAATTAATTCTTCAACATTTTCTAGAATTTTACGTTTGCACCATCTCAGGTCAGGTCAACAGTGCAGGTCAAGTTACCTCAACTCCAAAAAGTTTAAGATTTCATGAGTAGGAACGGTGTGAATCTGTCTTCTTAAAACTCATATCACATAATAGCCCCATCAATTAGCGCAAAACATATTCGGGTTTTACATATCGATGACCTAGGATCAAATAAGATCATGACCTCATTGAAATATGGAAAAAAAAATTGGGAATGGTTTTATTTCTGTTGATATGTAGTTGAATACCTCACATTCTCCAAATCGTGTAGCTTAAGCCCCTCTCCAGGCTCATGGTGCAAGTTTGGACCTGTTTCTCTGAGAGGTCATCTTGGATTGTAAACCCCCCCCAGTGGGCCTACGAGCCATCTTTGCCCTGGTGGGAGGGGGTGTTTGAACACCCCTCGAACTCGGCCTCTACGTGGATAGCGAAAAAGCGAACGCTGTTGGATAGTTCATACAAATTCAGAAGAAATTATATTTGTCACTTTTTGGCTCAGGTCAATTTTGAGGTCATGACAGGTCAAAGGGTGGGATTTTGAGTAGAGTTTTTGGTATCTGGCGTCTGGAGAGTTGGTGAGACACCATTCCTTCCTCTCGTCACGGAAAATCGAATGATGAATCAAATCGGAAAATCGAACGAGCCATACTGGGTCAAAACTTAAAAATGACCAGACCTCAGCTCAAGGTCACTTTTAACCTAGCATAGTCAATATGCAATCAATCGACTCGCAATAGCAATCTGAACGCAATGATATCAAAATAAAAGCTGGATCATTTCATCAGTTATTGACATAAGTCTGAAAACTCTTAAATAGCCCCAGATGACCTCTCAGAGGTCACATGTCAAAAATTACAACAGGAGCCTGGAAAGGGTCCCAGGATACTACGATTTGGGAATATTGAGGTTTTCTCAGCTGTTGAGTACACAAATACAGGCCAATTTCTGTTTTCCCATGTATTTACAATAGCGAGGTCATGGTCCGTAGTTGACCTTAGGTCATCGATATGAAAAATCCCGGAATATATGTTTAGCACTGGTGGGCCCATTATATGGAATAAGTTTTAATTCGATAAATTCACCCATTTTTTTTTTTTTTATTTTTTTTTGTGTTTTTTTTTTTTTTTTTTTTTTTTTTTTTTTTTTTTAATTTTTTTTTTTTTGAGGGGTTTTGTATTTTTTTAATTTTTTTTTTTTTTTTTTGGGGGGGGGCCCCGGCCCCGTTTTTTTTGGCGCCGGAAAAACCCCGGGGGGGTTTTAAAACCCTTCCCCCGGGGGCGAGGTTAAACAGGTAGACTGGGTCAATAATTTCGCGGAAATGATGAAGGTTTTTTCTCTTGATACCATTACGTTTGGATTGTTATTGCAAGTTGATTGATATGCATATTGATTATGCTAGATCAGATTTATCTTTTTTTTTTTTTTTTTTTTTTTTTTTTAATTTTAAAAAATAAAATTATATAAATTGTTTATTTTTTAAAAAAAAGGGGGTTTATTGGCCCTAAAATTTTTTTACTAACTAATTTCAGTCAGACGATGGGCCCCATAAACTCCACACCCTATCACATTTTTTACCTGTATGACCTAAATATGACCGAGAAAAAGGACCAAAAATATTTCAGCAGTGATCCTGTGAGCCTTATGAGGCTGGAAACATTGTTTGAAGCCATAACTCAGACATACCCAGTCTTGGACTCTCGTGCCCAGGCGCCTCGGTCACTGGACGGATCGCCTGGGGCCAGACACCTGCGAGACAGTACTGATCACCTCGGTTCAAAACACTGGCACCCTGCGCGCCACACACTATTTACTACGTGTGGCCTTGCACCTGTCGTTGTAAACACGTAGTAATCACGTGACCCAGGTATGCGTGCCAGTCGAGCGAAGGGTCGGGGATTATCAGGGGCGGTGGCAAGTCAGCCGAAGACACCCCGTCAAAATGCAGCAAAATCGTAATTGTGTAATATTTTCTCACGCAGATGTCAGATTAGGAAATAATGGTAGCCACTGGAAAGCTCTTCAAAAATACATAAGAAAACACGTTTATAAACTATAAACGCCATAGGTTCGAGATATTCATCCTAAACCGGTCGAGCCTAGTCATGGCAATTTCAATTGCGGGGACTGTACGTATCATGAACTACCCATTCCAGTTTTAGGTCATACAGGGTTTTCAGTTCTACATTTGAATGCTAGGTCCGTCAAGAACAAGTTTGACGAAATTAAACAACTTTTGCAAAAATCAGCTATAGATTGGTCTATTATTTCCATATCTGAAACATGGCTTAGAAAGGAAATTGAAAAATATTTCGAGTTAGACAATTATACCATGTTTGCCTCTAGTAGAAATTCAACACAGGGTGGAAGTGGTACCGCAATATACGTGAATAGGCAATATGAATGCAAACACAGAAATGATCTAGAAGGAATTTTGACAGAATCAACATTTGCAGAAGTAACATTAAAAACTGGACACATGCAGCAAAATATTATTTTCGGGGAGGTCTATAAACCCCCAAATTATAATAACGATGTGTTCCTGGAAGGTGTTGAAAAGCTCTTCGATAAACTGGAAAGTAATAAGCTGCAGATTTTGGCAGGGGACTTCAAATTTAACTTTTGGAAACTGCCAAATGATAGGGAGTCTTCCATGTTCTTTAATATAATGTCTGCCTACAATTTTCTACCCACAATTTCAAAACCGACAAGAATTGGCACGAGTGACCCCTCCCTCTTAGACAACTTTTTTACAAGTGATATTAACTTAGTTAATCAATCTGGTATAATATTAGACGACATTTCTGATCATTTACCTATATTCATGACTCTTCAGGATGACACTCAAAACACACAAAACAAATGCCTAAATCGTATCACGGTTTTCGACAACACTAAGATAAACCAACTGAGAACATACATATCTAGTAATCTAAACAATTTTAATGCAACCACAGATCCTAATATCGCATGTCGAATGCTCATTAATACATTTCAGAACGGAATAAACTATTTTTGAAAACCTTTACACCAAGTAGGAGAAGAACTGCGATAAAGACCTGGATATCGCCTAGAATTTTGGCATGCATAAACCACAAAAACAAAATATTCAAAAAGTATATTTCAAAAAAGCTTAAAAATCAGAATGACCCAGAACTAGAACAGCTAGAAGAATCATATAACAGATACCGTAACGTTCTGACAGGAATTACAAGAGAAGCAAAGAGAAAATATTATAGAGACTCTTTTGATGCAAATGAAGGAAATGGAAAAGAAACATGGAAATTACTAAATTGACTAATTAATAAGAAACACAAAAATAATGACTATCCGGTAACATTCAAAACTAGCCAAGGAACACTGACAGATAACGAGGAGATTGCAAATGGTCTTAATGATTTCTTCAGCTCCGTTGGAACCACTTTAGAGGAAAAGATTCCTCCCTCGGACAAAAGCGCAGTTGACTACTTGCAGCCCCCTACATATGATGTATTTCAGAATAATATCTTAACAAATAATGAGCAAATCGAAAATATAATTAAGTCTTTAAATGCTGTTGGAGGAGGAATAGATAGGATAAGTTCTAGGATCTTAAAATCAACATACCAATGTTGTTTAAGTAATTTGGCACACTTCTTTAATCTCTGCTTATCAACTGGAATATTTCCAGATTTGCTAAAGATTGCGGTGATTATTCCGATTCATAAATCTGGAGACAAGGATAGGTTCAACAATTATCGACCTATATCTTTACTTCCAATCTTCTCTAAAATTCTGGAAAAGATATTACATCAATACATAGTTGAATATTTAGACGCAAACAACATTATTTACAAATTACAATTTGGATTTCGTAAGCTACATAGCTCCTACATGCCAATTGCCCATTTATATGTCACTGTTACGGAATGTTTAGAAAGAGGTGAGATTTCTTGTGGAATTTTTCTAGATCTAAAAAAAACATTTGATACTGTTAGTTTCAGAATACTCTTAGAAAAATTACACTTTCTTGGAGTTCGTGGAAAACTTTATGACATTGTGTGTTCATACCTGAAAAATAGGTGTCAATTGACTAAATTTAAAGATATATTCTGAGATCGGAAAATAGTCACCACGGGAGTACCACAGGGCTCGATATTGGGGCCCACTTTTGTTTATTCTATATGTGAATGATTTATATCGTGTTTCGGAACAGGCCGTCTTTTATTTTGCTGACGATACAGCCATTGTAGTAACAGCGGAAAATCAAAACCTTTTGCAACAAAAATAAACACTCTTCTACCAAAAGTGACGCAGTGGTTTCAATCAAACCGTCTATCGCTTAACGCCGAGAAATCACACTACCAAATTTATTCTAAAAGCGACTTTACTGACATAAAAATAAAACTGAATGGAGTCGAAATAGGAAAAGAAAAATTGGTTAAGTATTTAGGTGTCCTGGTAGATGATAATTTGAAATGGGATGCTCATGTGGCCAACATGGCAGCTCTGATCAGTAGAAATCTGGGAGTAATGAGTAGAGCAAAATATTATTTAGAATCACGAGAACTTCTGTCTATATAACACTCTTGTGCTACCATACTTCTATTACTGCGCAGTTGTATGGGGAAGCAATTATCAAACGCATTTAGATAAGCTAATGAAACTTCAAAAAAGGGCAGTTCGAATAATTATGAAAAAACCTTTTTACCATCCAACAAATGGACTTTTTGTTGAACTGAACTTGTTAAAACTCAATGATATTATTACTGAACAGAAAATTATTATTCTATCAAAATTTTTAAGTCAATCACTACCATTTGCCATCTCATCACTCTTTCAATATCATCGTCCTGCAAACAATCGCCTAGTACAACATTTTCATGTTCCTTTAGCAACAACGAACTACAGATCATTTTCAATATCATGTTCAGCTCCAACAGCGTGGAACCAGATAATATGTCCGATTTTTCCAAATATTGATGATGTTCCATTGCAGAAATATACATTAAAGAAAATTATCAGAAAACATTTTAGGAACCAATATCGACCCCAGGAGGGGAATCAATAGTAAATGGATTCAGGTAAAAAATCAAGCTATCAAGTACTTTCTTTTTGTGATTCTTTTTCATCTCGCTGCCTAGTTTTCTCATAGCCATTGACTGACAATTTTTTTCTTTTTATGAGTTTCTTATTTAACCCTGAAAAACTTTAATCCACTAATACCAACTTTAGAGTACCCAAGTTTCTCTCGAATGTTACTAGTTCTACTATTCTTTTCGGGAGAGACTTGGGGAAATACTCAGTAAACAACTTTAGAATAAATGGAGCGGGGAGTGGTGCGACCTTCAATTAAGATATTAACATACATGTCCCAAATTTACAACTGGAAAATTTGTAGTTTGGTCGCATTGGTACGGAAGGGCACTCCTGCCTACCTTTTAAATGGGTAGTGGGTTAAAAAATTTGGAAACAAGAGACAATTCGTGTACTGACTGAAAATAAGTAAGTGCTACTCTCTTCGTAATATTAACATTGGTAGTCTGAAAAATGTGGCAACTATACATGCAACATAAATACTCTGTAGAATTGAATTGAAAAATATTCGGTTCATTTAGGTTTGCATCGTAAAGTTCAACGTGGTTGTCTGAAAAAATACACATTTGAAAACACACAAAGTCGAAGTTTGAACAGAACAATATTCAGTTAATTCTCATGCAATTCAATGCAGTGGAGCAATTAAGCAATCAATCCGCATTGTGAAGTAGAAAATACTTGTTCATTCAAGCTTACATCTTAAAATTCAATGGGGCTGTTTGAAAAACATTTCTAAATGTCAAATCCACATTTTAAATGAAAAACATTTAGTTCATTCTAGCTTGCTTCATACGATTCAAGGGGGCTGGGCAGTGGCGCAATCACAAACACATTCTTGGGCAAATAAAAAAATAGTTTTGGGTGCGAAAGTTGTCACGGTAACCGCTCATGGTAACTCCTCACCGCACAGGTACGTTCTGGTATTCTACTTGGCGCGGCTGCGCCTCTTGCCGCGTCCACCTCCTCTGACCGAGTCGAACCGCTCACTGAGCTCTGACACGGCCGACCCGGGCTGGCTCCGTGCAGTGGGCGGGGCCTGTCGCAGCGGCCGAGGCACCGCCAGGCGCCCGCGCCCGGGTGACGGCAGCCGGGGTAAGGTCTTTGGTGGTATTTTGCGCCTCCGGCGCTGATGAAGATCGCGCGGGCGCAGGGGCGGTCTCAGCAGCGGCTACCGCGGGGGCTTCGGGGATCGTGTCGTCGCTGGTGTCCAGAGCTAGATGCTGTCCCACGAGTTTCTTCAAATCGGCGAGGCATCTGATGACTTTGGTGGGGCCGTTGCTTGAGCCGAACCTTCATTTTCCCAGCGTCGCTCCACGCCCGTGCCAAAAGATTGTCCCGTCGCAGCTGCCGAGCCACGTATGTAATGACATGACCTTGCCATTATGTTTGGTCAAACAGTCCGATACATAGATGTTATCCGTTGTTCCAGGGGGAGGCAGGATAGACTGTCGACTCTTGCTTCACGGATCGCTTTGCGCTCTGAATAGAACTCCGCTCTCTTCGTATAAGCTACAAACTCGGCTGTGATTGGACGTGGTTTGTTTGACTTTTCAACACCGATACGGTGTGCGTTGTCTAGGTCGCGAGGAGAGATTTCCACTCCAGTGAGGCGAGCGATCTCAACGATGAGTCCAAACACATTTTCACCCTCACTTTCTGGTACTCCTGCAATTAGCACTGAGTTTTTCTTGCTGTATTGCTCTAATTCGTTGAGCCTTAGGGCTTGCTCAGCTATGTACTTACGCAATTTCTCGTTTTCTTAGTTGTCACTTCTCTCTTGTTTCGACAGAGCCTCCTCGACCGCGGTTTTGATAAATCGTTCAGTAATCACCTTTATCACTTCCGGATTATTTAGGCCGTCGATCAGAGACCTAATAGATGGATCCATGGTCACCGGGTCAACAAATGCTCGTACCTACAGGGTGTTTCAAAAAGAATGATATTTTTTAAATGTTCATTAAAGGACTAAAAATCCGTCAAATCCACCCACAAAACGCTCATGTTAATGGTAAATTGTAGGACATTTTTATAAAAATATGTTTCATTTGCATAAAATATTTTCCCCCGTCTTAAATGTACTCAGAAAAATGGTGCAAGAAACATAATACCTGCTGGCTTATGTTTGAGAAAACGGAACTGACAGCTCTCTAAAAAGGTTTTAGCACACAAAAATGGCACGTGAGCATGCACATGAAAGGCACAAGTTTCAGTAATATTGCAAGTTTAAAATTTTTGGCTCAAACTCCATATGGCTCATTGCCTTACCTTCTATATGAATGACTGGAAACGGCGGACACAGCGCAAAAGACGCCACTGTTCACCGCAGAACAAGGAACATGGACCAATTGGGGCATTGCTTGCTTGGACCCGAGCTTTCCTAAGCTTGAGAGGTGTGTTTTTTTAGAATTAATTTCCAGAGGCAATGTGCGTGTGGAGTCTGATGCACCATAGTGACGATGTATTGTTTGCAGTGCCATTGTCGTGATACTTGTCACGTGATACGCGCGGGATTTCTACGAACATGTTCGATGAAGGCAAAATAGACAGTATTTTTCAACTCATTTTAAGACTACTTTTAATTAGTAAAAATATCAAAACAGCTATCAAAATACAAATAATCGTAAATGTCCCAAAATTTGCTTTCGATCGATATGTAACTCATACCACAACAACCTATTTATAACTGGATTATGATTAATTCAAAAATATCATTCTTTATGAAACACCCTGTAGTTATGGTTCACTTGTTGCCGCACTCAGGTAGTGCCTAGCTTCGCACTGGGTCAGCACTGATCAGCAGGAGCGAGGCGAGACCCACCCGACCGCAGCGGTGACTGGTCAGGGACTGTGTAATAAAGATTTTATTCACCCCTTTGAAACTACTAAAATTCTGAATCTATAAAAGCTTAAAAACAGCCCTCTCCATATTCAAACCTAATGCTTTACACCCAGTCAGAGCAAGCTAGAGTACTTGCACCGACATGTTCGCAAACTTGCACCGACATGTGCCAATCCACGTGGCCGTGCCGAGCGTTAACCCTGCTTAGAGGTGACCGCTTCAAGGCCAAGACGCCAAATCCTCGTGCCTTTGGCATGGGAATGGCAGTCACTGAGTTCATAGCGCCCATAAAACTAATGGACTTCCATTAGTGCTATACAGATCTGAAGTGCCGACAGGATATTGCATTAAGATTAGACCTCATCACACCCCAGTTCGCAGACACCTGGCGTACTCTGGTACCCAGTATTCTCGGAAATCCACAGTTGCCCTCATTTCTGGATGATGAAATGTTCTCAGTCAACTCGTCAGCATCCGGTATCAAACCGTATATAAACAGCCGCCTTCAGCGCTGAATAGACAGTCGTGTTTCGCATTCGCCATTGCGACGGGGAAGTTCTGCCGGTCAGCTCCGTGACATGTGACCAGTGGTGACGAGGAGGCTGCTGACAGTGCAGAGTGTTGGAACTGCTGCTGAGTTACGGCCTGTTCACAACGCCAGGCTAAACGTGGGAAAATAAATTGGACTTAGTACAAAAAGTATCTTCATCGCCCATGACGAGGTCCTAACCGCTACGCAACCGTAATTCACAGCCACACCAAAGAGCCCATCCTGGTGACAGACTGGTATTGTGTCCTTTCTGCTGCTTGTAGTTTGAAAATTCCTTAACACGCGCATTGACGGGGGTCTGAGCCACCTTCAGATTGACGAGGGGCGGGTACCCGCCCCCTAAGATCTCAAGAACCACGGTAGGTAGCAAAAAACGGTAAACGGCGCTGGGTAGCCCATCCGCTTCTCCATCGCAAATATTTGAACCATTTTTGTCAGGTCACATTTAAGGTCACCAGAGGTCAAAACATGCCGTCACATGCCGTCATAGGGATAACATGTAAATTAAGTTTTTCGGCCATTACATCTGAACAAGTAAAGATAGAGCAAAACGACTTGAACCCTATGAATCCTCGCAGCAAGCCGAATCGAATGATATATAATTTGACCTTGCTAGGTCAAATCCAAGATTTGACCTGACCTGAGGTCAGGTCAGGGTCAAATTATATAAAATGCATATCATTAGAACCGCAAAGCCAAGGCGAGTCTAATGAAGCTAAAATAAACGGTCTATCACCATCCGTTACTGAGGTATTCAGTAAAAACCATTTTTCCCATGTATTTCCAATGGAAGGGTCATGTCTCGTACCTGACCTTAGGTCATCGTTATCAAAAATACCGGAACATATTTTAGAGAACTCGGTGAGCCCATTATGTGATATGAGTTTCAATTGGATAAGTCTACCCTGCTCCGACTTATGCTATCTTAAACTTTTTTTGAGGTCGGGTCATTTGACCTGTACTGGTGACCTGACCTGAGATGACCTATCCTTAAAATTTTCACAGAAGTTGCAAAAATGATGAGGGAAAAGGTATACCAAGTACGGTGGCGCGCAGCGCCGCCGTTTTTCTGCTGTCTCCGAAAAACCCGAGGGGGGCGGGTACCCGCCCCCGTCAATGCGCGTGTTAAGTACCAGAAATCCTAGCCCTAAAAGTTGTATTCTAATGAAAGTGTTGCAATGTGTGACGATCTTGGCACAGCTTGAGCACTTAGTTAGATGTTAGTTAGAAGTTAGATGTAACCTCTATGTACGTTTTGAACCTGTGCTTGGGATAAGTTTAACAGACAATGGAAATAATTGCAATTGCCTTTGTTATGGAATGATCTACACACATGTTCTTTGCTTTTTGTTATTTTCAGAGATACTGCTGGATCTGATGGCTTCCCTAAACAATGTGGTCAAAATTCATCAGCAGCTTGTTCAAGAGTGGTCTACTAAGAACAAAAATCTGAAGAAATGTGAAGAGCTTCTGACTAAAGCCAAGGTAATTCATTGCTAGGATTTGACTGCATTTTCAAACTTTTGAACCAGGTTTACTTCTTGTGGAAGCTGTGAATAAGTCACATGTGATTGTCAGTATCATCCTGCTCGTGACTAGCCTGTCTGTGGGTTACCTACCTGTTGCAGCTGGCACTGTCACAGCTGACGTTCCTGCCTACTTCACACTCTGAGGCGTCCAAGCAGGAGCTCATCATTGCTCGCGACGTGCTGGAAATCGGCGTCCAGTGGGCAGTGGAGCGACAAGACATCCCTGCCTTTGAGCGCTACATGGCCCAGCTTAAGTGCTACTACAATGACTACAAGTGAGCACAGCATGACAGTTGTTTGGGATGGGATGCACTGTGCTAAGACTGGACCATTCTATACTGTCTTTCTGTACCCGTATTTCCATTAATTGATTTCCATTCTGCGTTTTTGATTCACCTTCCTGACCTGCTCACCTACTGCTACAGGCTGCTTTAACTATTAACCCTCGCCCCACCGGGGGCCATCGATGCCCCCCTAAGGTTTTTCCGGGATAGCAGAAAAACGACGAGGCGCAGCACCGCGTTTGAGGGCTCTACCTCTCACTGCATCATTTTCCCATCATCCCTAAAATTTTTTACCCCGGGTCACCCAAGGTCAGGTTACCAGACGAGGTCAACCAAGGTCACCTCACTTCAACTTTAGAGCTCTGTAAGAGCTACATTTCAAAGTCGATCGATTTGAAACTTCCTACACTTTATGACCCCTCCAGGGTCTACAAGGTGTATATCCGGGATTTTTCGATCTCGTGTCCTGAGGTCAGGTCACGAGGCGACCTCTCCCATTGGAAAAGCATGGGGAAAACCTGTTTCATGATATAAAAGCCACAAAAATGATTGCAAATACTCAGACTGCTCAGAACAGTGTTTTCTGACACCCTTTCACGGATCCCAGGGGTCATATTTACCCTTTGACTTTTCCAAAGTCATCCAAGGTCACCAGAGGTCAAAAACAGTATTTTGACAATAACTTTTGACCTAATTAAGCGAGAGCGGTGAAACAAACACCATCGTGTTTGTCTTGTCACTGGCTTTCATTTGATATACGGCAAGGTCACTTTGTGACCTTTTGTGACCTCAGGTCATATTAGGTCACGAGGTGACCTCTGGAGGTCAAACCACTGGCGGGAGGTCTTTACGTTCCACATAACGGAAAAAGTACTGGCAATTTCCTATCAAATGAACTTTACCAGGTCTCAATAGCTCTAATGACAAAAGAGTTATGACCAGTTTGCTTAATCATTGCATATTTGAGTTAAAATAGCCGATCTTGACCTAATTTGACCTCTGGAGGTCAAACCATTGACCTGAGCACTAAAACATGCGAAGTAATTTCTTACTGAATTCACGCGAGCCTTCTATTGCACTTTACAGATTTGCGCTAACGCCCATATTTTCGGAGTTAGAGGGGGGGCCATCGATGGGCCCCGGTGGGGCGAAGGTGGCGCCGGACCCCGGTGGGGCGCGGGTTAAGATAATTCAGTTGCGTATTTCTCCAATTAACTTCCTAGCAGTGTATGAGTGTACATTAGGGTGTATCACTCATCACGGTGAAAGGTGTTTTTGAAGAGGTGTCAATTTGACGTGCTGAATTTCTACATTAACCCGCGCGGGGCTGGGGGGTAAATTTTACCCCCCCTCGCGAATTTTTGCGATATCTCGAAAACGCGGCGCGCAGCGCCGCCAAATTTTCAGTACCTTTTCTTACAATAATTTTACACATTTCTGCCAAATAAAAATAAAATCAGTTGAAAAATTTTTGAGAAATAAGCAAAAATGTGACGTCACTACAGGCGATTTTTGTACCAAAATCGCGCAATGTTTAAAGAGCTGCTGAAGCTACAGTTCTGAACCGATTTCCAATTTTCTTGCATCAAACGATAGGCATTATTGTGGTCTTCAAAATGGCTATCTCGGATTTTCAAAATTTTGGTTTTGGAAAAAAATATTTTTAAAAATATTTTTTTTTTGAAAAAGTTACAAAATTTCTAAAATTTTCAAGATTTTTCAAAAACCGGATTTATTTGGTAAAACACCATACAGTGCATATGCATGACAAATTTTGAGTCTCTAGCTTTATAACTTTAGCCTGGAGAGCTGCGAAAGCTCAGCGACTCACGCTCTGATTTTTAGGGCTGATCAATACAGTCTTTATTTAGTGAATCATAGTGACCCAGGATGACCCAGGATGACCTCGTACACGCTTTACACTACTTTTATAGTGTTCCTGAGACAAAACAGGTCCAAAATCATGTGTCATTTGGCAAAAAGTATGAACTTAAAAAAGTTGACCTCTGATGACCTACCTTGACCCCGGCTGTGCAAGTTGAGACCAGAGTATTTCAGATATGATTCTCTGAACATCATAGCTGAATTCTGCATGCAAAATGGCTCAAAAACATGTATCGCATGACCACATTTGGATACAAAAATATGGTGACCTTTAGTGACCTCATCTTGACCTGACCCGGTCATGCCACCAGCCTAACGGTCTCAAAGCACCTTGCTGCATTCAAGTGAAGGCTTTCCATGAAGTATGAAGCTCATAGCTTCCATTGCCTGATCTCCGTAGCATTGCAACCTCAAAAACCACGGTTTTGACAGCTGACCTCACTTTGACCTTGACCTTGACCTCAAACTTTAAATTAAGTACATGTTTTTAGTTGTTCGTGATGAGATCTTTCGATTGGCGTTTGAATTTTCCAAATTGGACCATTAGTTCGGGAGATAACAGGGGGTAAAATTTACACCCCCAGCCCCGCGCGTTCGGCTGGAGACCCCAGCCCCGCGCGGGTTAATAGCGACACAGTCGAGTGGCGTTACCAAAGGCACTTGGCTGTGAGGGACAGTGTTTATATGATTTTATCATGCCCCAGCCATCCTGAATCAATACTGTACCAATTGTTTTGTCCAACAATTGAAGTCTCCAAGTAGTAGCAAAGGGCCGGGAATTTGTGCCAAAAGTTGGGCGAGGTCCCGAGCCGACGGGTCAGGATCGCTTGGAGAGATGTACAGTGAAATCACCGTCAATTTGACGTGCTGAATTTCTACATTAATAGCGACACAGTCGAGTGGCGTTACCAAAGGCACTTGGCTGTGAGGGACAGTGACGGATCCAAGGGGGGGCCCAGGGCCCGGCCCCCCCTTAGCTCCGAAGCGCCCCAGTAAAGCTCAGCTCATATCGGGCGCCGAAGGCGCCCGATATGAGCGGCGCGCCTGTACCCATTTCGTGCGCCAAGGTGGTAGATACCACTTATTCCACTTGAATGAACACATACTCCTTACAACCATGGCAAAGCGCCCCTGCCCAAACACTAGACGCCTTTACTGGTCTTTTGCGCCTCAGTAAAATGTTGAAGATGAAATTTAGAAAGCTAACAAAAGCGCCCCGGCAAAGAAAAGGCACCACTAGATAGCAAGATTGCGCCATGGGGAACTAATGCACCCCTGAGTAGCCTAGGCGCCCCCTGGATGAAGCGCCCCTGGGTAGTCTAGGCGCCCCTTGGATGAAGCGCCCTACGGATACCATATGCGCCCTTGGCTAGGAAAGGCGCCCCTGGGCAGCAAAGGCAAATCTTGGTAACATAGGTGAACTGGACAACATAAGCGCCCTTTAGATAGAAATAGGCGCTTTAGGAAAATAAAATGCTCACCTTCGGTAGAAAAAGGCGGCCTTTGATAGCCTAGGCGCCCACTGGAAAAAGCACCCTACGGATGTCATTTGTCATATGCACCCTTGGATAGCAAAGGCGCCCCTGGACAGCAAAAGCGCCCCTGGGTAGCAAAGGCGCCCCTAGGGAGGCACCCCTTCGATAGAAACCCGCCTTTGGATAGCCTAGGCGCCCCCGGATGAAGCGAACTACGGATATCATATGCGCCCTTGGCTAGGAAAGGCGCCCCTGGGCAGCAAAGGCAAATCTTGGTAACATAGGTACCCCGGACAGCATAAGCGCCCCTTAGATAGAAGTAGGCGCTTTAGGAAAATAAAATGCTCACCTTGGGTAGAAAAAGGCGCCCTTTGATAGCCTAGGCGCCCACTAGAAAAATCGCCCTAAGGATGTCATATGCACCCTTGGATAGCAAAGGCGCCCCTGGACAGCAAAGACAACCCTGGATAACACAGGTGCTGTGGACAGCAAAGGCGCCCCTAGGACGGCAGCCCTTCGATAGAAAAACCGCCTTTGTATAGCCTAGGCGCCCCCTGGATGAAGCGCCCTACGGATGTCATATGCACCCTTGGCTAGAAAAGGCGCCCCTGGGCTGCAAAGGCAAATCTTGGTAACATAGGTGCCCTGGACAGCATAAGCGCCCCTTAGATAGAAATAGGCGCTTTAGAAAATAAAATGCTCACCTTGGGTAGAAAAAGGCGCCCTTTGATAGCCTAGGCGCCCACTGGAAAAAGCGCCCTACGGATGTCATATGCACCCTTGGATAGCAAAGGCGCCCCTGGACAGCAAAGACAACCCTAAGTGCTGTGGACAGCAAAGGCGCCCCTGGGTAACAAAGGCGCCCCTAGGAAGGCACCCCTTTGATAGAAAAAACCGCCTTTGTGTAGCCTAGGCGCCCCCTGGATGAAGCGCCCTACGGATGTCATATGCGCCCTTGGCTAGGAAAGGCGCCCCTGGGCTGCAAAGGCAAATCTTGGTAACATAGGTGCCCTGGACAGAACAAGCGCCCCTTAGATAGAAATAGGCGCTTTAGAAAATAAAATGCTCACCTTGGGTAGAAAAAGGCGCCCTTTGATAGCCTAGGCGCCCACTGGAAAAAGCACCTAAGGATGTCATATGCACCCTTGGATAGCAAAGGCGCCCTTGGACAGCAAATACAACCCTGGATAACACAAGTGCCGTGGACAGCAAAGGCGCCCCTGGGTAGCAAAGGCGCCCCTAGGAAGGCACCCCTTCGATAGAAAAGCCGCCTTTGGATAGCCTAGACGCCCCCTGGATAAACTAGGAGCACGAGAAGGAAAACGAGCGCCCCACTGGGAAGTACAGGCGCCCTCTGTATAACATAGATGTCCCTTATCCACCTTCAGCTGCCCTGCATTGGAGCAGCGCCCCCCAAGAGCAAAGGCGCCCGTGGACAAAAAGCCGCCTCCTGGTATCAAAGGCGCTCCTAGATAACATATGCGCCCCTTAGATAGGAATATGCGCTCCAGGAAAGCAAAATGCGCCCCTTGGTTAAGAAAGGTGCCCTTGGATAGAAAAGGCGTCCCTGGACAGCAAAGGCAAATCTGGGAAACATAGGTGCCCTGGACAGAATAGGAGCCCCTTAGATAGAAATAGGCACTTCAGGAAAATAAATGCAACCCTTGGATAGAAAAAGTGCCCTTTGAGAGTCCGGGCGCCCACTGGATAAAGCGCCGACGGATATCATATGCACTTTTAGATAGCAAAGGCGCCACTGGACAGCAAAGACAACCCTGGATAACACAAGTGCTTTGGACAGCAAAGGCGCCCCTAGGAAGGCACCCCTTCGAAAGCAAAGGCGCCTTTGGATAGCCTATGCGCTCCCTAGATAAACTAGGTGCCTGAGAAGGAAAATGAGCGCCCCGTTGGAAAGTACAGGCTCCCCCTGTATAACATAGATGTCCCTTATCCATCTTCAGCTACCCTGGATTGGAGCAGCGCCCCTCAAGAGCAAAGGCGCCGCTGGACAAAAAGGTGTCTCCGTATATCAAGGGCACTCCAAGATAATGTATGCACTCCTTACATAGAAATAGGCACTTCAGGGAAGTGAAAGGCGGCCTTTGGTTAGGACGGCGCCCTTGGACAGCCTAGGCGCCCTCTGCTTAAAGCGCCCTACAGATATCATATGCGCCCTTGGATAGAAAAGGTGCCCTTGGACAGCAAAGTTAACCCTTCTTGAAATAGATGATCTGGACAGCATAGGCGGCCATGGATAAACTAGGCGCCTGAGAAAGAAAACAAGCGCCTCACCTGAGAGTACAGGCGCCCCCAGGATATCATAGGTGTCCCTTTCCATCTTCAGCTGCCCTACTGTCTATGGTTTGGCACACCTGTCTGACAGTCGCGCGCTCTGTTACAGGGCTCGAGCGCTCAATTTGAGCATGGACTGCCTTTAACCACATTTCATTAACCTATAACTGAAGGCTTAGTGCTCCATCGCTGCAACCGGGTACCTTTTTCAGTATGTGCGCCCCGTTTCCGAGAACGCTGCCCTCACCAACCAGCAGTCATCCCCGCTCAGTAGATGAGCGCCACTTTCTGATAACTAGGCACTTTATTTCAGTGTTCGAGCGCCTTATTTCAGAATTCTTATTCTCCATCTATTTTGGGCTCCTCCTGGATTGCAGAGGCGCCCCCTCAAGTGCAAAGGCGCACCTGGATAGAAAAAGTGCGCCCCATGTTTGCAAAGGCGCTCCAAGATAGCATATGTTCCCCTTAGATGGAAATAAGCACTCCAGGAAAGTAAAATGCTCCATTTGGGTAGCAAAGGTGCCCCTTAACAGCGAAGGCAGCCCTCACAGAAAGAATTTATTACAAGGTACAAGCTTAAAATTGTGTTCCTACAAGTTTTACCATTGCAGAACAATAGTTGCACCGTAGTTCAATTACCGAAGTAAAACAACCCTGGTTAAGTCACTAGCATAAAGCAATGCAATTACTACGGAATGACAATCTTGCTTTGTGCCACAATAGTGCGCGCCTCGTTCATACCTGGTTCATACCTTGCTTGCGCACCAGCGCTGCACTAACTGAATACTAGGCGTTGTAGTGGCATTGTAAATAGCTGGTAGGTAAAGCTAGGGCGTTGCTGCACCCTTGCTCGGCCATTGTCGTTTGACTATGGTTTCAAATACCTGCTCGGCTTACGGTCGCCATCTTGCTTTCTGTTTACCCGTGGCGATACACAGTGGCCTGGCACGCATGCCGTGTAGGTTAGAATAAATGTGACTTATTTTACTCAATCGTGGAACTTTGGAAGCTGTCTGGAATATTTGTCAGTGATCTACGAGTGGAAAGAATTGTTTTCTGTTCCAATAGTTGAAAAGTGAGGCATTTTGGAATGGTCAATCCAGGTCCAGGTAAGTAGGGATGTGGTTACGTCAGGCATGTATGCCATATTGGTATTAAGGCTCATATTTTCGTGTCAAAGGAGCACAGACTATTTGATCATATGGCTTAGGTACCTGCAGTGGGTAGAACCTAATTGTGTTTGCCCTATGGGCCCGTTTGAAAAATAGGGTGAGTTGAGTTCCAATATGATGTTGTTGGTGTCTTCAGATGGATCGGCGCCTGATGAGTGATGCTGTGTTTTACCGATATGGGTAAGACAACGTGCGGGTTATTTTCTTGCTTGAGAGGTGGCTCAATGCTTACCCTTTTTCTACCGATGGTCTTCCGGTTGCATTTGGGACCAGAAAACGCTTTAGCTTTCGCATAGAGACTGAAAAGTTCCTTTTGAAGCAGAGGTAGGTACAAGGGGAGGGGCTAAAAGGGCTCAAGCCCCCTTCCACATCATGAAATGTCAGAGTGCCTAAAGTAAATGCGTAGTCGGATGCTGTCTAGACACTATGGCGGAGGAGGCGCGAACGCCCAAGCTTCCCCCCGAAATCCTGGATCTGCCGCTGTTGTAAAGACGTAATCCGAGTCTCGTTTTACCCTTGTAATAAGCCTTGCAACACCCTTTGTTCCCTCCCCGTTACGCACTGGTAAAGCGGTTGTGCAAGCAAGGTTCTAATCTCGTCACGCTCTTGTAGGAAGGCTGCCGTTGCGTACAAGGCGGACACAAGACTTTGTTCTACCCTTGTTATGGGGTAATCATGACCTAGTAGAGGGCTTGTGGGGACGTTGTCAGCCATTGTCTTTGTCATGTAGGTTGACCATAGTTAAGTTACAAGGTTTGTACAACGTCTTCTAGCAACCATTGTCGTACTATGGTTCTACCATTGTTCTACATGGTTTTTCCTTGTATTTCCCTTGTTTTCGTGGCACGGATTTTGAACGTACAAGCTTTGCGTTTTACCCTAGTAATTTTCCATGTAAACAAGGGTCTGACAAGGTTTGCCCTTGTAAAAATTTCTTTCTGTGATAACAAAGGTTCTCTGGACAGCATAGGTGCCCTTGGATAAACTGGTGCCCGGAAGAGAAAAATAGCGCCTCACCGGAGACAAAAAGCACCCCAGGATAACGTAGGGGCATGTATTTCAATCATGTCTGTGATTGAAAAATACACCTAGACAGCATATGCACCCCTGGATAGAAAGACACCCCTGGGCAGTAACGGCGCCCTGGAAAGCAATAGTGCGCCCCTGTGGAGAAAAAACCGCCTCCTGAATAACCTAGGCACCGCCCCCGAAACATCAGATGCCCGTGGATAGAACAGACTGCCTTGAATAAAACAGCGGCCCTGGATAGTAAAGGCGCCCTTTGATAGCATAAGCGTTCCTTAGCAACAATATGGGCGCTACATGAGCTCAAGGTTCACGTGCACCTAAGCCCAATAATAGAGCAATCAATCGATGCCGAAGCACTCCTTAAAGCACGGGCGCCAAATTTCCTAAGAAGTAAAGGCGCCTCTGGGTAGCAAAGGCGACCCTCGACAATGGTATAGGTATTCCTGAATAACAGCAGCGTCCCTTGATAAGAATAGCCCCAAGATGGCACAGGTACCCTGTTGATAGGAAAAGCGCCCCTGAATATCAGAGGCACCCTCTGAATGAGGTGCCCATGGAGAGCATAAGGGTGCCCTATGCATAGCAAATTGCCGCCCCTGGATAGACTAAGCGCCCCTTGCATAGGGTAGGCGCCACTGGGTAGTATAGGTTACCTTGAATAAAAATACGCCCCTCAATACCATGGTGAACCTGGATAAGAAAAAGCTCCCCTTGGGCACTGGGTATCAAAGGCACCCCCGGAACAGCAAAGATGCCCCTGGATAGCTAGGTTGCGTCCATTGGGGAGCGAAGGCGCCCCTGGGTGGCACAGGTGCCTCATCGAAGTAAAGCCCCCCCCAGAGAGCATAGGTGTCCCTGATGAGCACAGGTACTCCTGGACAGCCCCTAAATGACGTTGCATAATGTTACGATTCCTATTATGACGTATGCTATTATATCAAAGTAAAGGAGAAAAAAAACCGCCTCCTGAATAACCTAGGCACCGCCCCCGAAATATCAGATGCCCGTGGATAGAACAGACTGCCTTGAATAAAACAGCGGCCCTGGATAGAAAAGGCGCCCTTTGATAGCATAAGCGTAAGTGTTCAGTGTTTAGATCAAGGTTACAGGTTAATTTTTAAAGGTCACTGGCCTTGATGATCAAGGCTTGATCAAAGGTCATTGGTAAGCTTGGGCACAGCGCTAGTTATAGCGTAAATTAGGCATAATATGTTGGGTTGTGCCGTAATAGGTCAATGACCTTGAAGGACCTTGACCCCAAAAATTGCAGACATTGTTTAGAGCCTTCCCTTTTGGCCTCAGCCCTGTTCTAGAGTATTCGAGCCCCGTTCCGGCCCGTTGGAGGGGGTGCTTGAACACCCCCTCGAGGTCTCCCAGTGGCACGAAAAAACGTCGGCGCGAAGCGACACAGTACTTGTCACACCTTATCGTTGATCAATTCCGCAACTTTCCCTCAAAATTTAAGGTTGCGTCATCTCAGGTCAGGTCACCAGTGCAGGACAAGTGACCTCACCCCAAAAAAATGTTTAAGTTGGCGTAAGTAAGAAAAGGGTGAATCTATCGAATTCAAACTTGTACCATATAATGGGCCCAAAAAGTACTAATACATTTATTGCGGGATTTTTCCCATCGATGGCCTAGGGACAGGTACGAATCATGACCTCTCCATTGAAAATGCATGGGGAAAAACGGAAATTTGCCGAAAAATTGCTCTATGTCTGCAGACGCCGCTTGGAATACCTTCGGATTCCCCAAATCATGGTATCCTAGGCCCCTTTATCGGTTCATGTTGCAAGTTTAGACATGTTACCTCTGAGAGTTCATCTGGGGCTTCCTAAGCAGGTTTTAAGACTTGGGTTAATTGCTTTGCAGGAAATATTGATAAAACCCGTATTTTGATACCATTTTTTATTGCTATTGTGAGTTGATTCATATGCATACTGACTATGCTCGGCTAGATGGTGACCTTGACCTAGCCTTAGGTCAGGTAATTTTTATGTTTTGACCTAGTATAGTCATATTATGCATTATTTGATGATTCGCCGTAACGAGAGGAAGCGAAGTGTGCCTAAAAATGATTCTAGCTCAACTCTGGCAGATGCTAGAGTATATACACAAAGACATGTTGTAAGCTTTGTCTCGGGGAGGGGCCCTAGCGCTGATCGGGGGAAAAATCCCCAATGGCCCCCAGGGGCCCTCAGGGAGTCAGGAAATCTGGCGTGGATGGAATCCGGTAGGAGGGATTTTGGGTCTCCAAAATCAGCTGAGGGGTCCGTGCCAGTTAAGGGGGCCCCAGATAAGGGCCCCCGACGAGCTCATTTGACCTCAGCGCCAACACAGGATTCTCAAGACCAGCGTGGGGTGCCTACCTATTTAAACAGTTTCTAAATAAGCTCAGGAACCCAAAACTAACCCAGGGGTCCAATTTTCAACTCATGGGGCCCAGACACTGAGGGGAACCTGCAGAACCTCAGAAGGCCCAGAAAACTAATAGGGCCAGACTAGCTGGGTGCCTCGACGAACTAGTGCCCAGATACGCACAACGGGCCCCAAACAAGCTGAAGGAATCTATATCAGTTAAACGAAAACAGAGCCTCGACAAAAACTCAGAGCTCCAGCTTTTAGCTCAGAGGGCCCAGGACCGGTTGATGGGGCCCTATATCAATAAAAGGGCCCAAAAAGCCTAATAGGCTTCAGCGGCGACATATAGGTTTGAAGTTCAGTGTGAGAGCCTGGTTTAACTAAAGCGGTCCAAGATCAGCTGAGGGGACTCGATATAAACTCATCGAAGTCACCGAAAACTCAGGGGCCAGGCCCGCAGAAGTTCTGCGGCCTATGAGGCTCAGGTTAGCGTCAATCGAGTATTTTAGCATTGAGCCGTTAGCCAGGGCAACTGTGATAAGTGGAGGTGGTGGATACGACACCTCAGTTTTTACCATGACCGAATATAACTGTATTATTTGCTCATCGTGCTTCAGTTAGTGTCAGTGGGTGCTTTCAGCATTTTCTACCACGGTACCAGTCGTTAGCTGGCCCGAAATATGCTTGATGGTAAACGTGGACATGTCCTCACTGAGAGGAAGCTTTCATGAAAATAAGCATTTACAAATCCTTTTTAAACGCGTTCTTCATTGACACTGGCGGCCTTTTGGGTGTTAAATTGGCCAGTGGCGGATCCAAGGGGGAGGGGAAAAAGGCATTCCCCAAACGAAAAAGCTCGGGGCAAAACTGCGTTTTCACCCCCCAAAGCAATCGACCTCCTTTTTTCCCCTACTCCTTCTTAGTTTATAAGCAAGATTTTGGTGTTCCAACTCTCAACTTCAAACAGAACATAAGTTGATAATATGTTCCCTGGCCTGTCCACTCGAATCCGGAAATGTAAAAAACACTGAAGATTATATATTCGGGCACAGCCCTTCATCAGAATCATGGAGTAAATATCAATAATTCTCAGTTATAGTATAGCCAGACCTCCATAGTATAGCAAGTCATAGTATGGCCAGCCCTGGATAGGAAGAAGTATCTCGAGCCCATATTTTTCACCCCGTGAAGTTTTTTTGGCCTTTCGCCTCAAATACCCAAAATTCTACGGGCAAGTGATATTGGTAGCGCAGCTTTTTACTGCGTGACGTTTTTTTTTTTTGCTTTTCGACTTTGGTTTGCTCCTCCCAAGCCGACCGGCTAGATCCGCCACTGAAATTGGCGCCCCTCAGGTTCGGCGCCCCCAGGTTCGGCGCCCTCCGAGCCTGGGCCCCCCTTAACAAAATCCTAGATCCGTCACTGGTGAGGGATGCTATTTTCGATAAGGATGGCAGTGCCTCCTTTACGGACAGTAGCGTTTACATTATGGCGGTACCAAGAGTAACCCGAGATTTTGAATTTGTCATTATCATTATCATTAAAGAGGGTTTCTTGGAGTGCTGCTACTGCCGGCTTTTTCTCAGCAAAGATTGATTTAAATAATGGGAATTTCCCAATTTGACTGTTTGTGTTCCATTGGAGGATTGAACCCATTGTGGTTTAATGTCTTAGATGCTGGGGGGGGTTGCGGGGGCGGGGGCGGAGGTGATAGGAATGTGTGCTACTCGTGTCGCTGGTAGTGGAAACGGGGGATGAGTGCCGAGTATGCCGGAGTTTCCTCGGCACCGGGGAGCTGCCGGGCCTGAGGGATTTGGATGAGACTGAACTGGTGGGGGAGGCCGACATGAGATAACTATTTTCTACAGAGTCTGTGACCGAGATGCTGTCAGCATTTGGGTAAGACTCGGTCCCGGGCAGCTCACTATCAGGTTCGCTGCTGCTATCTGACGTGTCGGAATCACTGGCAAATTGTAATTGCATGTAATGACATGCCAGGTCTGTTTGAGAGCCACAATGGCGGGTCGTCGGTGCTTGAGAGGCAGCAGCTTTGCTGCTGTCCGCGAGAGAGGTTTCGGTTTGGGTGGCTACACTGACTTTTTCTGTTTGAGTGGCAGCTGTCTTACTGGAAGGGGGGAGCTGCTATTCTGGTGTTTCCGTCCCGGTGCCCGCCGTAGGCGGCTCCTGGGAGGGGGTGCACCGGTGACTTTTGGGCGGGAGGGGGCTGGGAGCGGGGGAAACTCGGAACAGCTAGGCACCTGCTGAGGGCTGCTTTGCCGCCCTTCGGTTGGGGTCCATGTCTTCCTGATGATGTGTGAGGGACGGGGGGCGGCGGTACTTTTGGGCGGAAGACCCAGAGAGGAACAAGCTGGGCTGGCTGGGAGGTCCGACCAGCCCGTGGTGGGAGTCCACTTGCGCAAAAAAGTGTTTGTGCTGTGGTGCGTGTGGGGGATGGCCAGCGGAAGGGGGACCGTGACTAGCGGCTCCATCAGGGGGCGAAGGGGACGCTTTTGGGAGGCGGTGAGCTGAGGGGTGGCCTGGCCAGCTGTGCTGGGGGCTGCCGCGGTGGCCTTGCCACCACGTGCCTGGGTTAGGGAGTGACGTTTTTCGCTCTCACGCACTTTTTTGCGGGCCAGGTCGAAGGGAAGCTTTTCGTCTTCAGCCACCATATTTACATGTTTTTCACGGAGCCAGGCTGGGCATTTAGGATCGGTAGCCCCATGGGCGCCGCCACAGGCAGCACACAGGGGGCTAAGTGCTAAGGGCTAGGGGCTAAGTCTTTGGTTCGGTGTGCAGCACTGCACTTGCCGCAGCGGTGGGCGGGGTTTTTACAGCTAGACTCAACGTGGCCGTACCTTTGACAGATTTGACATCTGATTGGGTTGGGGTAGAACGGCTTCACTGGGTAAACACAGTCGCCCAGTTTGACACGACCACAGTCATCTCGGCACTTTGTGTCGAAGGTGACGAGGAAGCGATTGTCTTTACGGCGAGGGGCTTTTTCGGTGGTGGGCTTGGGGAGAGTGAGTCTTTGAATGGTGAGCACACTTTGGCCCTCAAAATCAAAGTTGCGCTCGATTTCGTCTTCGAGCATTTTCAAAACATCTGCGTCCATTAATATACCCGAGTGTGGTAGTTTTCAGGTTTGCCGCTATGGCGCTAGCATCGCTCCTATGCTGGGAGATAGGCAAAACTTTGATCGCCAGGGGCAGGATGGGGATTTGAATTTGATGGAAAGGAGCACGCCAATTTGTTGCCACAGATACAGGGCATGATAAAATCATATAAAAACCATGCACTGTTAAAATAACCCCTCTAGTGATACACCTTGGTGTACATGCTTGTAGCAGCAGGAGTGTACATACATCTTAGTTCTGTATGACGTGTCTTTGTGTGGACGACAGGGGCTCACAGCTGCCGGAGTCCGCATACCAGCTGCAGCTGCTGGGTTTGAACCTGCTGGCACTGCTGGCCCAGAACCGGGTGGGTGAGTTCCACACAGAGCTGGAGCTGCTGCCTGTGGAGGCCATCCACAACAACGTCTACATCAAGTACCCGGTGGCGCTGGAGCAGTACCTCATGGAGGGCAGCTACAACAAGGTCGGTCCTGCACAATATATTTCAGTGCGGATGAATACAAACCCAAATAATGCATACCTAAAATGGTACTGCAATACCTTTTTAATGATATTCTGGAAGATATGAATTATTTTGTAGTAATTTAACGTTTATTTTCTCGATTACCTTGTGCCACCGTTACCAGAAGGTGTTTATTGCGTATTCAGACCGTTAGACGTATAGAATATGTGCTCAAACAGGCCTAGGCGAATGTAATGTTAAGAGTAAAGGCTACGTTTTAGGATTCATTTAAGCGTGCGCGCCAAAATGGACACATGACAGCTTCACTAGCATCCCGGGTCTGATAAATTTGGTTCACGCTTACTGTTATGAGCCGTCGTCGAGAACGGTCAACTAACTGTCGAATCTATGGCGATGCTCCCGTTTTTCAGGACCCGTTTAGAAGAAAGGGGAAACCTTACAGCGGTTTCTGCATGAGTTTGCGAAACTTCGGTCTAGATTTGTGTTTGCCTGCATTATATGAAAAGTGTTTACAGTAAGCGCTGTAATGGCTGCGCTTTAACTCGCTAAACGACATCAACATGGTCTTTTCTGTAAATCGGCTTGCCAATTTTTCCTCAACTTGAAATGGCTTAGTAATCGCACATGGCCTCACCGAAGGTTGATGCTTTTGTTGATTGGGACCGCCCTACTCGGTCGGTGCCGGCTTTTCACTACCGGTTCTTCGTGGAGCTGCTGCTGGAGACCATCCGGGAGGAGATGGCCGCCTGCATGGAGAAGGCCTACGAGTGGATGGCCGCCCCCTAAGATCTCGAGAACCACGGTAGGTAGCGAAAAACGGTAAACGGCGTTGGGCTGCCCATCTACTTCTCCATCGAAAACATTTGTACCATTTTTTCTTCAGGTCACATTTAAGGTCACAAGAGGTCAAAACATGCCGTCATAGGGATAACATGTAAATTAAGTTTTTCGGCCATTACATCTAAACAAGAAAAGATGGAGAAAAACGACTTAAACTATATGAATCCTCTCAGCAAGCCGAATCGAATGATATATAATTTGACCTTGCTAGGTCAAATCAAGGATTTGACCTAAACTGAGGTCAGGTCAGGGTCAAATTATATAAAATGCATATCATTAGAACTGCAAAGATAAGGCAAGTCTAATGCAGTTAAAATAAATGGTCTATCAGCATCCGTTACTGAGTTATTCCGTAAAAACCATTTTTCCCGGGTATTTCCAATGGGGAGGTCATGCCTCGTACCTGACCTTAGGTCTTCGATATCAAAAATACCGGAACACATTTTAGAGAACTCGGTGGGGCCATTATGTGATATGAGTTTCAATCGGATAAGTGCACCCTGCTCCGACTTATGCTGTCTTAAACTTTTTTTAGGTCAGCGTCACTTGACCTGTACTGGTGACCTGACCTGAGATGACCTAACCTTAAAATTTTCATACAGAAGTTCTAAAAATGATGAGGGAAAGGTATGCCGAGTACGGCGGCGCTACGCGCCGCCGTTTTTCTGCTATCTCCGAAAAACCCGAGGGAGGGAGCGGGTACCCGCCCCCCGTCAATGCGCATGTTAAACTATTTTGCTGCCAAAACTTTCCTATTATTTCCGTCAAATTAAATTTTAGTCCTCCAGTATCTACAAAACCCCTCTCTAGGCCCTCTGTATTCTGCAGAATTAATCACACTTTTCGTAAGCCCTCGCTCGGCGCCCTGGTCCAGCGTCGAATCCGGGGAAGATAGAGGAAGGGATAAACACAGTAGTGGCTGATACGGGGAGGGGGCTTTGGGGGCCTAAGCCCCCAGAGATATATGGGTGTCTATAGTCAATGCATAGACTGAGGTGGTTCTGAGGCAATGTCGAGGGAGCTTATCGAACCCCCTTAGACCCTCCTCCCGGAATGACGACCTGATTCTGCCACTCATTCACATAAACATGATGAATGAAGTAACATCCAGCCCAAATGTGCCTTTTGGTCGAGTGAACACGATACAATCATGTGTTTGTGCGGGCTCCTCGCGTTGTTAATAACGTTTTAGCTTTCTCACCAACCTGCGATATTTTGACGGATCCCATTGGACGACTTAAAAAAGTGTATCACCTCTTTTACGACTCTACCAACAGCTTTCATAGGTCAGTGACCAGATTGATTATCTGCGTTTGTTGTGTTAGAAATGTTTTTTGCGCGTTTTAGTAGGCTGTTGGTGATTATAGATTTTTATCTTTCATTGACTTCACCTATAATTGGGTATGTGCCTGTTGGTGATTAATACATATACAGAGATACAGAGAACATGACTTCACCTTTCTGATCTGGCACCCCTGTTGTGAAATTAAAAATATATCTAAGTCCGACCAGGACCAGCGTGTTCGAAGGGAGGATGGTGCAGGAGCAATAAGGCACAGGCGGATCCAGGATTGCCGATCGGGGGGTACCTTTCCGGGGGGCGCCATCCAGACCAGGGGGCGCCACTTATGACCGGGAAAACCTATCAGGTGGGCGCCAAATCCTGTCGGTGGGCGCCGACTTTCGTATCCTCGGGGGGGGGGGGGAAGCGACATTTCAGGGGGCGCCATCGACCTTTCAGGGGGCGCCGAGGGCCGATGGGGGGGCACGTGCCCCCTTGCCCCCCTGGATCCACCTATGATAAGGCATTTGCTTTCGCTGACCATGAGTTTTACATACTTTCCATGAAAAACGATATGTTCTTTGAGATATAGGACCCTGTTTCCTCCATTCACCCCTCTCTACCTGAATCCGCCACTTTTCGGCGCTGATGTATGCGGCAAAGTACCTAGGGCTCCGCGGTATCCCCAGGGCTTCATAGGTTTTCTGAACCAGAGGCGGATTCAAGGGGAACAATCCAGCTATGCCCCCCACCCCCTGAAGGGAAACGGACGGGGCCAAGCCATTTCATGCTCCCCTCTCCCGCGAAGTAAACGACGAATCGTCAGTAAAGGCATTCTGAGGCGCGCTGGCTCGTTCGAATGGTGCGTGCAGCGTTGACTCCATCAGCCGCCACTTATGCCGTTCAGCGTTATTTTCCCTTTTCTTAGGGCCCCCAAATTTTCAGGGACAGCGTCGTGACTTTCACGGGGTGCATGAGGTCGATTGGGGGAGGGCAAGTGCCCTCACTTGCCCCCCTCCTGGACCCACTTACGGCTCGTTACGAGTCGCGTCTCTACTAAACTGCTCGCATGTTGACACAACGGGTCCCGTATCGTATGGAAATCATGCCTCCATGGGCCAGGCTGCAGCAGGAATCGATTATTTAGGGCCGCAACGGGGATTTTCTCTGATGAGAGCCGATCAAACAATTCTGCTGCATCTTCTCATGACACTGACATGATCGTTTCTCTACTCTTTATTTTTTACGTCGAACACAATAGAAAATGTTAGCGAAATACGATTTTATTGGGTAAATGCGATTCGTGACAGCTTCTGCAGGGTAAAATGGGCCATCACGCATTATATGACATGTGAATTTACGGCGCAATCACACCCGATAGGAGGAATAGAGGAGAGTAGACATCACGGCTGTAATCGTTACCTGGCTTAAGATGGTAAACGCTGAAGGTTAATCAGTTAATATAAGGAAACGTATTTCAGAGTTTTCCAAAACTATTATCATAATGTAGGTATTGATATAATGGAGCCCGGCAGGGCCAGTCATAAAAAACAGGAATCCATATTTAACAACTTCTGACAACATTTGTAGTCTTAGTACAATTGAACTTGAAGCATGAAATCGGAAGGAGCACAGCTAATTAAGGAGTCACAGCGTATGCCACTACTACGTCTGCTTAAATAGAAAACCAACACAAGGCCCGCTTTGAGCGCGGCGAATAAATTTACTGATATGCGTTGAAAGGCGCCATGACGATCACTAGTCACTCCCAAGCGCGGAGCGAGACAATGACGCGAGGTATACAACTAGAAGCTGCATAGGTGAGTTTGGCACACCGATTCCTCACAATCGGTACTGAGCACGTGCTCACGCTTGTCGAACACGGATAAATTACGAACAGGAAGAAAAGCGACAGGAACTCCACAAAGTCGACCTAACTGACTACTCTACACAGCGTCAAGCAGGATACCTTGTCCGTCCGATAGCAGGTATAAATCTTCGACGCTGCTCATGCCTCAAAAGCAGCTTGCAATTTCCTCAGTTGTAACAGCACTCCTATAAATCCAACTCAGCCACAACTACGCAGTTCCAACCCTGACGTAAAAAACGAAGTTCAAGAAAACCACATATGATCTGGCAGTCACCCAGAACTGCCACAATCGCTGACTAGCAACCAGTTTGAATTGTCCTCTGGGAATACAGGATACCTTGATTAAGACTACATGCGTCTAAGCTAGCATCAAGATAGACATCGTAATGGAAAATTATCTCGGATGACCTCGCCGCCTCGGAGGAGCAGCGAAAGACGGCAATCCCGCACGGCTTCCCGTCACTGGCGTTACTCACTAGGTAAGTAAACGGCACCACAGCGGTCGCAAGGAGCGCCGCATTCGACCGAAAACGTCTCGCCCACTCTCATTAATTGCTTATTTCATACGTAGCCCTAGTTTTTCATACAACCTGTTCGACGATTAGAACTATTAGAGGAAGAATGTAAGTGTTAAGCACTCCAAAAATGCAGCAGAATAAAGACACCAAGCATACTCATTGATTGATTGATGATTGATTGATCAAAAGCTTAAAAAGACACACACGAGACGTGAAATCTACGCAACAAATGATCATAGCCTTCTGATAGCCAGTCGAGCAGTCCGGGTAGAGAAAAGGTAGAAAAAAGAAAATACAAAGACAAAAGTGCAAGCGCCAGCCTTACAACAGACCCCTATCGAATACATTCACGATTAGGCATAGAAGTGAAATCCAGAGCACTTCTACCTAAGTCGGATCACACATAGAGAATGCTTAGAGTAGCAGGGAACGGCTGCTTTGGAAACCACCCCACAAGACGCAACGACACCCTAAACCGTCTATAAATACCGATTCTGGCCATCCTGATAATCGTATTGTCCGTAGAGCTTGCAACTTTTCTTTCGGACTGATTTCTGACTAGTTATCACCAGCATCTCTGTCAGCGGCCGAACGGCTTTGTAGAAGTTACACGCACCTGGTAATTCAAATTTAATCGGCACACTCCACATGCAACTGTCTACTTTCAACGTACGCCATACCGCGGGTGGTGCAGGCCCGAACATTTTTAACTGAAGTTGACTGGCAACTGACTGGTGACAGAGTGACCTGAGCGGCGCGGCCGTCCCTGTGCTTTGTTTAACAATAAACTTAGGCTTCTACATAAGCCCTTCATTGCTGGAGTTGCTCGTTTGGATGGTGGGGTTGGAGTCTGCGTGACAAGTCCCTCTGTGACTTGAGTAAGGCTCCGAATCCAAAAACTGAATTTACAGCAACTTATAATTAATGACAAAAATAGGAAGAGAGTGCATCAAAAGAGTGGAAACGTCAACAACGGCGAGGTGGCCGGATGACTAGCGCCAGTTTCCGGCTTATCTGCTGCATACCAAAACGGTGAGCAAATGGACCCAGTATCAGCACCTGTCACCGTGAAGTGCGATAAGGCGCCGGAAGTGAGCGCCCACGCTAAGTTCCACAGCAAAGCTAGGAAGTTTTAACAAAGTAGCGTGCTTCATTAAAATGACGTAGCTGACGTCAGTCTACTGCAGTTAATGCTGAAAGAAAAAGAGCCGGGGTTCATCGCTGTCTGAATATCCCGGCTTGGATCTTAGTTTGAGTTAACGTCTCATCTCTCTCCTGCCAAAGAAACTTCATAGACAAACATTGATGATAATGTTTGGCAGCTTGAAAACCAAACAGAATGTTAGATTCGCCTCTTCCTTCTCCTATAATCGCCACTTTTTCAACACGAGGTCTTCCGAGCCTTCCGAAGACATGCTAAGAATAAAAAGAAACGCAAAGCAAAGCTCCACTCGGAGGCTTTCTTGGCCGGCGGGCCGCATTCTGAGGGACGCAATGCCCCAAAGTGATGTCATCCTGGAGCTGAGTCCCTGACATATTCAAAACTGATATCGGATACTCTCTTCTGGAAAATATCGTAAAGTAGTCTACTATTCAGACACACAATTTGTCAGCCAATAACGGCGCTCAACACATTTCTACAATAAAACTGCAAAATACCAACGATAAAAGGCTCGTGTACATCCACTACTCGGGCGAAAATATGACACCGAAGGAGCGTTCATCTAAATCGTGGTATTTAATACCTACACCGCACAGCGTAGTTCTTTCTGCTTCCCTGAAAAGACTAGATCATCTGTAACTTTAAAAATATCCCCTCCCACAAGACTCAAAATAGTTTCGCTGTTCTTCACGTCTGCACCATGCGAAAGACTTGAATTCGGGTTGACTGGATTTTTCTCGATTCCCTTCGTGTCATGGACATATTCCTAACTTAACATCCAGGAAAACCTTAGTTACAAAGCCTTCTTTGCAATCAGAGCTTTCTGAAAAAGGCAACATTTTCAACATTGTAAGGAAACATGTTGTTGAACCTTTTTAACGAGTGATGTAATGATAATCCGGTCCTATTTTATATTTCTCGATTTTCGCAGGTTGTAATACAAATGAAAGCTCTCACCAGCAAATCTACAAAACGCGCAGTTGTCGCTGACTTTTCTCCGGACGAGGCAAGTATCTGTTTTATAAGATTCAGCAATATCAACCTTTTCCTTCCTGGCCATCCTGAAAAAATTGCGAGTGAAATGTCTTGCTTTCACCGCAGTGTGGTCTCCAGAAGGTCACATTGCGGCGAAACGGGAAGGTGGAAAGAAAAGCTGCATACCCAGATGCGCATTGGAATATCGCACAAAAATGTTTTGGTAATTTACGATTTACAAAAGGGGCCTCGAAAATAATCGGACACAACCTTTGAAATATAAGCCTCTAAACTAAGAGAATGAAATGAAGTACCTCCGCTATAATATTATTTTCTAAATAAAAATAACTGAACTAATGTGGCCCTTGCATCGGCCGTCCTTATAATACATGCATTCTAAACGGGATTCCTTACCTCAAACACATTCAAAACAAATAGGTTTTCCGGCCCTCTCCCTCGACCGCCCTAAGTCACCCAAAATATAACTGAAAACAATAATATCACATAAATTAGCAGTCATAGGTGCATCCCTTATCACATCATATGGACAAACTTTGCGCGTTACCGCGAAAATCCTCGATGCCGCATTCATTTGCAGTGCTGCTCCTGTTTTTATCATCAGAATGGCATCGGCCACAACTAACACTGAGGTTTATGATCAGTTTGTTCAGTTACCTTTCACAGCCTCCCGAGCCGCCAGAATTAGGGGATGGAGGCTGTTGAGCGGTCGGCACGTCTTCATGAAAGGATGTTTCAGCAGTTCCGCCGCAGTGGGACGCTTATCCACGTCCACCTCCAAGCACAGATCCAAGAACTCCTGGAACCCTGCGGACAGCTTGCTGCGCTCCTTAATTTCTGGCTTTCCGTTGGTAGCGATCAGATACAACGCTCGAAGCGGATTCTCGTTAAGATATGGGGGTTCGCCCTCAATCATCTCAATCGCCATGATGCCCAGCGACCAGACGTCCACCTTGGGCCCGTACTGCTTGCGCGTGACCACTTCAGGCGCCATCCAGTAAGGAGTTCCCACCATGGTGGTTCTTTTACTCTGCTCAGGAGATATTTGCGCGCAGAATCCGAAGTCGGTCAGCTTCACGTTTCCATCCATGCCCAGGAGGATGTTGTCCGACTTGATGTCGCGGTGGATGACGTGGTTGACGTGCAGGAACTGGAGCGCCTGCAGCACCTCGCGGCATACGGCCGCGATCTGGCCCTCGTCCATGCACGTCTCGGTGACGACGTCCGTCAGCGAGCCGCCCGGCAGGTACTCCATCACCACCCACAGCTCCTCCCCCACCAGGAAGCTGTCCAGATAGTTCACCACGTTCGGGTGCTTGTTCTCGCGCATCACCATGATCTCGTTGATGATGAGCTCCTTCTTGGGCTGTTGCGACAGGTTCATCTGCTTGATGGCCACTTCGACGCCGGTGGCCGTCTCGATGGCTGTGAACACGGTGCCCGAGGCGCCCTGTCCGATCTTCTCCATTTTCGTATACTTCCTGAGTGGATCGCCTATGGTTACTATCTGTCTAAGCCGTTCAAGAATCTCTTCATCCGTCATCTTGTTCTTTGCAGGGGGCCGTTTTCCCGACGGCGGCACGTCGCCGTTTGTTACCGCCTCAGACTTGCTCTTCTCCGGAGAGCTTCCGTTGGTCGCCGGCGAAGACACGGGTGACCCAGCAGGAACCTCGGACGGGTCTTCTTCGATGGGCTTGGTGTAGATGGACTTGGTTCGCTCGTGGCGGGCAGGCACCGGCGGAGGGGGTGGAGACCCCTCCTCCTCATCAGGCCGCTGGGCGCTGGCAGTTACCTCCGGAGCGGCTTCCGGCGGGACGACGTCTACCTGTGGGGTCTCTTCAGTGAAGCGCACGGCCGGTGTCACCTCCACTGAAGCCACGTCAGCGCCAGGCGGGGACTCGTGTTCCGGAGATCCTACCCACAGCGGGTTGTGCTCTACCGGCTTGGGCTGGATCATGTACTTGGGAGGCTGCTGTTTCGTTGAGGCGTCGTAATAGTTGAGTGCGTCGATGACAGCCTGAGGATGGCTCCGCTGCTCTTGCGGGCTGATGTTGGAGCTGTTCAGCAGGCTCGCCCACTGCTCTGGCATTCCCGTGAAGTTCCCCGTGTATGGGTCGAACCCCACGTGGACGGTGTGCTCGAAATTAGTCGGGTATGAAATGGCCGACTTGTCGGGGTACTTTTTGATGGTTTTTGCTTTAAGCCGGCGCTTCCGCTCGTCCTCCGGCTGGCGCGGCAGCGGCTTCAGGTCCACGTGGAGTGCATCGACGCCGCCACAGGAGCGGACACTCGTCATCCGGACCGGCGGGGCAGGCGGCTTGTCCAGGTCCGTCATTACGGCAGCGGTGTTCTACCGGAAGTGGACCACGTCCCACAGCAAACAGATGTATGTTGTTTAATGGTGAAGCGGAATGTTCTGACAGATGCACGTGAAGCAGGTCCAGGGAGCTGATGCCACCTGAAACGAAACAAAACGTTAACAAAGTGAAGGAAAAGTGCATGGATGTTTTGTGTAATTCCAGTTGGATGTGTTTCTGATATCAGGTAATCTTTAAAAAGTACCAGGATATGGAAAAATACATTTCCTGTAGCAGATCAAGAATATAATGCAAGAACTGGAAGACACCACTTAAACAAATGGAACATGCATGCAACATTTGAAACTGAAATATAATGCAAACTCACTGACTCCTGTATGATGTGAAATATTTATGATGAAAAAGTACCAAAAAAGTGGCAAACAGAAGGATTTTAAGTGTCAATAATTGTCAAAGTCAATTACTAAGACTTCTATTATTTGATACAGAGAGCTTAAGTATGCTGAAAGACTCCATGCAATGTAATGCAAAAAATTCAACTTAAAAGTGTAGAGTGTTCCAAATGTAGTGAGCTAAGGCCTGATGAGGGAGGAAGAGCATTACATGGCCTCACGTAACTTCTGGCCGACAAGTAGGTATAGGGTGATACAAAGGCTGGCCACTCTTATCAAAATTAAAGCTGCTCACAGGGAATTCATCGCTCGCGCTGAGTAACATCAGGAAGCATAGCGGCCAGGATCCGATCTGCCCTCTCTGTTGGAGTGCCTTGGAAACTATGGAGCACCTCCTATTAGAATTTGAAGAGCTGACAGAAGAGCGCAGGTGGGCGCAGTATAGGTACAGGGTGACACTGAGGAGGAACATAACAGTGGAGAGACTCATTATGAGCTCAAATGATGGAGACAGCCTCACGATACACTACATTTACACAGCATGAGTGCGGAGGGAATTATCGGGAAAGCCAGTCATAAGCTGTCCTTCCTAGAGCCTTCCTTCTGCCGGACACATAGCATGCATTAGTGTATGTTGATTAAGGCCATCAAAGTGTTGATGTTGCATCCAAAGGATGGAGCCAACCACCCAAGTATCAAAAGTAACGATAAGAATGCCTGAAATATTTGGTCGATCACTTATGCCATAGAGGAAAAGAGTATCATAATGTGCCTTAGAGTGTGCCAAAATGCAGCAAGTGTGAAAAGTATAGGGTGCAGCCTATATGAAATGACATGAAATTTATTTATTGTGACATCCAGGTAATGTTCGGTTTCGGTTTGGAATGAGATGACAATACTGATAATAAAGACAGATTAGACCTACAGCGACCCGATGGTACAACAGCTACAAGTGACCCAGAGAAGGCTGCGATCCTTTCTGCTTTTTTCTCCAGTGTGTTTACTGTCGAGCCCACCAGTGAAGAAGCCCCAAACATCCTTGCTCATAACGATGTGAACATTTTGGAGGACTTTAACATTACCCCAGCCATGGTTGAAACCAAGTTACAGAATTTGAAATGCTCTTCCTCTGCTGGACCAGATGGGCTCCATCCTCGTGTACTGAAGGAGGCAGCTTCAACTCTGAGCATTCCGCTTTGCTCTGTTTTCAGAAAATCGCTTGCAAGCGGACAGCTCCCAAGTGACTGGAAGGTTGCTGAGGTGGTCCCTGTTTTTAAGAAGGGAGGCAGGTGTGACCCGTCCAATTACCGGCCTGTGAGCCTCACATCCGTTCCATCTAAGGTAATGGAGTCTCTTGTTAGGGATGCTTTGCTAGCTCATATGCAGGAAACCGGCCTAATGACCAATGCACAGCACGGCTTTGTACCCAAGCGTTCCTGTACTACCCAGCTTCTTAGCTCTCTTGAGATCTGGACTAAACTGCTTGAGAACAGGAAGCCAGTTGATGTTGCCTACTTGGATTTTGCTAAGGCGTTTGACTCAGTGCCCCACAAGCGTCTCAGCTGGAAACTGTTCAGTCTTGGAGTGCATGGCCGTGTCCTGGACTGGATTAAGGCCTTCCTTTCTGGAAGGAAGCAACAAGTCAGGGTCAATGGAGTGCTTTCTGACTGGGCACCTGTCACCAGCGGTGTACCACAAGGTTCCGTGCTGGGCCCCACACTGTTTGTGTTGTTTGTTAACAACTTGCCCGAGGGACTGACTTGCAGCGTGCGTCTCTTTGCTGATGATGCAAAGCTGTTCAGTGATGTGGGTAGCCAAGATGGATGGAGAAGCTTGCAAGACGATCTCCACCGTCTTGAAGCCTGGTCTGACCAGTGGCTTCTACCTTTCAACATCTCCAAGTGTAGTGTTCTCCACCTTGGGCGTGTTAACCAACACCTGTTTACAGCATGGAGGGTCGAGTTCTTGCTGCATCGGCCATTGAAAAGGATTTGGGTGTGTTTGTGGATGAGGATCTCAAGTTTAGATGGCATGCAGCCGCTGCTGTCTCAGTCCCGGCGCCGGGACTAGGTTTGGTCCCGGCGGGACTAAAGACGGGACCAAAGGCTAGACACCGGGACTGTGCCGGGACCAGAGCCAGTCCGGATAAAGAAAAATTCATGATAATGGTTTCCACATTTCATCTAATAATTTTTGGGGCTTATCGACGCACCAACTGCCAGGGTCATATGGCGTCGCCAACTCTTTCCCTCTTGGAAGGGTTTCTCGGGAGCCAGCTTGCTCCTTGTTCAGGGAAGCCGCCGGGCCTTGAATCCGGGTCGGCTGCGTGGAAGCCAGCTACGCTGACCACTCCACTACCGCGCCCCCACATTTCATCTAAAACTAAGATAAGAGATAAAATATAACTGTGACTTTCCAGCACATCATTGCCTCCTTGATGCAATATTCCAACTTTATAATTTTTTTTCATCATCAACTTTTTTTATTTCATTTCTTATATACAGACAGGGGATAGAAGTAAATAAAGAGACCAGCAAAAGAATACATGAACAAGGCAAAGCAAAAGGAGCAACAGAATAGAACTATACAGGCACACAGTATAAAACAAGAGGAAGTAAGCGAACAGAATCAGATTAGAGCAAATGTTTAACATAGAATGAACAAGACATAAGTTCCTGGCATGAGGCAGTAATCATGGAGCGGGAATGAACAGAAAAAGTAACACAAAACAGAGACTGACATGTCATAACAAAACAAGAAGAGCATTAAAGAACGAACTGGACAGAAAAATAACGCCAAAAACATACTTGAAGAGGCAAAATAAAACAAAGCAGCAAAACAACAAGCAAACAAAAACAGGGGACGCAACAAAATAAGCAATGTTAAGTAATAAGTAGTTATAAGTATAGGGCCCACATATGTTGAACATATTAAATCTTAAAAAACCATTAGTAGAAGTAACAAAAACAGTGAGTAAGTACAAGCACCTAATCAGACCAGGGACCTATCAAACATTAAATCAAAGCATGTGATCAGTGCGAATAAAAAGAATGTGATCAGTGCGAACAAAAAGGAAACAAAACAGAACGAAAAACAGGCTAAAAACACAAGCAAAGCAAAGTCACATATAAGCAGGCAAACAAAAAAAGATGCGCTCGGTGAGATCAAATTAAGGTACTAACGGAAACGAACCAAAGACGAAAAGAACAAAACAAGTAAGCAGAAAGGTGGGCTGGCTGAGAGTCCAAAGAGAGCCAGACAGCGGTGCGCACCGTAGGCCAGCACGATAAGATGAGATGAGATGAGATGAGATGAGATGAGATGAGATGAGAAAAGATAAGATAAGATGAGCACAATAAGATGAGAAAAGTATCAATTCAACTAGATGAAAGAGAAAAAATAATATTGCACACACACAGAACAGAACACAGCTCTCACTAAGTTTCTCACTAAGTTTCACTAACTAAGTTTCATTCTTTGGAAACAACATTTTCAGATGTAGTTCCCATTCCCTCACTTAATTATAAAGCAACTCAGTGACACAACCAAAATACAACCCAAAAATGGTGGGTACTGGGGTCAAAATCACTTTGAATTGAAGAAAAAGACGTTTTTTGCATATACCTAGATACTGGAAGGCATAAAAACATGTGGTGATCTGTGTGGCTTTGTATTCCTTGCATATATTGTGGTGTGCATGATGCACGGCTTGCTTGTTAGGCTTGCACTTCGCATGTGGCATTGATGCATGTTGGGAGCGCTATTGTGTTGTACGCCACGCTTGCATGAGAGTAATGTTGCTGCACCGTCTGTTTCAGATGCTGTCGAAATGAGTTAGATAAAGCCTAATACATTGAATAGGCAAATCATGTTTTTACTACAATTTATCTATCTCATTTGTCTACCTCCTCGGAAGTTATTGTCTACAACACATGAACAATGGATAAGTTTCTGAAACCTGATCGCTTTGATGCAGACCCCAACTCCAGCAACTCACCACAGCAATGGCGCCACTGGGAGAGAACTTTCACGAACTTCCTTACAGAGATCAGTGTGCATGGACCTAACAAACTGAACACTCTCATCAACTATGTGTCGCCAGGAGTTTACGAACACATAGCAGACTGCACTACTTACGAGGAGGCCATGAAAACTCTACAAACACTGTACATAAAACCTAAGAGTGACATTTTTGCAAGACATATACTTTCGACACGGAAGCAGGAATCTGGTGAGACGTTGGATCAGTTTTTGTCGAGCTTGAAGCTGCTTAGCAAAGACTGTGATTTTCAGGCAGTTACAGCAGACCAGAACCGAAATGATCATATTCGGGATGCTTTCATTAATGGTCTACACTCATCTGCTATCCGCCAACGTCTGCTCGATAACAAGTCATTAGATCTTCAAGCAGCATTCGAGCAGGCACGATCTCTTGAAACAGCACAGAAGCATGCAGAGTCTTACGCTCGACCAGGATTTACAATCAACGCTGCAACTGGGCTTCCCACAACTACAGTCCCAGATCTGCAACTGGAACAGCCAGCTCAGACTGGCAGGCTAAACGAACCTACCGCAGCAGCAGCACCATCAGCCACAACAACTGCAAAATGCTACTTCTGTGGGTATGCCAGACATCCAAGATTCAAGTGCCCGGCGAAAGATGCAAAATGCAGTGCATGTGGTAAGCTTGGACACTTTGCAAAAGTATGTAGGTCTTCAAATCGAAATTCTAAAGGAACCTCAGCCGCAGTACCGACACTAGCTGCTGCACCAGACACGTCCTCTCAAACTGCCACATTGGCTGCCTCACCCAGCTGCCTTTCTAAGGCGGTCATGACAGCCAAGGTGAATGGAGAGACTGTAAGTGCCTTAGTGGACACTGGCAGCTCGCAAAGCTTCGTTAGCTATAATCTTGTAGTCTCTCGTGACTGGAAGCTGTTTCCAGCTGATGGGGAAGTTTCAATGGCTTCAACCTCGCTAAGCTCCACTGTACAGGGATACTGTGTGGTAGACATTAGTGTTACTGATCATGTGTACAACAATATGAAGCTCACTGTGCTGCGTGATTTGTGTGCCGATGTTATTCTGGGCCATGATGTTCTTGACGAACACTCCACAGTGGAAATTCCTTTCGGTGGACCTCGTCCATCTCTAACAGTGTGTGGCTTGACTGCAATGAAGGTGCCTCCACCTTCGTTGTTCTCGAATCTGTCCCCTGACTGCAAGCCTATCGCTGTAAAGTCAAGGCGGCACTCCAAACCGGATGAACAGTTCATCAGTGCAGAGATAGACAGACTACTGGCAGAGGGGATAATAGAGCCTAGCAACTCCTCATGGCGAGCCCAAGTGCTGGTCACGGCCAACGAGAACCACAAAAAAGCGTATGGTCATAGACTATTCGCAGACTGTGAACCGTTTCACGCAGTTGGACGCATACCCGCTGCCTAACATAGACCAACAAGTGCAAAAGATCGCGAGCTATCAGGTGTTCAGTACTTTGGATCTGAAAGGCGCATATCATCAGATATCCATAAAACAGGACGAGAAACCGTACACAGCCTTCGAGGCTGACGGTAAGCTGTATCAGTTTCGCAGAATACCCTTTGGGGTGACCAACGGCGTTGCGGCCTTCCAAAGGACAATTGATACTATCATCAAAGACGATGATCTGAAGGACACGTTTGCCTATGTCGACAATGTAACGGTCTGTGGAAAGACAAAAGCTGAACACGATGAGAACCTGGAGCGCTTCCTTGCTACTGCAAAGTGCTACGGTTTAACGTTAAACCAGGACAAGTGTACCTACGGTGCTGAATCAGTGGATCTGCTGGGCTACAGCATAGCTAACGGTGTCATCAAACCTGACGCTGATAGGCTGAAGCCTCTCATGGATCTTCCTGTGCCACATGACACAGCCTCCCTCCGCCGTGTTATGGGTATGTTCTCACACTACTCTCGCTGGATAGCCGGATTCTCGGAGAAGATACGCCCACTCGTTCAGCACAACACATTTCCTCTCGATCAATCAGCCATCAACGCGTTCAACAGCTTGAAGGATGACATTGCTAAAGCTGTCGTTTGCTCGATCGACGATACCGCCCCGTTTGTTGTAGAAACGGACGCTTCAGACCACGCTATTGCGGCTACACTCAACCAGAATGGTCGTCCCGTAGCATTCTTTTCCCGCACACTGTCCGCTGCTGAATGCCGACACTCGTCTGTGGAAAAGGAGGCATACGCAGTAGTAGAGGCTCTACGAAAGTGGAGGTATCTGCTGTTGGGACGTAATTTTCAGCTGGTCACTGATCAGAGATCTGTTTCCTTCATGTTTGACGGAAAACAAGCGGGAAAAATAAAAAATGACAAGATCATGCGGTGGCGCATTGAGCTCTCATGTTTCTCGTATGATATAGTGTACCGACCTGGCCGAGAGAACGCTGCAGCGGATGCACTGTCTCGGAACTTTTGTGCTTCCATGGATATGAACACTCTGAGAGATCTTCATGTCTCTCTTTGTCACCCTGGCGTGACTAGAATGACACACTTTGTCAGATGCAGAAATCTACCCTACTCGGTAAATGATATCAGGAGTATGACCTCATCATGTCCAGTCTGCGCTGAGATGAAACCTCAGTTTCACACATCGACCCCGGGTACGCTGATCAAGGCTACCCAGCCCTTCGAAAGACTTAACATAGACTTCAAGGGACCACTGCCCTCCACATCGAGGAAACGGTATTTGCTGGTCGCTGTGGACGAATTTTCAAGATTCCCGTTTGCCTTTCCGTGCTCGGATATGACTTCTAGTACTGTCATAGATTGCTTAAGTCGGCTCTTCGCCATATTCGGCATGCCAGCGTATATCCATTCCGATAGAGGCTCGTCCTTCATGTCAGAGGAGCTGAAGAAGTTCCTCCACAGTCGCGGAATAGCGTGCAGTCGGACCACTGCGTTCAATCCTCAGGGGAACGGACAGGTGGAACGATATAATGGCACTATCTGGAGAGCCATTTCTATGGCTCTTCGATCCACGAGGTCTGGATGTCTCACAGTGGGAGTCGGTTCTTCCAGATGCGTTGCATTCGATTCGAAGTCTTCTGTGCACAGCCACTAATGCAACCCCGCACGAGCGTGTTTTCCAGTATCAGCGTCGTTCAACCAGTGGTCACTCTGTGCCGACCTGGCTGGCTAACCCCGGAACTGTGCTTATGAAAAGACATGTTCGTGGTAGCAAATATGATCCATTTGTAGATGAAGTTGAGCTACTGGAGGCGAATCCCCAATATGCTCATGTTCGCTTGGCGGACAGGCGGGAGACTACTGTCTCCGTCAGACACCTGGCTCCGCGAGGAAATACTGTCATGGGCGAGGGCCTGCCACCAGACAATCCACCTGACTCGGAGGTTCCACCTGACTCAGACAATCCACCTGACTCAGAGGTTCCACACAGCGTGGCGAAGCTGCGGTAGAGAATCGAAGATCGGAGGATGACACCCGTGAGTCAGGGGCTCAATGCACTGGAGGCTTAGCCAACACACGTGAACAACCATTAGAGTCGATACCGGAGTCTGTTCCGGAGCCTGCCCCCGTGATGAGACGATCCTCAAGGACCACTCGTTTGCCGGATCGTTATCGTGATTACCAAATGTAATGTAAGCTTGACACGCCCATGCTATGAGAGGTGATTAGTCATACATATTCAGATGTTTAGTGCGTGTGTTACGACGAGAGAAGATATATTTTCACATGCTGTCTCTGTCCAGCATGGCTTAGTCGACTCAAAAGCATTCAGTTCTGAAGTGGCTTTCATTTGTGTTTTCATTCTTTAAGCGCTAAATGCAATATGCTAATGTAGCGCAATTCTGAGGCATGGGAGAATGTGGTGATCTGTGTGGCTTTGTATTCCTTGCATATATTGTGGTGTGCATGATGCACGGCTTGCTTGTTAGGCTTGCACTTCGCATGTGGCATTGATGCATGTTGGGAGCGCTATTGTGTTGTACGCCACGCTTGCATGAGAGTAATGTTGCTGCACCGTCTGTTTCAGATGCTGTCGAAATGAGTTAGATAAAGCCTAATACATTGAATACGCAAATCATGTTTTTACTACAAAACAAAAGCTTGATTGAAGAGAATTCTGGAATTCGCGATTGGAAATGGCCGTCCCTACCAACCACATTGTTTCAATTGCCTTCTCTCTCTAAAAAATACTTAACAGTATTTCAAATTACCTACGTCTGTGCGTTATGTCGTGAATAAAACGTAAATGGCTTCAATTTCTTCAACAACATTCAACTACCGCATCCACGCTTCGTTGTCGTAGACAACAACAAGAAAAATAATGAAGATAAAAAACAAGTGTGTGCCACTACTGTCTTTGAAGCAAAATTCAACTGAGCAGAAGCACAAGCTTTAGTAGCCTCAAGGCTAAAGGGTATAATAAACCATGTGATAATTCAGTAAAATTTTCCTTTATTATGTTCTTAAACGTGATAATACACTATTTGTCTTTAGTGCGCAGTCTGCGGCTACTGTAATTTTTTGTCTATTACAAGCAAATATTGTTATTGGTATTAATAATTTTAAAATTTAATTTGTGAAAAATAATTGAAAGGCGTTTTGATACGAATCAAAGAAGACATTTTTTGCTACTAGCTTTGCTTACTAACAGACCTATGCTTGGCCTCCATATTTGGAAATCCATACATGGACATTAGTTTGTGTGTGTGTGTTGGTTGGTTGTTGGGGGCAAGATGGTTGGGGGAGGGAAGGAAGGAAAGAAGGAAGGGGGTGGTGCTTACCTAATTGTTTTTGGAAAACTACCTAGGTATGTAAAACATTAATTGTCAGTTCCTTCATCCAATGTATCAACTCGCATAATTCTTCATAAACAGCCAAAAAACAGTCCTGTAGTCACATGGCAACTGCAAAAGTGATGTGTCAAATTGCTCCTGTGCTTTGGTGATTTGATCTTAAGGCTCTTGAAGGTATTTGTGTCCTGGCTTTCCCTGATAAAACTTAGGTAAGCTTATTGATTGAATGTTTATGGATGGACTGAAGGGAGGTGTGATACAGCTTGAATTTGGATTGATGTATAATTTCTTAGGTACCTTTTAAGGGTTTAACATGCAAATGTTTCCTCAGAGAACATTGTCAGATAATTGTGGCCATTTTTCATGATGGTAGGTAAGGATTTCCTGAAGCTATAGTTCATACCTTATGTTGATTTGCTTATGTAATGATGATATAAATTTGCTCTTATAATGTTTGGCTCTTAATCCACAAGAATTAGTATGTTTAAAAGCCAATAAGTGGGAAAAAGGCTGCCGGGACCAGGCCGGGACCACATCTTTCTCGCCGGGACCAGGCCGGGACCAAGAAATGTTGGCTGGGACCGGGACCAGCTTTTTCCAAAAAGTCACACCTCTATTCAGCACCCTCTATTCCACTCCCTCCCCTTCATTGTCTGCAGTCTGTTCCGCTTTTTAGGGCTTGTTCCAGCGCCTCCTTAGAAAAAGATGAGAGTAGCTTGGAGTAAGTCGGAGCAGGCGCAAAAACCGGTGTTCGCTGGACCGATTTTGGATGAGATTGGATGAGATATCAGCTGATTGTGCCTGATCAGCACCTATATGGCGGGCGTGGCGCAGCTAAGAAACTAATCAAATTTGATTGAGGCTTCTGATACTCATTTAATGTATTTTAGTGAAAGTGGAATACAGAAAAACAATGTAATCAAAACATTTAGCTGCCCACAAACGTCGTTTCTCACTGTAAAACAACTTATTTTAGTTTCTCAATTGAAATTTGTGCGCCACAATTGAGCTCCTCCAACCTCCTCTGAAAAACCACCTTTCGTTTGAGAGGAGGTTGGATTAGATTTGAGATGAGCTTTGGCAAGCGTGGAGGAAGTTTAAGGAGGCGCTGGACCGGGCGAGAGGAAGTTGGAGAAGCTTTGAGGAGGTTGGAGCAGGTTTGAGGGGGCGCTGGAATAGGCCCTTATTAGGCTGGTTTTCGACGGTTTTCAACGGCATGTAAGGCTTTGGAGGGTTTTTAGAGACTTGACTAGCGTCACCTAGCGGGTAACCCTGCTGTAAAGTCTGTTCCTGGCCGCGCCTCCTCCTCCCCTCTCTCTCGTCGGTGTTGCAAATAAAAATAAAAAATTGAAATGTGAGTGAGTAGTATGTGTTATCTTCTTTCTTGTTGTCGGTAGGTATTTTGGTTGTCGGTTGCCAACCACTAGTTAGTAGACACACCGTGTGTGGTGGGAACAAGAAAGGTAAGATACCTTTACTTAACCCATAATCCAGGTATCTATTGATTTGTGCGTTGAGGAGGATGTGTGCATTGTCATTGTCTGAGTGAGTGAGTGTTGGTTTTGTTGTGTGTGCTGTCATCATAAGTTTGGCTGCCTACCTATTTTAGGTATTTAGCTAGCGGACCCTAGAGACGAAAAGTGATATTACACACTTAAATTTCACTTTGATTTCCTGGTTTGACCAATAAAATTCACCGGAAGGAGGAGTATGACCCACTGCCTTCAGGACATTAAACAGAAGTATTTTGTCCGGAAGTGGACAGGGTTCTTATGAATGTCCCCAGTTTGGTACCATTTTGCAATGCCTTTGTTACACCAGAAAGATACCTCAATAGTCAGATGAACGCTACTGGAGTCTTGCATCTATCCAGTTTGTAGTGTGTTAAATATGTTTTATAATAGCTTGGTCTGATAAAAGTAGAATCCAGTGTGCAAAGTATGGCATTTTTGATGTGATCTTGTTTGTGCAAGTGCCCTTGACGACAGGAGTGAGTGGTGCAAATTTTATTAACCTGGTGCAAATTTGCAAGACTGGTGCGAGGAAGATGACACTAAAAACCAAACATATAATGGCTGAATAGTTATAAAGACATAAGAGGGTGCTTTATAAAAAGTCCTTAACTATCTAACTAATAAGAGAGGTAGCATTGCATCATGTGGGTAGAAATGGGTGCGTTTTTATCACTGGTATATGGCAGATTGGTGTGAATTTTTAGTGGCTGGCGGTGTGATAATTTTAGATGGCTGGTGCGACTCATCTGGCCTGCTGCCATACTTTGGAGACTGGTGTAGAATTCTATGGAATTCATTGCCAATGTCTCCTAAAACATGTGAGTGAGTGAGTGAGTGAGTGAGTGAGTGAGTGAGTGAGTGAGTGAGTGAGTGAGTGAGTGAGAGAGTGAGAGAGTGAGAGAGAGAGAGAGAGAGAGAGAGAGAGAGAGAGAGAGAGAGAGAGAGAGAGAGAGAGAGAGAGACAGAGACAGAGACAGAGACAGAGACAGAGACAGAGACAGAGAGAGAGACAGAGAGAGAGAGAGACAGTCAATGAATATTCACTCTCAGGAAAGGGCTCTATCAGGTGCTTGTGAGTTCGCTTAGCACCATCTGAAAGTCTGGTTGACAATAACTTGGGTCTTGGGTTCCTTGTGCAAAAGGGCTCAGCGGTTTTGGTAGCCTGATGTTTGTGTAAGACTCAGCTCCATAAAGTAAGCCTCATAAGGTTTGAGATGAGCTTTCCTGAATGCTTACCGAGTCAGTTCTGGAAGCTAGGGCCGTCCACAGTGGTGCCATTTGGGTCAAAATGGCAACAATTAACCAGACTAAGAGGGTTCTAGACATATGTGAGGCTTCTTCATACCTCATACCAGATTTTCAGATATACCAGATTTTCAGTGAGAGCTTAGGTCGAGGAGCTAAAGCTATGCATCACGTGCCTGAAATATGGTCACTTCGGCCACCATCGCAAAGCCCGCAACGTGATACATAGAATCTGTTCCGGGGAATATGTTGAAGGAGATTTTGAGGGTACACCATATCGAGGCGCTTCCTGTAGGGGACCCTTCCCCTTTGGACTGAGGTGTCTGCCCCAACTTGTTGAAACCTGTCGAGGAGGCAAAGGGAAGGGCGCCATAGACAATGCCACCAGTGGCCCCGATGCCCTCCCTGCAATGCCCTTCAAGTCCTGGACCAGACAAGGCCAGAGCTCCTCACACTAAGCAAAATCATAGAACACCCGTCAGCGCCCTCCCGGCCCCCAGCACGCCCTGTGTGGCGGTGGACCTCCCTGTGACTCCAGGACTGCAGCCCCCTGATGATGCTGGCCACTCTCGCAGCTCCCGGAGGATGAGGATGCATTCTGGCCACTCTGGTTTCTAGGTTAATCTTCCCGTCCTTAATCCCCGCTCACGATGAACGCATATAGGCCAGTTCCCCAGCCCGCTGGGGACCCCACTGATTGCCACCTGCGGTTGCCTGAGGACATCAGTGATGTCAGCCCAGACGATTGACACTCAGATGCTGACCATGGTAGGATCCCCTCCTCTCTGAGGGCGAACTGCTACAGCTCTTACTACCAAAAGTGTAAGCTCTGCACAGTCGACAGCGCCTGCCGTCTCTGCCCCTCCGCGACCAGCGGAATCTGCTCAGACGTCCGTGCAGCTGATGCGTATATGGGCGCCGACCAACCTGCAAGTTTTTCTCCTGAAGGCGGGCCCACTTAGACTCGGAAAATCACGACTTTCTTTGATATCCGCTTTGAAACTTACTTAAAGGGAATGTAGCACCTTGGTCGAGTCCAGGAATTTACTATAATTAGGGATATTTTTAGCCGAAAATCATGAAAACGTCCATGATTGCTATACAAATTTTACAATGAGCCCAATATTTTGATTTTTAAAATGCTCCTCTAGGGTAAAAAATAAGCTCTGCATGTGGATGACAGCATGATCTGGCAGTTACTACCATATTTAATAGGCTTCAAGGACTTCAATTGGCTGATTACTCACCGTGATGTCAGCGCTGTCGTCACACCAACGGCTGACAACTGTAACCGCCTGGCTGGGGTAGATTTAGGGTACATTTCAGGATGTTTCTTAGCTTTTCTCCACGAAAATTTTAAGTTTAAAGAGAAATGAAATATTGAGTACCGGGTTTTCCGGTATGTTTTACAACTTGGCTATCTCATTTAAAATCACGTTATAAAGGTGTCACATTCCCTCTAACAAGGTAGCCCCGGTAGGGTGCTGTTATTATGTATTTATGCTGTTTCCTGCTTTTGTTATTGAAGCCACGTTTTCGTTTCCAGTTGGAGACTACCGCCTGTTTACATGGCACCGATCTGGTTCAGTTCCATTCTTTACATCCCAATGTACATAGATTGCGCTACATGTGGTATTCACCAGATATCATGGTCGATAGCAGCCAGTGCCGCGAAACTGGCCCTGAAAGGTAAAACATCACGTCTTTGGCCTGATCTTATCGATGACCTGAGGCCATGAACATTAGCATGAATCGCGAGCTCTCGTGGTGAGCAACACGTTTTTTGTTGCGAATCCGTGCATCAACTGGGAGTCAAACGCGAGGTGTCCTATCGCCCTTCCGGTCTGTAAGGGTAGAGGAATAAGTGGGGGCCGAGGGCATCGCAACCGTTTCTGGGCAATCGGGCTCAGCGTGCCTGCCGGGATGGTTACAGTGGCTGTTCCTGGTACCAGATTCTTCACCGCGCCTCACCGCTATGTAAGTAAGGTAAATAGGCGAGACCATCCCACTAAGAGTTACCCAAACCTATTCCTGCATACGTGATCTCCGTCTAACCTGGTGGTGTGGAGATCGAGGTGTTCGCAACATTTGCGAACACCTGTCAGCTCCTTTAACACTTATGTATAAAAATTAGCACTCAAACAGGGGTAGTGATTTGTAGCCTTTGTACGTTTTTCGCTATTTCCTAGCAAGGCGTGCCTTGAATTTTTATTTTATGTCCAGTGGTAACGCAAGGGTGCTGTTGTTGGGATCTTGGTGAGGTAATGGCCGGTTAACCATGAATATTGCAGCGGGCCTTTCTTAAAAAAAAACATTTGAAAAAACCTTAGGCCTGGGGGAAAGTTCGCGACCTTCCCGCAGTTCGCAATTGTTCCCCCCTGCCTCTAAGGACAAAGGCTGTAGCATGTCATAGGAAGGCTTTAAAATGATTTCACATGACACTTTTGTATTGCAAATCATTGTGGACAGTACGGGGTCTAGTCAACTCTTTTGGGTGGATAGCACCGAACGTTTTGGGCTTAACTCGGTGTTTGCAGTACATCCGGTGCCGTTGGCGACCAAAACTTGATCGTTTTCAGCGTTGGATATCCCAAACTTTATATGGCGGAAGTGGTTGAGTCGTGCTCTATCATTATCGTTTGCTCCGCTCTGCTTAAGTTTTCTAAACCCATCGATGCTCTAATTTTCTGCTAGCCCAACCTGACCGATCTAGATTGGAATAATTTAAGAATTTGATAACTGGAATGGGTCAGGTATTGGATCGTTGCTGATCACTTCGGGTTGGTTGATGGAAGATGATGAAATCATCGATTAGCGAGCGAGTGTTTTAAGGGAGGGGGGGGGGTTAAAACTGTCAATAACGCATGATAGAAAGATTGGGTACCTCTAGACCAGTCTACCAATTGTTCTTATCAGTGACACCTAATGTTGGCTGGCGAAAGTGCAAATCTGTCAAATGTGGCAAATTTCAACGAGACCTTATCTGGGCAGCTCCGGGAGGGCTGGTTTGGGGCAATTTTGTTCATAATTTTAGACAGGGTGGGAAGATTAGGACAGACACTGGAACTTGGGGCAAATTATGATGTTGAATGAATTGAATTATCATGCTAGTTATTCTGCTCAGTGTCTTTTTAATGGTGTGGTAAATTAAAGATACTATAAAGCGAATCATCCTAATTGAAGGAATGAGCTGCTCTACATGGGGCAGGACTTAAGCCGCGCCATGCATCTTGTTCAGTCACCTGCGGCGTTTTGCTGACCGGTCGCCGTGCACGTCAGATTCAGGATGTCGGAGAAGACGGTGGAGTCGCTCTCTAAGGCTCTGGGCTGCGTGCAACAGCTGCGCAGCAGTGTCTGCGATGCCTTCCAGTTCCTGGCAGCTGGCAACACAGAAACAGGTGAGCTCAGCGGCGACTGAAGCCGCGGCGACAGCAAAGGATGGGGACTATCAGCAGCAGCTGTTGTGTGGCCAGGTCCAGTCCAGGTCATGTTTAGCGCTCCAGCGGAGAACAAGTCGGAAAGATCGGTACGAATAGCTTTTGTGATGTTAAATTGGATATACAACTTGTAAGTTTGCATCTTATCTGGTTGCAAGCTCAGAGAGCAGGTATTTGAGTGCTTGAAACAGATGCAGAAAGCCTATTTTTTAGGTATTACAAAATGTTTTGTATAGCAGTTCTCACACACATTTAGGAGCAATACGTTTGTGATATGCATGCTTGAAGTTGCAACACATTTTGTAGCTGTGTCATCCAATATCTGAGGTCCTGTGATAAAATTCTTTCAAATCTTGTTAGGGATCTTATTGGGGCCCTCAGTGACTACCGAAATATGACGGCTGCTGTTGAGGTCATATTACCGTAACCCTAGGTACTTGTTTAAAACCCAAACCGATCTCAATCATCTTGGAATTTGCGAAGACATATTATGGTCCGTCCTTATTCATGCGTTGGGCACCATTCGACTGCTATCCCTGGTGGATTTAAATTGCTCATTTCTATAGCCTTAGTAGTAAAAAAACGGACTTTGTGCGCAAACGGTGATAATGAATAAAACTGATTGTGTGCGTTAAAGATGAAGCCCTCTGCTTCGCCATAACTCGGCGGTATCGGATGACTTTTATCTCCACCTGCCATCTTTTAACCCTGCCGTCAGGAGGAGATGAAGAGGCGCAGCGCAAGCAGTACGTGAACGCGCTGAAGGAGGCGCTGAACACGGTGACGTGGCGGCTGCACGATGTGGAGGAGTCGGTGAACGTGCTGCAGGTGGCGCCGGGCACCTTCCAGCTGGGCAACACGGGCCAGCTCAGCCACGACCCCACCGCCGACATGCAGGCAAGCAGAGCCGGCGGCTGGGGCGCTGCGGCTGCTTCTGGACTGCTCTCTGCAGGGCTGCGGCCACGCTAGCCGATCTGACATGTTGAACTGTCCCGGACTCCGACATTTGAGCAAAGAAAATGGTTGTGGCTTGATAGGGAATATTGGTCTTCATGTTAAATAACAGTATTTTCGTCGTCGGATACGTCTACTTATATGACAGGTTCGCTGTATGGTGTCTTTTTTGTTGTACACCTGTATTTCAATCACTAGTCAATCACTATCTTATGTCTAACAAGGCACACGATTTGTAGTCGACGTGGAGATGAGACAAAAAACGGCTTAGTATCGGCTTTACTGTTCAAACCCGACTTCCAGGCCCTGGAAGTCAAGGGAAGTGCCCTATTCTGTATCTTCTAATGTATTGTTCACAGAGTTCAAGTACGGGCAGTTACAAGGACTGACGGCAGACTTCTCCCCTATCTGCGCACGTTCTATACAGACAGTTTCCGCACAGCTTTACAAGTTGACGGGCCGGTGACCTCCCCCTGCCTCCTCAGGTGGGGCATTCCACGACAAATCGACAAGTCGATAACACCCTCATGTCGCAGATTTCGGTGTATTTTTTGTCAGGGGGCTATTGATGGAGCTGATCACGATTTTTGTATTCATTTTCCTCCCTGACTTACGGTTTGAAAATTATAGCCTCAGGCATTTTGACCATACCCACTTGCATGCCTTTTTTAAAGACGGCATTTTACCTGTATGCTTCAACAAATATCATAAAAACTTAATCTGGGTATCTTAAGGACGAATTACGGATTCTAGCTCATTAAAAATATAATTCAAAAAATTTAATCTTAAATATATTATACATTCTTCAATTTTTCAAAATATATAAAAACTATTTTCCTAATGAAATATTTTAAACTTTTTTGGGCTCAAATTACTCTTTATACTTTTCTCTATAAGATTCAGTAATAAAAAGAATGGAGACTTTAAGAGAAAGCGAGATCTGAGCTACCAAACGTCCCAATCCCCACTTTTGTGAGGTTCGTGCGCCAGCGCGGCCCGGCGTCGCTGCACCTATCAAACGTCTCTGGTAACGAAAAAGGTGTCAATGGTGGAATTGGTCGGCAATGAGGATAAGGATGTATTTAAAACAATAAATTGTAATCAATGTCACATTCCTTAACACCCGCACAGGAGAGGTGCCCGACACTTACGGGCACTGGAGGGGGTGGACTGGTAGCCCCCCTGAGCTCTCTGAAACTAGGAGGCTTAGAAAAACTCCGGTTGGGGACTGGGTTGGAACTATTGAAATCTATATTATGACCGATCTTAATTGACCTAGGTCAGTAAGTTCAGACGAGGTCATAAAGGTCAAATATTTATTAGCCGTGCTGGGTATTCATCCGGAAATGCCATGGTTAAGCTCAAAGTAGTCCAGAATGCACTAAAAACAGAGCAAGTCATAGTGAGAACGTCCCAAGAATTGTAAACTTAATTTTTGGGGTTAAGGTCATTCAAGGTCATTGACCTAAGACGTCACAATATGACATATTCCCCTTATTTACACCATGACTTGCACCATAGCAACCGTTGGACGGGAAATTAACATTGACCTTTACCCATGACATTTTGATTTGACCTGTGACCCTGACCTTTACATTGAGTTATCTTAACTATGACGTCGTAGCATAATATACGTCATACTGGGTAACGCCATGCGACCGGAAGCACCGCACCAATGACTTTGAGAATGCTGGTATGGCCTTGAAGTGTGACCTTGACCTTCATGAAATCTATATTATGGTTTTTTATATTATCTATATTATATTATATATTATCTATTTAGCCTGCACTGTGGTATTTCCCAAAAATCATGTCCATATCAAAAGTTACTCTCACCTCATCATCATCTGAAAGGATTTCATTTCTCCTGGAGATCATCGTAAGTAAGTGTGGACGCGAATCTTCTCTTGTATTCTCTCTTTTCTTGTCGACATGACATCTGGCCGATTACGTTAATGAGGAAATATGTATCTTTGGTAAAGCATGAGCTTCCTTTATTTGCCTTTGACGGCCGGTGAGCAACAGGGTTTTCCTCGCTTACTGGCCTGAGGGGGTTATAGAGTGGGGCTCTTACATGCGTAATCATGCTTTCATATGTAACCCTCTCCTCAGCATCTAGAACAGGTTCTAAAGACGTTACTTGTAACGTATATTAAACATGTCTGTGGTTCAGCACCCTAGGTCAGATGACTTTGTGGTGTTTCCACGCTTGACACACATAATATCATGCTCTCATCTTAAGTCACCCTCACCTCATCATCATAAAAAGTGTTTCAGCACGCGGTGGTAGTCCGCACTGTGGTCTTCCCACGTGGGACTCGCAAAAATCATGCGCACATCTTAAGTCACTATCACCTCATCATCATCTAAAAAAATCCCCTCAGTCAGCCCTTGTTTTCTGGTAGATGTTAGTAGTTCGTCTACTTGTCTGCTAGATTCCAGGGAATTACTAACTTAGATCCGCATGGGGTAGTCTGCATGGAAATGAGCACTAACACTATACGATTATGTGTGACCAGTCTCTCTCTTTTATTAACAGTGGGTTAATGGTCGAGGCTTCTGTAACATTTTACAGAAGCTTTCTTTAAGCAACCTTTTTTATAACAATTCCTTAAATAGTAACACAGTTGTTTTTGCTATCTTATGTTTTTGCTTCATTTCCTAGCAAGGCGTGCCACGACTCGTTTAATTTTATGTTTCTGGTGTTAACGTAAGGGTGCTGTTGTCGCTGGGATCACGGTGGGGCACGCCTGGCTGCCTATTAAAATGGGGTGGCGGATCTTTTAGAAAAAAATGACGGGTGAAATTGACATATACTCTCGTTTTATTTGGCGCTATAACGTTGCCAGTTGGTCTTTGATGCACGCGAACTGTTGCAACCGTGCAATTGCAGCGATCTCAAAATAAAGGGTTTAACTTTGAAAGCCTATAATAACAAAATTGGGGCCGGTTTTCAAGGTTATTTGACCAATCGACGTGCCATTGAATATTCTCAAACGTAGTGAAATAACGTTTTTTGGCCACGAAGGGTTCTCCAGCCACCTAGAAAAAAGTAGGTGGGGGCCTCCGAGGCTCCTCTCCGGTGTGCTTTTTAACACGCGCTGATATGAGGCCCCGGACCACCTTTACTGGCAGGGGGTACCCATCCCCTTACGATCTCAGCAAACATGCTTGGAAGGGGACACGGAAATCAGTGTTCCATTGCCTGCCTCGATCTCTACCCAAAATGCTTCAACAAAAAGTACTTGAATTAGCTACTGAGTGCAGAAAAGGTTTCAATAAAGCAGTCGCGAGAAAAGGAACATTAAAGATTCACAAGTTCGTACCGGCTAATTCGAAGACCGTTATTGTCCATAAGCTCTCGAATGATGAGGGACAGAAGGTTCTAGTCTTAAATTGAATCTGTGAAGTTCAATGGCACCATGTGATGGAGTCGTTCATCTGATCCGTGGGTCAGATCTTAAATAAAGCATCATGTCTTAATCTCATATGTTCGAAAAGCAGTTGTCGGCGTGGACGCTATGTGACTTTTTGTTTATGATGTGTGCTCTCTAATATAAATTGAACTGGGATACATGCAACTTTTTTGGGCATGGGAAGAAAAAACTATCTAAAACAAACCTAAGACAACAGTAATAATCGGCTTCTGACGCATAATCCTCCCACTACATTTTCCACCAAATGCACCAGAGTGTCGGAATTGTTCCGAATGTTCTGGTAATACGTTCATTTTTTTCGGAACGGCTCAAATTTTTATGTTCGCAATAGTAGCCTCCACACCACATCTAGTTCATTCGCAATGTCACCGAGCGCAGCCTTGCTCAGTTCTCCCCTCCCCGTTACCCCACTTCCAACCGGACGCGTCTAGGCGGCGTGCCGACTGCAGGCTGAGTGGCCGGCGACGGTGTTGGGCTTGGTCTGCGGTGCTCGTTACTGATTTTGCTCTGTAGTCTCCATTCTTTTTATTGGCATTATATGTAGTTTAAACAATGCTCTTTCACATGAAGTTGTTTTGAAGTCAATAAAAACATAGGAAATATGTATGCTTATCTTTGCAAAAGTTTGGAATTATATTTTATACATATTCGTGCCAATTAATATAATTAAACTTTCATATTTGTATTGTTCAGACTTTTGTTATTATTTTCATGTAACCTCTTGAAGGAGTACGTTTAATTTAAATGGCTAAAAACTCAAGCGAAAAGTCCGATGCACGCGTCCGATGCTGGATTGCCCGAGGCTATAACTCTGAAACCATTATCCGGACGAGACTAAAAATAACACAGTCGTTTTCAGCGCCACTGAGAACCCTAGTCCCAAATTTTCATGAAAATCTGAGATATGAGGGTGTTATTTTAACCCATCGATTTGTCGATTTGTCATGGAACGCCCCAGGTATAGTACGGTGACCTCCCCCTGTCTCCTCAGGTATAGTACGGTGACCTCCCCCTGTCTCCTCAGGTTTAGTACGGTGACCTCCCCTGCCTCCTCAGGTATAGTACGGTGACCTCCCCTGCCTCCTCAGGTATAGTACGGTGACCTCCCCTGCCTCCTCAGGTGCTGTACGGACAGCTACTGGACAGCTACAAATGGACGGAGAAGGTGCGGGACTACGCCACCTTCGCCGGACCGGTCTGGTCGCAGAACGCCATGAAGCGTTCGCAGAACACGCTGCTGAAGAAGCGGCGCACCACGCAGACCAGCCACTGCCAGCCGCAGCAGCACGTGGACGCACTCCTCAACGCCATGGGCAGGAGCTTCATGGACATGCGGCTGAGCATCAGCCGTCCCTGCGGCGCCAACTCTGCCGTGGTCCAGGTAGGTGTTGTGGGACTGGAGGCTGTGGTAGCCAGAACCCAGCAGTCCAGGCAGGTAGGTATGGTGGGACTGGAGACTGTGGCAGCCAGAACCCAGCAGTCCAGGCAGGTAGATATAGTGGGACTGGAGGCTGTGGTAGCCAGAACCCAGCAGTCCAGGCAGGTAGGTATGGTGGGACTGGAGGCTGTGGCAGCCAGAATCCAGCAGTCCAGGTAGGTAGATATGGTGGAACTGGAGGCTGTGGCAGCCAGAACCCAGCAGTCACAGTGATTAGCAGTTCGGAGTCGTTTTCGATGCCTATACGTGGTCGTTTGCTCTTACCAAAGCTCGAGTGTTGTGTTGTCTACATGCCACTTTCGGTAACGCCCCACCCGCCGTGTGTTTTGATTCCCTGGAATGCATTGCTTAAAGGGAGATACGCGAAAAAATTATTATTGTGGTTTCTTGCTATTTGAAAAATCCTGATAACGAAGCTATCAATTATTTTTGTATCTTCGGCAAAATTTCGGGAGGCCACTCACTTATTATCGAAATAGGTTAACAGTTTCGATAAAATGCCCATCACTTACCCATGCCCATACCCATCACTTACTTTTCGAAAACTATTTAAAGTTGAAAAGTAATGTTTTTTATAATACAAATGTCTGTTCTCCTGTATTTGTATTTGAATTAATTATAAAAAGCTTTTTTAAAACTACAAAATAAATTAGTTTGCCCTAGAAACGGAAAAAACATAATTACTCAAGTCTTCAGCGGTTTCGTACCCCGGGTTTTGAGTCATTTTCTGCTTCAGCCCCAGGATGACAAAACTTTTGCGTCAGATAGGTCACGTGACCCTGGTTTGAGAATTCCTAGGCTTCTGATTGGTTAATTGTGATTTCTTTTAAGCCCTATATTTCTGTTTCAAAAGAGTTTTGGAATGTTATTTTTCAAAATTAATTTTGTTCTGTAGTAGTCCAAAGTTCTAAATCACTATTTAGGATAGATATGACCTAATTCTTACAGAAATTGATAGCCTTGGCTGTGTGTACGTCATATACATCGATATGAGGTGTACCGGTAAAGTCGTCTAGAAATGTTGACTTTGAGAGCAATTTTAAGGCATTTGCAGGCCGAATTCGCAAAAATGAGAATGGGACTTCTGAAACAACTTTTTGTAACCTTTTCATATAGCCAATAAAATTTTTTTCGCGTATCTCCCTTTAATGTGTATCTTGTCTTGAGCTGAACCTTGACCTTGTCCAGGAGTCATCAGTATAAGTTGAGGGTGCGTGACCTCCGGTCCGGGCGTCGGCAGGTGACGCTGGACAGGGTGCTCCAGGCAGTCATCACCTTCAAGGGTCTGCTGATCGAGTGGGTGCTGATCCGCGGCTTCGACGAGCCCATGACCACCGAGGACGGCAGGGTGGACCTCTGGACGCCGTCGGAGTACCAGGTGTTCCGCAAGGTGCGTCTTCAGGCCTGTGGTGGATAAGGGAGGGGGGGGTTTCGCGTGTGTTGTAGGTGGACTACTCCTCATTGCACATGAGTGTTGGGCTACATATTATTGTGCTGGAAGATGTCAGGGTATCAGACAGGGATGGTATTCCAGGGTAAAGTTCGCAATACCTTTCTTTGTAGGCATCATTTCATGCACACATTTGTTTATTTCCCTAAATAATAAGTTCCCGGAAGGCCTGCTGGAGATAGGGTGCGATAAACTATATCCTTAAACGCCAATGTTCGGGTACAAATTCTGGTATTGCAGATTTCTTCTCTTTTTTTTAGGGCGCTTCGACTGCTCGGTCATTTCGAGTCTGTGATTTTCTGTGATACGAAAATGTATTGGTTCACCATAATTTTCTTATGTTTTGGTCCGGGTGCACCGACTCTCGCGCCGTATTTTGACACTTTGACAAGAGCGCGTACCGCAGAGTTCTCGTAACATCAACTAGCCTGTGCCGCTGAGATCAGAGGCCAATGTTGCCATTGGTACTGCTTGTGTTTTTCATTGCCTTTTTATTTGCACCTCTGGGGGTCTCTAGATACCTCAGCTGCTTTGCTAACTAATCGCATATGATTATACAAGTGACGGTGGTCATGAAATTTGCATCCAATTTAACGTGGTCTGATCCTATTCTTGTCCTTAACGATTGTGTGTACGAAGAAGTACGACAAGAAATGTTTCCCTATGGAGTTATGGGGTACGAAAATATGTCTACAAAAATGTGCTGCGAAATGCCCCATGATACTTGCGTACAAAAATTTTTCTTCTGGGAATGTGTAATGGAATTTTTCCTAAAATTCAGACGATAAACATGCGAAGTCTGCTGGGAAACCATCCCGGAGAATCTCCAGCTTCATTCATCCCACATGGTAATGATGTACACTTACCCTTACTACGCACCAAACACTGGTCCGTCCGTGTCGCCGCCGGCGTCCCCGCCTCACTAGCAGTACCGGGCCCTGCCGCCAGGTGTCGGAGAACGCGCAGGCGGCGATGGTGCACTACTACGGACCGCTGCACCCGGAGTTCTCGGCGCGCTCCTACCTGACCTGGATCCACAGCTATGTCAACCTGTTCTCGGCGCCCTGCGTCAAGTGCGGCAGCCGACTACAGACCGCCATGCCGCCCACGTGGCGCGACCTCAAGACCCTGCAGCCCTACCACGAGGACTGCAAGTCGTGAGCGCCATGTGGCCGCCCACCGGCCGTGCCCATGTGGTAAACTTGTGCGTTCTCCGTCTTGGCTTCCACTGCGTCCGATCGGAGAAGTCTGCTGTCCAGCCGGCCGGTCCACAGTGTGCCGGGAGGAGAGGCCACACCAGCGCATGTGCTCGCGAGGTGTCTCACCCTGGTGGTCAACCGTCGTCGCCTGAAGGACATCATCAACGCCGTCGCAGCGGGGGCGTGGCACGACCACGTCCTAGAGGCCCTGGAGGCCGGTCGTAGGTCCCCTCAGAGCCGCCTGGCTGCTTCTCCGCCGCGTGGCAGGAGGGACAAACAAACCCGTGTATATAGCTCAGGAGGCGGGAGCGCAGCGCGCTGTCTGAGTGGTGACTGTAGTTGGAGATATCAGCGCTTCGTGAGATGAGGAGACGCGCCACCGCAACGCCGTGATCTCAGTGAATCCGCGCACGTGAATCCTCAGTGACCCGAGGTGCCCGGAGGTCCTCCGAGGTGCCTGAGGTTGACGTGCCCCAATCTCTTCTTCCCACTATAGCACCAGTGAAATCACGGCATGGCAGTGGCAATTGAGTGTCAAGCTCTCAGCCAGCAGGACGCGTGTTCGAGTCCAAAATCCGAGCCCATGCTCCCAGTATTCCAGCAGGGTGAAAGTGAACGGAATCAGAATGATTCTGATGCTCGTTATCTTCTGAACAGCTATGGAATCAACTGGATTCGTTTTTTTTTTTTTGTTTGTGCCCCGGAAATCTAGCTTATTTAAATGCTACAAATGATGAAAAGGGGTCCATGCTCCGCCTCTGGGACGGTGCTGTACGGCTTCACTGTGGAGCAGCGTGAATGTGAGGCTGCGATGTGATGTTTTGGGTAGAATGGGTGGCTCGGCATGTCCGGGACTGAGTGCGGCTCAAATGTCGGTCACGCCAGATCCGCCACTGCTGACGGCGACACCACTCGGCGCCTGCTGTGAAATCGTTGGTGTGGTGAATGTGTGTCTGCACAGTGTTCTAACGGAGCCAGAAGTGGGGTCATCATTCACTTTCTCCGGAAGTATGAATAACAGGAATATTTTTAGTATCAGTGGAAAGTTTTCTTTCCTACAGATTATGTGGAGAAGACATGATTGTCAGGCACAGACCTCCGCTGGTGCGGCTGCCGGCCATTTGACCGTCGGTCAACAACCAAAATTATGGTATTTGTACATGACAATAATGTGGCCTTGGATGGTTATTGCAGTTTATTTCCTGGCACCGAAAATATGTAAATGTAATATAATTAAATTTGAAGGTGTTGGCGAGTTCTCAGCGTCAGGGCAAACTATTCTCTGTGTCTTAGAACTGCTTCACCGTAGAACTACTTCACTTCCTTATCTTTCCCACGTCGACCATCACCTTAACCAGTTTTTCATCTTTTGAGGCCCTATGCGTCACTGTCGTTATAGATCAATTAATCAATGGTGTGTATGTCCTTGGAAACCGGTCATAACGTTATATTACGGGGTGGTGTTTATTTTCAGAATCGATGCCTGTCCTGGTTTTGAAATGTCTGTGAGAGATTCCCCTTTGCCAATGGACCTGCCCCACGATTTTTTCACTGTGCGTACACTCGGTTACGGGGTAAAGCTGAGGGAGCTGTTCCTTCACAGGCAGTGGCTCTCGTGCGTTCACTTTTTTATGAAGTTCCATAGTACAAAAGCTGCGTTAGATATAAGGCCTGCCAGCGTCTCCACACTTATTTACACGTCCATGCTCGCAGCAACCAGTCATGAGATATCATCTGATGATAAAAACCGTGTGCGCGCTGTGTGTGCCTGCAATGAGACCATATCTCCCGGTGTCATCTAAAGTGGCGTTCACGAGAAAGCGTGGAAGGAAAACGGCCTCCAATCTATACTAAAAACAACGAATTATTCGTTTGCGCATCTCGGGTCTCAGCATATTGTGAGGTTAGCTAAAGACCTCTGCAATTACCAGCTGCGAATCCACAGATGAACACTGGACATGTTTGTGCGCTGAGATATCTATTAACAGCTCGTTTTCCCCTTTCTGTAACCAATGCACCCTCCCTCTCCTCGTCGTGCCCCGGTCCCCTCCCTCCTTACCTCGAGGCATGTCTTCAACGGCCGGCAGCGCGGGAGACATGCCCCTGTCTAATGGGTCGCTACCCCCGCAGCGTGGCGGAGCTAAAACGTACAGGCCAGGTAGCAGAAACATATTGCCATAGTTTAGAACCAGTCCTATGGTTGGACAAGGGCCAACATTTTTTGTATGCTTATCGACAGTTGACATAAACTCAAAATGTATGCGAAATGCCTGTGATGCATCTTTTAGCCTCCAAATTTAACTTAAACGGTATTTGGAGAGAACTGCAAAACCGAATTCCTGGTACTTTAAACTTTGCAATGGCCACAAGTTTTCCCATCTGTCAAGCTTCTTTGCCTGAAGCAGGGCACCGAAGAGGAGGCTCACCCTTGGGTTTTGTGGCGCTGTGCAAGTGGGGGATTCACAAGCAGCTGTTTGCTGTCTTGCCTCACCGATTCCAACACGGCGCCACACTTGCTTTTGTTTGACACTCTGGATGCAAACATCATATGTTAAAAAAATGGTTGAATATTCGAATAATGGCCCCATTTTAGCTTGCCTTAGAACACTGTGGCTTGGGCTGATCCGGATGGCTATGAATATGTCCGGTCATGTGCCCTGCTTGTTATTCGTTGGTGTAACTACAACTAACCGGAATGGAAACGTTCGCGTTTTTATTCTTTGTGGTTTTTCTGCATATTTTTTCTGTGTAAATGATTCATATATGTTAAACTATCATTTTTTTTGCAGTTGTTTTCTTGTCATATGATTCTTGTTCTCAGTTCCGATCAATATGCATTCGAATAATTCTGGGATTGAAAATCCATTCTCCTTGCATATTGTACACCCAGAATTTATAGGCTTTGGATCATGTTGAAAAAGGCTAGAAATGAGACGAAGTATAATGCGAAGGAGGTGGTTTCCGTGCTCATTTATCTTCTCTTTTGAGATTTCTTAATAAGCTTATATCCCAAGTACGAGCCCCGGCGCTGGCCATACATTTTATCTATCCCTCTCTAGCGTCCGTGTTGCGGATGGATATTTCAGTAACGGCTTAGAATCTGCATTGGAAAACTTTATGTAACAATAATTTTCCTAATGATTTCAGGGAATGTAGTCTGACCTTTGGTTATGTCCCTAACCACGCATGTTTTGTTTTCAGAAATGTGTGAGTTGAGGCCAAACAGAGCCGCGGGATTGCGATTTTGATCACAACTACAAGAGACGCGAGTGAAGTGCGGACAGAAGCAGCTTCGGGGTTCGGCTCCATCTAGCACAATAAAAAACCGCAGTGGTTGTAGCGGTAGCACTGGAGTGAGACTGCCCGATGGCCAACCCCGGTCCGGTCTCGCGCTCCATCCAGTCCAAGCTGTCCCAGCTGGCACCTCGCCACCTGCAGATCATCAACGAGTCGTACATGCACAACGTTCCCAAGGGCTCGGAAACGCACTTCAAGGTGATCGTGGTCTGCGAACAGTTCGACAAGAAACCTCTGATACAGAGACACCGGCTGGTTAATAGTCTTCTGAAGGAAGAGCTGACGACAGGAGTGCACGCGCTCTCTATCGTGGCGAAAACTCCGGACGAGTGGCATAAGTCGGGCCAGACCGTTGACCAGAGCCCTCGCTGCCTCGGCGGCTTCGGAAAGTAGCCTTTGGCGACCACGCCGGACAGAGAGCCCGCTGCGCAAGACATTTGACACAGACCGGCTCCGTGGGGATGAGTGACTGGATGACGTTTGCCCAGCGTGCTGCCGTGAGTCACGCTCCCGGCCGAGAGAGTCTGCGTGAGACTGGTTAACCGGCGACAGGATGTAGTGTCTGCGGTTGTAGCGACGCGGTGATAGTGCCTGTGTGGATATAGCCACTGCGTAGAGTAGAATTTCTTGGGATTATCTGCGTGTGGGTGGTGTGTGAGTGGGGAGACCGGGGTGGCAGCCCATCTGTAGATCGAGCAATTGCCGGCACAGGCGTGTGGCGAGACGAACTGAGATAGAGGCCAGCTCGGGAGCGCTCCACCATGAGAAATCCGGGAGGAACCACGGCGGCACTGGCCTCCCGGTGACGTGACCGTCACCAATGACGTCATGGACACGGATGACGGTAATGGACGTCGCGAGAATGTCACTGAAGGCAGCTCATTAGAGGTTGTCGAACCGAGGGCCAGTGCTGTGACTGGTGAGGGTGTCGAGGGTAACCCAGTGCCCCGGGGAGATGTACCCGGCCGTGGGGACGACCCGTCAGCTACACAGGACAGTACCAGGGCTCCCGCAGCGGGCGGGCACGGAGTCAGCGCCGATAGCCACCCAGCTAGAAATGCCGATGGCTTACGTCAGCTGGCCGACACGCAAGTGGATAGGTCTGTCACAGGTGCGGTCACTAGTTCCAAGGCCTGTCCTGTAGGTTCAGGCGCCGGGGAACAGGAGAGAATAGACGGTCAGGCGGAGAGCACCGCTGTCGAAGAACCGAAATCTGATGCTGACTTTTCTGCTGAGGACGACAGGACTCCGGGCACTGCTCCAAAAGTGGAGGAGCCGAGGCAGCCAGTCCGGCATCAAAGCTCCTCCTCGGCTACCAATGACGCTGGATACGCGGTCGCGACAGACGAAGAGTCCTGGGACTCGGACTCTGACAGCGAGGACCCGGCGGTGCTGCGGCAGCGGCTGCGGCGGCTGCGGGGTCAGATGCGGCAGCTGCGGAGAGAGAACGCCGAGCTGCGGCGCAGACTCCCGCCGGAGATGGCGTACAGAGAGGTGGAGATGGACTCCAGCGTGCGACCCGACCAGCTGGTGGAGGATATCAAACAGGCGGCCGCAGAGACGGCTGCTCAGCTGGAGAGTTCAGACATGGAGTACCAGCCAGAGACGGGCCTGTACTACCACCACGGCTCAGGATACTACTGGGACCCCAGTCAGCAGATGTACTACGATGGAAACACGGGATACTACCTCACTTATGACTCCACCACCGGAGCGTACAGCTACCTGGATCCTGCTGCCCATGCAGACGGTGATGCCGCCAGTTACCATGGCAACCATGATGCTTCCGAGGATCGCCAGGACAGCGAGGCTGGAGGTGGGCGCCGGGCCAGCAGAGAAGAGCTGGAGGAGGGGGAGATTGACGACGAAGGAGGAGGAAGAGGAGGCGAGGATACAACGGGAGATGGCGCGGGAGCGACAGAGAGTAGTGGATAGGAGGAAAGAGCGGGAGAGGGAGAGAGCATGCAGACATCAACATCAGCAACAGGCTGTTCCTCTGCCAGCGAGGCAGCCGGAGCGTGCTGTGTTCGAGAGTGGCCCGTCAGCGGAGGTGTCCACCCGCGACCCGCCCTGGCTAAGGATGATTGTGACGCAGACTGAGGTGCGCGGTCTCCGCCTGGGCTCTCTACACCTGGCTACTATGGACGGTCTAACCGTGGGGCGCGACCCCTCCCAGCAGCTGCACCTGGAAGACGCCAACGTCAGCAAGTTCCACGCTGTGATTGGTTATGACGGCGACAAGAACGACTTCTACATCCGAGACCTCGGCAGTCGAAATGGCACGTTTGTGGACGACCGCAGAATTTCGGCGGCCAAGCAGGAGTCGGAGGACGCCTCGCTGCCGCACCGCTGTTCTCTCCGGCTGGGCTCCACCTCCCTCACCTGCCACGTGCACGCCGCCAACGACACCTGCTTGGACTGTGAGCCGGGAGAAATGCAGTCGCGGCTTGCCCAGCACGTGCCGACAGCGGCCAGCGTCGACTCGCGAGAACAGCGGCTTCAGGTGGTGGACGCTATCAAACAGAAGTACGGCCTGCGTCGGAGAGATGGCGGGCCGGCAGCGGCGTCCACCGTTGCCCTTGGTTACAGCGATCGGGCGGCTGAACGTCGTGTCAAAAAGGGCTCGTCGCACCCGAACGAGAAAACGGAAGTGGCGGATAATACTAAACCGATACCCGTGAAGAACAAAGGTTTCAAGCTGTTGCAGCAAATGGGGTGGAAAGAGGGACAGGGGCTCGGGAAGGCAAAGCAGGGGAGAGTGGAGCCGGTGATTGTGAAGGAGCGCGGAGAAAAACGGGGGCTGGGGTGCCAGGAGCCGGTGCTGCCATCTCCGGCAATCAAGGACAAACGCAAAACGGAAGTGTGGGAAAAGACTCAGGCACGCTTTAAGAAGCTGGTTTGATGTTCCGACTGTTCGTATCACTTTGTCCCCTGGGTATCATGTCATTATTTTAAATGGAATGACAGTCGTTGAAAATATCAGGCACTTTGTATCTTCTGACTACGCGAGTTTAGCGTTATACACGAAGCCAAACCCGTTTTAGATCAGCCTTGGTGCCTGCTTCCAAACACTAACCAATGCCGTGCACTGCTGTTCTCAATGCTGGAAAGAAGTTCCGGCTAAGTTCGGATAGTGTTGAACGTACGTACATGTCTTTGGCATGATGTACAAAGACTGGTTTTAGTGATGCCATTGTTTTCCTGTGAGCCGATATGACTTGCGAAGAATGTATCGTGCACAATTTGAAAAAAAAACAAGAATAAAGAGAACCGGGCTATGACTACGTTTCCTTCCGACTCAGCATACAATTCAGGAGTCATCCCCATGACTCTGTCTTTAGCCTTGGTTACATTCGCCCAGTTGCCGGCCCGCTCTCCAATCTCCGTCGCTTTGGTCCCCATCACATTTCGGATGCCGGATGTCGGCGGTTCGTTCTCGTTCGTTGTATGTGCAGGCAGGGTGAAAATCCTCCCAACTTCTCCCGACACGTGGTAGGGCGGTGGGTTCAGGATTGGGAGCTTACAGGTTAGAAACCTTCGGTGACAGGACGCCCAGGGCTGCTATGCATCAGTCTTGGGTTTTTGTAGCGCTGATGGGGTGAAGTGCACCCGTGCTGGGAGGTGAACGAATAGGACACATTTAGTCACTATATCGGTCACGGCGTTCGCTGCATCCGCATTCACCCGTGCGCCTCAGGGTGGTGAGAACATCAGCATACTCCTTATGGATGCTGTGGCAGAAAACGGCGGCAACATTGGAAGACTATTGGACGCAAGTTAACACTCGCCCTGTGAGGGAGGGAGTGCTGGTCAGCCGCAGGTGTAGGCGAACGGGGATGGGATTGTGGTAATTAGTTTAAAAAAACTATTGACGGATTTCAAGTTCGTTCTATCTATCAAGATGCTCGTCAATGCCATCCGATATCAGCGAGTCATACGCAAATAACGGGGGGAAGTCAGGGCACTTGCCCCTCCCCCCACCCCCTCTGATTGCCCCCGGCGTTCCTTGGAATTGTTACGACGCTCCCCTTAAAGGTCGCTTCCCCCTCTCAGGATGCAAGTGCTGCCGCCCCCGTGGTAGGAATCTGTCGTCCCCATTATGGGTTTTGCCACCCCAAAGTGACGCCCCTAGTCCGGACGGCGGCCATGTGCCCACTCTTCCAGTCTAGGATGCGAGCATGTCGCCCCCAGGATAGAATTTAGTGCCCACCTGGTTTGGCCGGCTAAAATGATACCCCATGCTTCAGGTACCCCACCCTTTTCGACCATGTGTCCGTCTATGATCGGCATGGTGTGCCATTTGCGGCAGTAGCGGGGACGACGCGCAGCGGCGCTGAGGGCGCCCCGTCATAGGGAAAACGGTCGATTTTTGGGGAAAGATCATCATGATGAGAAAATGACAAAATTTCGGGTATATCCAGCTAGCATGTTATAAGAAACAGTTCATCGTTATTTAGAAAGATCCCGTTTTATTATGTTATGTTAGCCGAACTGCCCGCCGATTGGATTCCCGTGAGACAATGCAGACTCCTTTTAACATGGGCCTGAAGCGGTATTTGGTGTCCCCATTTGCTTCTCGGTGGGAATTCAGCAAAATCATTCGGATGGTGTAATATATAGCGGCACCTTTTTCTTACCGGATTGTGAGACTAAAACATTTTGAGTACATGTTCACCATTATTTATTTCTGGCAGCCGCCTTTTTAAGCTGAAATCAGGCTAGTTTTGCGGCCGTCTTGGTGGTCACTTGAAGTGGTTTAATTTTGGCGTGACATTTTACACACCGCATCATGCATGACTCGAAAAAATTATGCATATGGTGCGCTTAGCCTCCTGTCTTTAGCTCGCAAAATGCTTAAAACTACCTGATTGCGTGGAATCCTGCTGAACGCCAGCAAATGTTTTAGCTGCGCTGAGGGACTTTAAATCCCGCAGAGTGAGAAATCGTGTGCGGGACTAATCATCTCCCCAGCTTCAAAAACGCTCACTAGATGTCCAACAGTGTTGACTTATGACACTGGCAGACTCAGCTGCGTAATTCCGGGAGGGCACTGTGGACACCTATTGTCATGAAAGGGTGGGTAGCATTCCATCTCGCGCGGGTCGCTCAGGTGTTTGTTCACAGTTCCCCGAGCGGGACCGCCGGCTCGGCGACTATTTTTAACTGCGGACGGTTTCGTGGGGGCCGAGGCTGCTGGCAAACAGGTTTCAGAGCCACAATGCACTTCCTTATTCAGAAGGCATGAACAAAATTGAATATGTTTTATGATACTGCTTCCCGTCTAACTGGATTTTGGAGTCCGCACTGGGGTGAATAATTTATACGGATAATAATTATTCCCGTTATTTTTCAACCACTGAAGTTGAACAACAATATAGCATTCCTATAGCAGCCAATTCATTAGCAGGCGCCATGTACCGACCTGGAAATGTGTCATGATGCTGTATCCCCCAATTCAGCGGGCGTAGAAAACTTGACAGAATTCTGGAAAGTAGTCACTTATATATCATAGAAAGCATATTTCCAATGTCTAAAAAGGCCTATTCATACTTGTGATATTGTCCAACCTTAAACAAGCCGGGGGGACTCTGAATATATTTTCACTTTGATCTTCCTGTGAATGATGTTTTTCTCTGTTCGGTCTCAGATGCTTTCCCCATGCATTGTACTTAGTATATCAAAATACGTTGGCATAACCGCGAAACTCCCTTAATCACAAAACCTGAGCACGCCTATAGCAACTTATCATATAAAAAAGGTTAGGTAGTTACGGGCTTTTTATAGCGCCTTCTTTGCAAGGCATTGGGAGTATAGTATAGCTACTTTTGTTCTTACCAGCTTTCTTCGAGCAGTCTATTCACATTCGAATTACATTTGAGCCGCACCCCCCCTCCATTTTAGTATTGAAGCCATTTCTCTCTTCGTTCGTTACCGGCTTCCGGCAACAACAACAGACCACGATGAGACCGGAAAAACTGTTAGAATAGAAGCCGTTTCTGACTACGTTCGTCACCGGCTTCTGACAACAACGATGACGA